>CM067498.1:4407133-4491233 GCA_034552555.1 Semaprochilodus insignis
ATAATCTATTTATATATTTCTACATATATAAACAAATACGTGTATGAATAAATAAATTTAATGAAATAGAATGAACATTAGATATGACAGCTATGTTTATTGTTCAATCAAGTGAGATTTCATGATGCTTTTCAGGCATATCATAAATTAGCATGAATAGAAGAACATAAACATCAACATAAAAGGCAAATTGAAATGCTTGAATGTGTGAAACTGGCACACATGCTCAAACACATGTTTATGGATCGTATGACTGGTAAAACATAAAGTGCACTTTCCTCCTTGTGCAAATGTATTTGATGGACGTGCCACGCAAAACTTCCAAAAAAGTGAAGATCCTACACATGCAGGTGACTGTATTTTACCAAGGTTGGAGCAACTCGCAGCAGTCACATTTATGACGATTTGCCACGTTACCAAGCTTAAATTTGGATCAAGGCCTCAAAAAGACAATGGAAGCAGATTTAACGCTTTGACAGAGGCCGGAGTCGTAAACATCTGCTGGAAGAACATTTACCATCGGAAAAATGCTATTTAATCTGGGACCAGATGTGCAGATATAAGGATGCAGCCCAAAATGTGCCATAGTGTAGTTAAAATATGCACATGCAGTCCATGTTATGGTTTATCTTTGTTGGGCCTAACTAAGGTCTCCCTATTCTATGACCCGACTTTAAGAAGACTCATCTAGTAATTAAAAATAGAACACTCAGTATTAATAAAACTCTGGAGAGGCTGACTTCAATGCAAAAGAGAATTGGCCCAAGCTTTATTTTCTCAGGCTGAGCATCAAGGCATCTCCTCCCAGGCAACTGCATCTTGTGTTACAAAGCCCACTCAATTTATACAGTCTGTTGGGTGATAAGAAGCCCCCCTTCTTTCTTTCTTATATTTTTACATAGGGAACATCTTCAGTTGGCCACCATTATCTCTCTTTAATTAGCTTTAATTGTGAATGGTTATTTCCAAGCCAGGCTATAACTCCTTGTTGAAACACCCTGACAATGAATCTTTCTTCAGGCGACCTTGAATGAAGTCTAGCTAGCTCGGTCCAGCCCAGATAACTCTCACCTGCAGAGTTCAGTAAGTCCACAGGGAGCTTGGAAGAACTTGGAATTCCCCCAAAAGGCCTCTGAATTTCAGTGTACAGAGACTTTACGGCCTGCTAAGCCCTCCCTTAACACAGCCTCTTCATTACCAGTTTAGAGTAATGGCCAGTTTAGAAATCCCATCATAATTCCATCAGTTTCACAGCTGGAGTGTCACAGCACACCTGTAGAATGTTTTGGTGGGAAAGACGTTTAGACTTTCATCTCTTTATCACAGAATTTTCATTTTCTGTATTGACTCCAACTTATTGGCAACTCCATTATTTCACTGCATTTCAAGAGTGAGTAATTAGTGGGCGGGGCTATGCACCATTTGCATGATAAGCTGGAGTCTTACTAAACTTAACATTACAGGCACACAGTAGACACATACTAGGTGTGGGGATGGGTGAGACCATTTGATTTTCCATTCAATCGATACTAAGTAATACCAAGGCTAATATACTGAAACTTCAAAGAATGTGATTTTCAGCAATGGCAAATAGTAAATATGAATAAAATTATAGCAGGAAGTCTCACATTAATACACTCATCATCAAAAGAATAGCTGCACCCAGAAGGAAGTGTGGGATTGCAGTGCTATTGGGAAGGAAGATAAAGATTACCAGGAAGAATAAATGATGATACATTTAGACTGATATGATCAATATTTATTGAGCTACACATACAGAAGTAGTGTCTCTCAGTATGGCGTCGGGCCGCCATGTTTGCTAACGCAACATACCAGACGTCTCGGCATGGAGTTGTAGAGGTTCCTAATGGTGTCCTGTGATAATCCATCCCATGCAGCTTGAATATTCTCACACAGTTCCTGCAGAAGGTGTGGTAGGGGTGGAGGTGGAGTGGCACCAGGCCTTCTGGACATGTGACATCAAACCGTTCATCTTGACGCTGACCACGGTGCCGCCACGCACAGATTCGTTGGTTGTGTCCACCAAGACAAAAGCGGGACTCGTCACTGAAGATGACCCGCTGCCACTCCATGACAGTCTGGCACGACACCATTGCTGTCTTTGGCAACGTTGACGTGGTGGACAGTCGTAGTAACGGTCTGTGTGCATGTAGTCCTGCATTGTGCAGCCGTCTGCCAATTGTGCTGCACTGACAGGATGACTCATGAAGGGCATCACTGTTTGCTGAATGTCTGCAATCGTGGCTGTTGGGTCAGTCAGGTACAGTGATAAGGTCCGTCCTTGCTTACGTCACATGGGTGTGAAACTTGAATCATTCGCATGTCTCACAGTGTCAAACCTACCTACCAAGTTTCATTCCTGTCTTATGTCATTTCCGCCCAGTGTAACATGACACAGTGAGTTGGCATGTTCAGAGCACTCATTAAGACAACATTTTAATGAATATTAAAAAGTGTATAATATGCAGCTGTATTTACTGCCAACAAGTCAGGTTAGCCAAACGCTGTACAGCAGACTCTTGAACGCTGGTGCTACAGCAGTAAGTAATGTCACACAGATTAGTTGCTGAGTAGATGATTGCAGATATGAGAGTAAAAGCTTTTCTTGAGATACGACTGTTTAAAAGGGGGCAATTCTGTCCAGATAGCCTGCACTGCTGGAAGTAGCTGGAATGGATACTCAGCACTAATTCACTCCGTGTTCATGTCCTTCACAGTCTCTTTGGACCGCATTTGAGTTGGGCTTTAATTTTCCCGAGTTATTCATCCTAAATTCCATGTCAAAGGCAGAGGAGTCAATTTAAGGTAATAGGAAGACTCTTAGGTAAGTGACTGTACTGAATTGTCAGCAAGGCCAGTTCACCCAAAATGGCCCTCCTTACAGGGCTAATGGCGAACATCTGGCTCAAGTGTATCTGAGACGATCCAGCTTAAACACGCAGAAGCTGTTTAGATACCCTACCAGTGAAAAGTTTAGACACGGCTACTCATAGAAGGTTCTCCTTATTTGTAGCTTAATGCTGAACTTTAGAATAAAAGCGAAGACATCACACTATAAAATAGCACTCATGGAATTATGCAGTCCACCTTAAAAACCTACAGAATGAAACTTTACAGGAGGATAAAACAGCTTTCCTAACCTGCAGTGGAGACTGATAGAACAAGATGTTTTCTAAGCAGTTTTGGAGCCTTTCTATTGGTCTGTCTGTCACGAATATTCACTAAACTGAAAGGAGAACTAGAGCTTTTACACTGTGCGGAAAAAGAGATCAAAGTTTTTACACCACTAAATATATATTAGAGGTCTCACACTTCCGGGTTTCCCCACTGCCTCATCTCCCGAACTCCATCTCCGAAAGTTCAGTATGCGATGACATCACAATCACATGTCCGGAAACCTACCAATCGCATCTCATTCTCACGTTCCTCCTCTCCAGAATACTGATCACACACCTGTACACAATCCACTCTGTTTGTATATATACCCCATTGTTTCCAAACCCCATTTGCGTACTGAGCGTTTCTCTCTTGCTATCTCTGGTTTTCGACTCTTCTTTGCATTCTTGGTTTACTCTCTCCCAGATTCTCCCTTTGCTTTGTTTGCTGGTCTGTTTTCTCTCTTGGTTTTGACTCTGTCTTGCCCCTTGGTTATGTTCGCCTGGTTGTTGCTGTTGAGCCTTATTGTCAATAAAACCCATTTTGCTTTTAGCTGTGTGCGTGTCAAACTAAGTTAGATGATTCTGACAGGTGGAGATATGGCAGAAATATAATACTGTGGTACATCAAGAGTATATGTGGTATATCAGGATATGTACTGTTTCAGACTCTCATCAGTTGGAGCTGTTAAGTGTAAGCCTGTAGAGTCTTTAAGATCACCAACAACATCCATTTAGCTGGATGTGCCTAAACTTTTGACTGGCACTGTACATGTTTTGTTATCCCCATATGGCCTTTTATCATCTGATGCATAATTAGATGTGGGATAATTTGCTTGTCTCCAAGGCCAGAAGAGAATGTCTTATCAGATGAATGCAGCCTGTGCCCTTCAAAGAAGACAATTAGCAACACATATTTACAATGTCTGCCTCTGTGTCTGACATACACTCATCTCATTATTACATGGTTTCTATGCTTTGGGCTCAGACGTATCATACAAAAGAAGATTCTACTCTGTTTTTAGGTAATAAAATGTCTGACACTTGAAGTGTTAGATTGGATGGTCAATGGGCAGTTTTATTCAAATGACTTTTAGAATTTAACTCTGATTGTAATCCGTTATAATGTTGGGTGGCATCAAACTGTAGTTTGAAGTTCCCTCTCTGTAGTGGTACTGCAGCATTACACATTATAGACTGGAACATAATAAATGATCATTTGATCTTGATCTCATTAGCCAAGAAGGGGGAACAGACAGACATTTCAACAAGGCAACATTCCGAAACATACAGGCAAAGTAGCTCAAGACTTGCTTGTGACTTAGAGCCCAAAGAAAATGTATAAAGTCCCATGAGACAAAAAATGGGTCACCTGTGACTGAAATGTACCTAGTAGCATGGAACACCTCCATGAGCACCAATAACAGCTGTGATTGGGTTTGGCATGGACTGGACATGTTTCTGGATGTAGGCCACATCAATGTTCAGATACTCTTGCATCAAAGAATTGCGCAGTTGAGCCAGATTTGGTGGATGCCTTCCCTGGCACAATTCTTTCAAGCTCCCTGAGTACTCTGAAGTTGAAAGATAACAAGCCCATAACTGGCCACATTCAAGGCCCCTCATGTAGTATTTAATATAAAGAGTTATGCTTTGGCTCGGAAATAACGGATCATAAATAACATTAACTGGAGAGATATAATGGGGGGCTTCTTATCACCCAGCAAGACTATATAAAACTAGACAAGTAGATTGGTTGCACAGCTTCCTGCTAGGATGTGGTTCCTATGGGAGGAACAAGGAATGAATAAACAACACATTGAGGAGTGCAGGTCAGTACGACCGTGGATTAGAGTTTGGGGATCTGCCCTACATGCAGTTTGGTGGCTTTAGGTTAATGGAATCAACAGGGTTTGATTTGGGCAGAAAATTAATGGGACTCTATGGGGGGAAAGAGGCGGTTGAACCAACATTGAATTCATGCTCAGGGGTCTGCCCTGGGAGGGTGTATCAGAAATGGTGTCTGGGTTGAGCAGAAGTACAGTAGATTCTTAATTCTTAAAGGGAAAATTAATTCTGGAAAAATCCATTGCTATGGGAAAACCATGCATCCGATCAAAAAGCTGATTGCCAAATAGACAGAACATTTTGGAGTTTAAATGGTGTCGATATCTTCAAAACTGTGGGACTAGTTAGCATACAAAAACGTGTACCAAAAAGAAGAAGAAGAAGAAGAAAGAGAAGAAGTGGAAGAAGAAAAAGAAGAAGTGGAAGAAGTGGAAGAAGAAGAAGAAGGAAAGAAGAAGAAGGAAGGAGAGAAAGAAGAAGAAAGGAGAAGAAGAAGTCGAAGAAGAAGAAGTAGAAGTTGAAGAAGAAGAAGTTGAAGAAAAAGAAGTTGAAGAAAAAGAAGACATAGAAGAAGAAGAAAGGAGAAGAAGAAGAAGAAAAAGAAAGGAGATGAAAAAGAGGAGGAGGAGGAGGAGAATGCAGCCTCTCCAGAGTTTTCCCTTTAATATTCAGTGTTTGATTTTTGATTGCTAATAACCACCTCACTTTACCCTAAGCTCAGCCACCTCACTCGACCACCTAAACCCACTAATCTGATCAAACACAGCAATTACACCATCATGTGTAGGTCCCTTCAGAGATCAAGCAACCACCAATACAATAGAACAGGCTACAACAAGATCGCCTGACTACTGTGAAGGGAATTGCCCCCTCCTGCCTCTACTTAGCATTGGGCCTGATTTGTAGCCTACTGCGAACTTCAGATCTGATGGCTTTTCAGGGAGCTGAAGTCTCTTTCAGAGGAGCTGAAACTCCACTTTTTAAAAATCCTTTAGAATCTGACATGAACAGAAGCACCGTATACTGTCAGTCCTTATTTGATGTGTTTGTGATGTCAGCGAGCGCTGGTGGGACTGCTTCAGTACAGCCGTGGGACAGATAATTATAATCAAGTATTACTATTAATGAGGCATTAAAAATGAGATCTCTGACGCTCATCAGTTTCACCTGACAGTGTGCTGACATGATGAATAATCTACTTTAAGTACCAGTAATTACCAGATGCTCTGGAGAGTCTAACTTGTTTCCTTTGCAGGCTGAGCATGGATTCCTAAATCCTATTCAGATGGTATTAGTTGTGGGATTAGAGGTGGTCTTGGTGGAGACGACCAACGAATCAGTGTGTGGAGGCACCGTAGTCAGCCCCAAGATGAACGGTTTATTGTCTCGTGTCACACATCCAGAAGGCCTGGTGTCACTCCACCTCCACCCCTACTGCACCATCTGCAGGAACTGTGTGAGAATATTCAAGCTGCATGGGATGGATTATCCCATGACACCATTAGGAACCTCTACAACTCCATGCCGAGATGTCTGGCATGTTGCGTTAACAAACATGGCAGCTTGACGCCATACTGAGAGACACTACTTCTGTATGTGTAGCTCAATAAATATTGATCATATCAGTCTAAATTTATTATTTATTCTTTCTGGTAATCTTTATCTTCCTTCCCAATAGCACTGCAATCAGGCACTTCCTTCTGGGTGCAGCTATTCTTTTGACGATGAGTGTATGTTCATGATACGTCATTACATTTCATAGTCTTTCATCCTTGTTCTGCCAATCTGTGTCTTATCTCTTGGCTGCTGGATCCTATGTAGTTAATAAATGCTCCTTCACGTCTATATCCTTACTGTCAATGTTAAAGCTGCCATAGAATTTACGTTGGCATATTTGAATAAGGAGTGATTGGTACATAGAGCTGACATACCGTGAACCTCAAACACTGTTTGTGTTTGAGTGTGGTGAAACAGGCCGATTCCAAAATCCTAAACTCTTGCATAACAGTCTTGACTCATTTACGGCCATCAAAAGTTACATTCAACAACAGAGCAGCAGCAGCGAACGTTGTGGAGACTATGTAGAGATCTCTAAAGTTCCAGGCCGTTCCAAGTGCTTTTCATTCCCTTTCTAAGTAACTCAACTTCCAGTGGGCATGGTTGATGTTCATCTTTAAAGGAGGATGAAGTTGGCCTTGAGCACTGAGGTGGTGCAATCGGTAGCGCTGTTGCCTCCCAGCAAGAAGGACCTGAGTTTGGTACCTGGGTGGGATGTCCGGGGTCCTTTCTGTGTAAAGTTTGCATGTTGTCCCCATGTCTGTGTGGGTTTCCCCCCACAGTCCAGAGACATGCAGTCAGGTGAACTGGAGAAGTTAAACTGCCCCTAGGTCCGAGTGAACGTGTTTGTGTGTTGGCCTGCCCGGGCTGTTTCTTGCCTTCTGCCAACTGAATGCTGGGATAGGCTCCAGCACCCCCCACGAGTGAGTGAAGTGAGTCTCCTGTTAGTCAGCTTCCTAATCAAATGTTCAACTCCCCCTTAAATGCTTGCACAGGTGCCAGAATGTAACGGCAGCACCATTTAAGGTGGAATGGAAAATTTGCAAAAGCAAGCTAGCAAATAGGAACTTCAGCTCCTACATCTTTTACAAGATCCTAGAAAACCTTACTTCAGCGTTGTTAGTTTGCCCGGCACATTTCACTCCAGAGAGTTTCTCAAACTTTGGACAATATGGAGCAGCTTCGCTCAGTGTTTAACACTGAAGAGACCGAAGAGGAGCAGTTCCACCTTTATTAGCATCACTGCCCCAACAGCAGCCTGTAAGTAGCAGCCATGCTATGTGATGGTTTTCATGTTTGCCGGTTGAAGCAGATCATCTTAAACTATGAGTTTCATAGTGAGGGACAACTTTAATTTACTTTGTGTTGATGTCCAGATGGAAAGCCAGTAACTAGTATAGGTAACGTTAGCTACTAGCAAGCCTCAAGTAACTAGCGTTAGCACAACTACCCGAANAGGTAACGTTAGCTACTAGCAAGCCTCAAGTAACTAGCGTTAGCACAACTACCCGAATAGTCGGACGATCTAGCTTATTACACAGAGGTTCATTTTATTTTCCTGTCTTAGTCTGTTTTAGCATCTTGCTTTTATGTGGTTGTTGCGGTGTCTCACTGTGATCCAGCCAATCAGAGCAGAGCTCATCAGATTATTCCTGAGACCACCAGAACTGCATTCTAACATTAACTGATCATAGGAATTGTTATGTTCATTGTCCCCCACATACAGAACTACAGTCCACAGAACAGCAGATCTCCACCACCAGGGATGGTGACCACTGGTTTATGTGACCAATCAGGGAAGACGCAGGTTCTACGCTGCTATCTGGTGGAGTATAGAGGTCAGTTATCTTGTGGTTATTCCATACGAGAGTGTACAGTATAAAGTTAGCAGGAAGCTAATTAACTTAAAATAAAGAGCTTCATTCACTGTTTCATGACTCTTTGAATATTAGAAAATTGGACTCATCCCAAGTCAAATCTCAGCCATGCTATGATCTGGTCACTGAGCAGAATTAAAATTAGAATTTAGATCCATGTGTGATTTGTGCACAGAGGAATTGGTCTACCGCATTTAACCCATCCATGCAGTGAAACACACACCTACACACACACACACAGTGAGCACATTGCCCGCAGCAGTGGGCAGCCCCATCCATGGCACCCAGGGAGCAGTTCTGGGGTTGGGTACCTTACTCAAGGGCACTTCAGTTGTGACCAGCAACCCTTCGGTTACAAGGCTGGTACCCTAACCTCCAGCCCACGACCGGCTCAGCAGCACGGCAGGGCTTTTATTTGGCCTTGTTATTTTGTTTGATTCTGTCAAGCAAGTAGAAGTTCAGGCTAAACTCATCCTGCTCCCGTTCTGTGATGAGATGTTCACTGATGTGGAGAAAACAAAATGTTTACCCAATCTGCAGTGTGTCAAAAAAACAGGATTGAATTGAGACAAGTTGAGGGGCAGGCCCGAGGGCCTTTCTCAGAGAGAAAAACAGCACTGTGCTCTTCAGTCTTTTATTCCTGATGAAGAGGCGTCCTCACACATGCACACGGTCTTTTCTCAAGCAGGGAATGAAGCTGGCCTGCTGCCTTTCCAGGAACGTCATTCAAGTGGCTCTGTGAAAAGCCCCATGGCCATCTGCATCTCTGAAGTAGAGCAAGAGGATGAAGAGACAAGAGCAGGTCTCTCTTAAAATCCCTGAATTACCTCAGAGAGACACCCGCAATCAAACGCATGAACACATTTCCAAACAGTTTGAAGTATCTGTGTAGTGTCATCCAGCAAACAAATGTGGAGCAGGAGTGAGATGCTGTTCTTGAAGTGTATGAGCATGCAGCAGTGTAAATACTGAGTATCAGCTGCTAAATATATCCACTGTGAAGAACGCCTGCAGATTTTACCATGACTATGGTAAAGACTATGAACACTAAAACGGCTCAGTGCAACGGTGAAATGCTGTAAATACATATATCTCTGTTAGTAACCAAATAATATATGCCATAATATACACTATACTGCCAAAAGTATTCTCTGGTCTGCCTTCACGCACATATGAACATCCCATTCTTAATCCATAGCGATTGATATGACGTCAGCCCACCCTTTGCAGCTATAACAGCTTCAACTCTTCTGGGAAAGCTTTCCCCAAGGTTTAGGAATGTGTTTTTGGGAATTTTTGACCATTCTTCCAGAAGCGCATTGGTGAGGTCAGACACTGATGTTGGACGAGAAGGCTTGGCTTGCAGTCTCCACTCTAATTCATCCCAAAGGTGTTCTATCGGGTTGAGGTCAGTGTCCCCAAACCACAAAGTTGGGAGCATGAACTCCTGAAAAACAACCCCACACCATAATCCCCCCTCCACCAAACTTTACACTTGGCACAATGCAACCGCCAAACCCAGACTCGTCCATCGGATTGCTAGACGGAGAAGCGTGATTCGTCACTCCAGAGAACACGTCTCCACTGCTCTAGAGTCAAGTGGCGGTGCTTTACCCCACTGCATTCGATGCTTTGCATTGGGCTTGGTGATGTAAGGCTTGGATGCCGCTACTCAGCCATGGAAACCCATTCCATGAAGCTCTCTACGCACTGTTCTTGAGCTAATCTGAAGGCCACATGAAGTTTGGAGGTCTGTAGTGATTGACTCTGCAGAAAGTTGGCGACCTCTGCTCACTATGCACTTCAGCATCCGCTGACCCCACTCTGTCATTTACATGGCCTACCACTTCATGGCTGAGTCGTTCCCAATCTCTTCCACTCTGTTAAAATACCACTGACAGCTGACTGTTGAATATTTAGTAGGGAGGAAGTTTCACGACTGTACCATGCTGGAATTCAGTGAGCTCCTGAGAGCGCCACATTCTTTCACTAATGTGTGTAGGAGCAGTCTGCATGTCTAAGTGCTTGGTTTTACACCTGAGGCCATAGAAGTGATTGGAACACCTGAATTCAATGATTTGGATGTGTGAGTAAATACTTTTGGCAATATAGTGTATATAACAGCCTTCACTGTGATTTTAGCATCACCATAAAAATATGGTCACAGTGTGAGATATTACAGTATGCTTTGTTTACACTGTGATAGATGACGGCCTGTCCGGGGTGTTTCCTGCCTTCTACCAGTTGAGCTCTGGGATAGGCTGCAGCACCTCCACAACCCTAAGGGATTAAGCAGTTTAGAAGAGAGAGAGAGAGAGAGAGAGAGAGAGAATAGATATACATACATTGTTAAGTCATGTTGCTGATATACATACCTGGCAAAGGTTTGGGGGACACCTACAGCGCTGTAACAGAAGTCAGAGACCACCCTTCATTTATTTAACCTCAGCTGTTCAGTCGAGAACAAAGCACAAAACATACCAACCTAAAAATGGTTCTTCAGTTGTTCAGTGTTTAGTGTGCCCACCATTCTCTTTCCTTCACCCCACATCTCAGAATTCCAGAACCGGAAAATTCAAACAAGATGCTGGAGAATAGCACCAGAAAGTGAACTGAATGTAAATACTCCACTATTTAAGGTGGAACGGTAAAATATAAACAAGAAGTTGGTGAATAAGAAGCTAAATGTCTGCATCAGAATTTAAATACACCACCATTTAAGGTGGAGCAATAAAATATAGACAAGAAGTTGGTGAATAAGAAGCTGAATGCCAGCACCAGACTGTTAGGACTCCACCATTTAAGGTGGAATACTAAAATACAACTAGAATCTGGTGAATACAAAGCACCAGAATGTAAATACGCCACCATTTAAGGTGGAACAGGAAAACAAAAGGAATGTTAAATCATGAATCATGAAAGTCGCTCTCTACAGCCAATGTGTGGTTAGTCCATTCTGGCCTACGGTAGTAACATTGCGGATCTACACGGCTGCATCTGTTGGAGGACATCCCGCTCCCATGTAGATATGAAGGCTGATTCTAAGCTGACAAAGACACAGAGATTTGTAGTTACCAGTGATTATACACAAATGAAAACATAGTTTTGTATATTATATTCTATTTCTGCTAATAGATCCCCTTAAATCCTACACACTGCTCAAGTGGCCTTTGTACGAAGAAGTGTGGATTTTTAAGAGTCTTAATCTTTCCCTTGAAACACTCTAAATACTCTACATTTAAGGTGGAACGGTAAAGAACAGAACAGATATTCTTCACACGGGTGATTTCAGGAGAGCATTAAGTACATGAAAATTAAAATTAAGATGAAATTCTTCATGTAATAAAAGAGATTTTTCTTCCTTTTGGCCACCACTGCAATATGCAGATTCCTGATTCACACCTGATTCAACCCTGACCAGGCTTAGTTGGTGTGCTCCAGCCCTCATTTCTTCACCCCTGGTTTAGAGGTTGGACATTTAGATGGTGCCTTTTCGAACTCTAAATCATGCATCTTTCCATTATTGTCCTGGAGCAACACCCACCGCCACGTAAAAGCACCCCTCTAGCCTGCAGGGCACACTTCACGCTTTTAAACTATCCTTTCAAGTTTAGATTTAATGTAAGTTGAATATCCCTCTATTTTTGTGCTGAGCACAAGGAAAAAAACACTATCCATCATCCACAGTCGGTATCCATGACAGCTTTCTTTACCAACACAGCAGAAAGGCATTATGAACTTTTATTCCTGCTTATTTCTTTAGTTGTGTGTTTTGTGACTAAGAAGTGTGGATACCACTTCACAATAAGACTACCCTTATAAAGGGTTTATGAATGGTTAATAATTAGGTCATAAACGCCTTAAAAGCATGAATAAGCAGCTATAACACATAAATACACAGTGAGCTGGTATATCTGCTGAATATGTATATCTGATGACGCTGACAGGTTTAATGTGGACGGAAAAGACAACGTAAGTAAGCAGCTTGCTGCATAGGCCATGATCGGAGAAGAGCGACGAAAGCCCCCAATCGTTGTGCAGACCTGTGCAGGAGCAGTAGCTGATTTGGTAATAACCAGCAAACTCTAAGCTTTAACAGTATAGATTACTGTGGACTTAGTATATGGCACACATCAGGTCTCTGCTGACCTTTGTATTTGTATTATTACCACTTAATAATGACTTTTAAGGTATTTATGGTTGAATTAATAACCATTTCAAGGCTCACTTTAAACCATTCATAAACTCATTATAAGAGTATTCTTCTTGTAAAGTGGTGCCAATGCTTGTTCTACTTACCGGTGTGCCTGGCATTTGAAAAGGTGTTGTCTGAACAGCATTGCAACCTATGGCAAGCCAAATCCAACATCTGTGTGGGCCAGTTTTGACCATGGATCCCACCTTGGGCAGGCGTGTATATAAGCTCGTTGAGGTTCTTATTCAAATACTTAGTTCATTATATTGCACTCTGAATACTGCAAAAACAATGGTTACCAAAAAACTACACTGTGCAAATATATGGGGAAGTTAGTTTCCAGGGTGCCTTAATATTTAGAGTTATGTAAACCTGAAATTACAGTTTCTGGGCATAAAACACAGATTCTTGTTCTGGTAACTTACTATTTGAAATCTCAATTTTTAAGGCAGCCCGAACACTAATTTTTAAAACGTTGTTTTTCACAGTGTAATTTGACATTAATGTCATAACATCTATGATGACAATTACTGGTTATAATGGTGATGTGACATCATCATCTCATCTTCTAAACCACTTTCTGGGTCATGAAGAGTGCTGGAGCCTATCCCAGCATTCAATGTGCGGAGGGCCGGAAACACCCTGGACAAGCTGCTAACTGAGAACTGACAACTCATGACAGTGTATAACCTCTACCATGACATGTTTATGCCAATGTAGCAGGGTACAAGTATAAGTACATTCATCACCAAAAGAATAGCTGCACCCAGAAGGAAGTGCGGGATTGCAGTGCTATTGGGAAGGAAGATAAAGGTTAAATGATGATAAATTTAGACTGATATGATCAATATTTATTAAGCTACACATACAGAAGTAATGTCTCTCAGTATGGCGTCGGGCCACCATGTTTGCTAATACAACGTGATGTATCGGCATGGAGCTGTAGAGGTTCCTGATGGTGTCCTGTGATAATCCATCCCATGCTGCTTGAATATCCTCACACAGTTCCTGCAGATTGTGCGGTAGGGGTGGAGGTGGAGTGACACCAGGCCTTCTGGACGTGTGACGCATGACAACAAACCGTTCATCTTGGTGCTGACCACGGTGCCTCCACACACAGATTCGTTGGTCGTCTCCACCAAGACGGGACTCGTCACTGAAAATGACCCACTGCCATTGTGAGATGGTGTACCATTCCATGACAGTCTGGCACAACACCATTGCAGTCTTTGCCGACGTTGACGTGGTGTTAAGGACAGTCGTCATAACGGTCTGTGTGCATGTAGTCCTGTGTCATCCAGCCGCCTGCCAATGGTGCTGGCACTAACAGGATGACTCATGGAGGGCAGTACTACTCGCTGAATGTCCGCAATCATGGCGGTTGGGTCACTCAGGTACACGCGGCCGGACGCTGTCAAACCTACCCACCGAGTCTCATTCCTGTCGGTTGATTCTTTCTGGGTGCAGCTATTTGTGCAGCTATTCTTTTGATGATGAGTGTATAAATCCTTGACTCGATTTGACCCAATCAGACCATTCCTCCCTCAGTCTGCTGCTGCATATCTTATCCACCTGCCTTGACTATGGTGACTCTATTCTTGCCAGCATTAGCTCCTCTTGTCTTCATAAGCACCAGAACTCTGCTCATCATTCCCAGTCATATCATCATACTACGTATATTACACCCATTCTTCAAAAACTCCACTGGCTCCCTATAAAAGTACCATATACCCTTTAAAATCTTGTTCCCCGTTTACAAAGCTATTAACAACCCCGCCCCTTCTTATCTGTTGGAACTTCTTCTTCCCTACAAACATCACCCTCAGATCCTCCTCAGCCAAGCTACTCTCTCTTCATCCATAGCTTTGGTGCTCCTCACCTCTGGAACTCTCTCCTACAGGAAGTTCAACAGTCAAATTCTTTCCCACATTCAAATCTAACTTCAAAACATGTCTCTCTTCTCTCGCCTTTAACCTTCCCCAAACCTTAACTACTCCTCCATCCAGGCTCTTAGATAAGTTCATATAATTAGGTTTTATGTTCCATAGTGGGGCGGCACAGTGGGTAGCGCTGTCACCTCACAGCAACAAGGTTTTCCCAGTTGGGGCGTCCGAGTTCCTTTCTGTCTGGAGTTTGCATGCTCTCCCTGTGTCCCCCTGGTGCTCCAGCTTCCTTCCACAGTCCAAAGACATGCAGCCAGGTGAACTGGAGATGCTAAATTGTCCCCTGTCTGTGTCTGCCCTGTGATGGATGTTTCCTGCCTTCTGCCCATTGAACAGTGCGATAGGCTCCAGCACCCCCCGTGACCCAGAAGGATAAAGCGGTTTATAGACGAGAGAGATTTTGGAGAATTTCTGTAGATCCATTCATCATGAAACATTCACACAAAGTTAAGACCAGCTGGTGTGTTCAGATGATGTACTTGACTGGTGCTTATACAGCGAGGCCCCTCACATTAAGATATGATTTATCAACATTTCATACAGAAATATATCATCTGGGGCCGAGCTCTGGGTGTTTGCACAGCCTAGGCACGGCCTAGGTGTGCACGATCCACTTGGGAAAAAAGCCAAAGGAACTCATGTGATGTCGGCACTCACCGGTGCTCCAACCTTTCAGCTGGTTAAAGTACCTTTAGGCCGAAAGAGTTTCAACATGTGCTTTCGACCATAGTTTCCTACACAAACTTCTGTCAGATTATGATTTTGGCAAAATCTGCGGTTCATACCGAGGAAGACACCCTGATGGACATGAAGCTGCGAGCTCAAAGGATTAGCCGAAAGCTGCTTTGTGTTAAAGCCTCCGCAGATGTTTTTGCTTACTTAATTGAAAAGCAAGTCAAGGTGTTCCTGAGTGGTTTGACGGGCGGTGTACGCGGCGAGCGTGATTGCTGCTTGTTGTTGAAATGTTATTTACAGCGTGTTGTCAGGACGTTTAATGTACCGTGTTTCTCCGCGTTGTGTGCCGTTTGTGCTTTTTCCAGTAAGTAAGCAATTGGAACTGTGATTAAAGGAGTGACATCCATGCCTGACAGCGAATGTCAGGCTTTTTTCTCATTCATTTGCAGTGAAAAGAGTGACATTTTTTAATCTAATGCATTTCATCCCGACGTTGGTCATATCTGGCAGCTCGGATGGAGCAGAAGTGGAGAAAACGACACTTTCTGTTTTGTGTGTGTGCATTTCGTTTCACCCTTCACCGGCCCCTCACGTCAAGGCTGTTTGGCAGCTGTGTTTATGGCATAAGCAGAGAGAAGATGATTCTCTGGAGAAGTAAATATGAATCAGCAAGCCGTATTATGCTTGATCTCACTCAGACATGATGACAAAACATAGCACAACAAAAAATACCTTTCAGTGCTGTCATTTTCATCCGAGGTGTCTAAAGCACGGCATTTAAGAAATAAATTGCTTGGAGAAGCTTTTGGTGCCAATGTTTCAAATGCTACAGAATACAGGATGAAGCTAAAGGGACTGACTTCTTTATTGTAATGCCCTTTGCCACTTTTAAGTTGCCATTAAATGCATCTAAGCCGTATTTTATGGAGTTTTCTGATGTTCTACATATAATGTATGTGACTTGGGTTGGGGTGGAAAACATCCAGATGCGGCTTAACACTTTCATTTATACCTCGTAATTTGGCCCTAGAATGAAACAAGCTGTTTTCCCTGTTTTGGTGAGCTCATGTATAATTCGGTGAGCTCCAGAAGTGATTATGCAGTTTAAGATTGTTGCTAGCCGGTTGCTAATGGGTGCTAAAAATGAATGGGATTGTATAGGAAGAACAAGGGAAAGAAACAACAACACATAGTGGAGTGAGGGTCAGTATTGCTGTGGAGTTTGGAGACTGAATTGAACTGAATAAACTTTATTTTATATATAACTGTTTGTGTTCTTGATCAGCCCCGGAAAGCAGAGACAACAAAACTGTGTCATCTGCACATTTTAGATTGTGGTGATTCTCGTGAGCACTCTTACCACCATCCGTGTACAGGATGAACAGCAGGGGAGACAACAAACCGTTCATCTTGGCACTGACCGTGATCCCTCCACTTGTCACTGAAGATGACCCGCTGCCATTCTGAGTCACTCCAAGACAATCTGGCACGACATCATTGCAGTCTTTGGCGACGGTGACGTGGTATTAAGGGTAGTCAGCGTAAAGGTCTGCGTGCATGTAGTCCTGCATCGTGCAGCCGTCTGCTAATGGTGCTGGCACTAACAGGATGACTCATGGAGGACATCACTGCTCGCTGAACATCCTCTGTTGGGTCAGTCAGGGACAACAATAAGGCCTGTCCTTGCTTTCGTCACATGCACGGCCGAGAGTGAAACTTGAATCATTCGCATGTCTCACCATGTCAAACCTACCCACCGAGTTTCAGTCCTGTCGGTTGACTCCTTCTGTATATTCATTTCCAGAAAAGAACTTTCACACCACATAGTAAATTCCTGCAAAACTGTACCATGTTCTTGATCAGCACAATCAGACAGTTCTCTTGAGCACTCCTACAGCTGTCTGTGTACAGGATGAACAACAGGGGAGACCACACACATCCTTGGGGTGAACCTATGGATGTATAAGAGAGATCTGAGGAACTTCCATTTGTGATCTGAGGGCTAAAAAGAAACAATTATCCAATAAAGTTACTGGTAATCCAGTCTGAAACGGTTCAAAAGTTTATCAGCCAACAAAAGACGCTGCAGTGCATTAAAAGCAGACGAAAACTACACAAATAAAATCCTGGCCCAGGCTTTATCTCCCTCAATGTGTTTATAAAGAGAATCCAGCAGAAATAATTTTGCCTCGTCCACCCCCCTCCCAGAGAGATATGCAAACTGAAGAGGATCTAACTAGGAATATGAGATTTACCAGTTCTCCCAAAACATTTAATTATCAGAGATCTAAGGGCTATTGGTCGAAAATCATTTAGAGCTTTAGCAGGTACAACAAATGAATTTTTCCACATCTGAGGAACAACACCTCTAACCAAAGAGTTTTGGAACAGTTGCTGGAATACAACCCCAAGCTGGTCGGCACTGTACTTTAATGTCCTACAACAAATGCCATCTGGTTCTGCAGCTTTAGGAACGAGGGATGAATAAACAACATATACCCATCAGTCATAACATTAGAAACACTTCAATGTATCTACACTCTTTATCCATATTATCAGCTCCACTGACCATATAGGTGCACCTTGTAGTTCTACAGTTACAGACTGTAATCCATCTGTAACCTGTTCAGGACCCCCACAGGACCACCACAGCAGGTATTATGTGGGTGGTGGATCATTCTCAGCACTGCAGGGACACTGACGTGGTGGTGGTGTCTTAGTGTGTGTTGTGCTGGTGTGAGTGGATCAGACACAGCAGTGCTGCTGGACACTTCAGTTTCACTACTGGACCACTAACCAAAACTATCCGCCCGACAGTGTCCTGTGGGCAGTGTCCTGTGGGCAGCATCGTGTGACCACTGATGAAGGACTAGAGGATGACCAACACTGCACTGTGCAGCAGATGATGAGCTATACTAAGAAGTTAAATACAAGGTTTCTCTATACTTTAGTTAGGATAATTGGCGGTAATTGGTTCCAAACCCTGCTGTGTCCTGAGGACTAGTTTGAGAATCACTGAGTTAAATGGGAAATCTGCCAATGTTCACTATATATATATATGTATATATATATATATATATATATATATATATATATAAACAATTTAGATGTAAACAAAGTCCTTCAAAGTGGTCTGATATCAGTTGAACAATCTTTATTCATTCTGCTCACTTTCCCTTCACTATGATCACTCCTTACCAGATGTGGCAGATGGAATAGCTCTGATTCGAGTGGCTCTCAATAGCATACAGACTGCACTTCATCAATATTCACTCGCCTGTTATGCCTATTGGTTTGGAGTGGTTGTTTATGAATTGCTGCAGACAGAATTGGTATCAGTGGAGGACAAGCCTAGGTTCAAGTTCTCGTCCCTTCCCTTCCCTTTCAATTGCTTATCCTTATTTGCTCTCCGGGTCTTATGGGTATGAACCAGCACACATATAAAAGTATAACGGCGTCTCTGGCTGGCAATGAATGCCAATGAAGAGAAATATATGACAATTTAATGGAGGGAATGAGGCTCTAGGCATACTTTATATGGAGAGAAAGGATTTCGGAGAGCCTCTTTTCTCCTCCTCTCTCTTTCTCTTTTATCCTCCTCTTTTCTTGCAAGTCTGATAAAAGTGTGTCAAAGAAAGGTTGTGACCTTGCTGAGGCTGCCGGGCGTGATTGCCAGGCAGGCAAGATTGGCATGCATTGACTATAAAGTGCTCGGTAAGTAAATGGATACTGAAGCTTTTTATGTCCTCTTGCTCATTACAAGAGCTTGCTAGTCGCTAACGTTACCTATACTAGCTACCTGCTTTTGATCTCAACAACAACAAAAATTAAACCAGAAAAGTGCATTACCTGAAGAAAACACAGGGGGCATGTGCAGCTTAAGCTAGTTGCTAGCGGGCTGCTAAGGTGTGCTAAAAATGAATGGGAGTCTATGGGAGGAACAACGGATGAATAAAGACACATAGAGGAGTCGAATTAGAGTTTGGGGATCTGCCCTGTAGTTTGGTGGCTGTATGTTAAAGGAAAGGTTTGGGTAGGGCCGAAAACGAATGGGACTCCCTGGGAGGAAAGAGGGACAACAACAAACTGCACCACTAGCCAATTATGAACGTCGCTGTGCAGGTAAGACAGACAGGATATTCTTGTGCGAATCCCCCTAAAAGCTGCTTCACCCACCATGAAAATATTCAGAGTTTGCTTGCTCCTTTCGTAAGCTGTGTCTAATGACTGGAACCGAACAAGAACTTCAAAGCCATTCAGAAAGTTGGGCTGTTTTCTTAAGCAGATTTAATGCAGCAAGCCCCCTACTACAAAGGCGTGACAAGCCGGCACCTGGCTTCCTTTGGAAAATTAACTGAGCAAATCTGAAGGCTAATACAAAGTAGCAGCATCATTTCTATTGAACTCTCGCGCTGTAAGAGGGCTCTTACAACTTAATGTTCCAAGAGACACTTTGATGGTTGAACACAACAGACCCCTAACAGCCAAGCTGACAACGGATGCATTTGGGTGGTTATTTATTCTGGGGATTCACAGCATTTCCACTTTAAGTGCCCAACGCTTACGAGTGAGTCTCAGTAATGATGCCAGCTGGATTACCGCGCAAAGCCTTTGCCTCCGTGGTGGGGAGAAAGATTTGTCTGATAAGATGTGAGCCTCTACCAAGCTGAGAGAGTGAAGGCTAACGCAGGCTTCCTCTGACATGAAGACAGCCACCGTAGGGGTTATGTAGAGTAGTCGGCTATCGTTTAATGATGCCTAGAGCCAGAGATGGAGAACACATTTGGCTGAAAAGCAAAGAAAACCTACATGTATGTTTCCTTTCTTCTAGTGCCAATGGGTTTTAGGCACTAGCATACTAGAGCAAACTGCAGCCTATTTACTATATAGTGCAATATCCTGAGGTTCCACCATTTTTGTCCACCATGTTGTCCGAAAACATCTAGATCTAGTGCACTTAAATGATCCCACAATGCACCACAATAAGTTGTGTACAAACCCACAAACAGAGGTGGACAAAGTATCCAAACCATGCACTTGAGTTAAAGTAAAGATCCCCAAGGTAAAATACTGCTCCAGTAAAAGTAGAAGTTCCTCCCTTTAGACTCCACTGGAGTAAAAGTGCTAACGTATTTATCTTCAAATGTACTTAAGTTTCTCTCATTTGATGTCTGTTCAAATGATCATAAGCACAAAACACTGAAGGAGAACATTTTCCATTAGCTAGAACCAAGCTCTGTACAACAGGTCAAAACAAGCTCAAAACAAAGTGACCGCTGTACCCTGATTGGTGGGCTCGCTGCAGCAATGTTTTTGACCATGAGTATATTTCATCAAGTGACTGCTCTCCCTCAACTGGTTCAGCTCTGCTCAACTTTATGCAAATGTGCAGTAGTGTGGCGTATTGATAACCAGTCAGAAACCATATTCCCACGTCACATGGAAAACCCTGCACTGACCCTGGATCATGCTGAAGGCTTGGGCCGTGTCCGAAACTGAAAGTCAGCTGTTTTGGTGAACCACTGGCAGTGCTGTGTCTTAAGGTAGTGTCATGACAAAGGTACTTGCAGTCTGAACCATGTCATGATACAACACCCCAAAGATAGCTATTAGCTTTAGCCATTAGCATCTTTTACCCAGAAAGGCTATCATGCTGAACTATAACCTAAATACAAAGTCAAGTCACCATTTATTTATATGCGCCTTTTACAACAGATGTTGTCACAAAGCAGCTTTACAAATCTGATGTCCGAGCCCCCAGTGAGCAAGCCAAGATTGACAGAGGCAAGGAAAACTCCCTCAGTTCAAAAGGAAGCAACCTCGAGAGGAACCAAGATTCAAAAGGGGAACCCATCCTCCCCGGGTCAACACCAGATAGCAGGACAAGCAAAGGAAAGAAGCGTTCAGTGTTTGTAAGGTAGAGGAATAAATGTCTGATTAGTCTGTAATTAAGTAGTTGGGTCATCGGATGGGTCAGCAGAATGCAGGCCAAGCTTCCACAGTGCAGGACAGCCAGGAGCTCCGTGGTGGTTAAAGGCAAGCAGTGGCACTCAGTCAGAGCAGATGTAGCAACAGCTTCAGACCGCACAGGATGGGCAGCAGTTCAGCTCAGGCAAAGAGAAAATACAGATTGTTAGGTCTGACAGAAGATTTGAATATTTAAATGCACTATATGGTGTTAATAGAGTGCAGCAGTGACTCCGGCAGGCCTGGCTATTACAGCATAACTAAAAGGGAGAGCCAGAAGGTAACAAAGACATGAGGGTTCCCTGAGAAGTCAGCGCCCCTCCGCTCCACCGTCAACAAACCTGAGTGAACATGAAGAGCAGCGGGACGACAGCACCAACATCCCCAGCTTACCAAAACACTCTCTGTCAGTGGACCCCTGGACCTGCACCTTTTATCTAGCAGAAAATCTAATTACCAAAAGCTCGACTGAACAGGTAGATTTTAAGCCTGGACTTAAAGATTGAGGCTGTGTCTGAGCCCCGAACACTGACTGGTAGGCTATTCCAAATCTCCAGGACGGCCTTGTATGAAAAGGCTCTGCCCCCTGATGTAACTTTGTTAATTCTAGGCACTAATAGAGAGCCCGCACTTTGCAATCTAAGGTCATGTGACGGTTCATAATACGAGATAAGTTCAGTGAGGTGCAGAGGAGCGTGGCCGTTTAGAGCTTTATATGTCAGAAGAAGAATGCGGAATTTACCTGGCAACCAATGTAAGTTAGATAAGACTGGACTGATATGGTCAAACTTTCTAGTTCTGGCTAGGATTCTGGACTAACTGAAGTTTGTTAAGGCTTTTGCTGGAACAACCAGAAAGCAGGGAATTACAATAATCCAGCTTTGAAGTAATAAAGGTTTGAACTAGCTTTTCTGCATCCTGTAGGGACAGTGCATTTCTTTGTTTCGCAATATTGTGTAGATGTAGGAAAGTTATTCTAGTAATATTAGTCATATGCTCATCGAAGGCCAGATCAGGGTCGATCGTGACACCAACACTTTTTACAGATGTACCTGGTGTGACTAAGAAGCTTTTAAGATTAAGTGGTAATGCAGACAGCTTGCTTCTAGCAGTTTTGGGACCAAGAAGAAGAACTTCTGTTTTGTCTGAGTTAAGTAGGAGGAAGTTATTTGACATCCAGTCGTTTATGTCTTTAACACAGTCCTCTATCTTATTAAGCTGAAGTGGATCATCTGGTCTAGCTGAAATATACAATTGCATGTCATCGGCAATGCAGTGGAAACGTATGTTATGTTTTCTGATTATGGTACTGAGTGGTAGCATATATAAGGTAAATAATATAGGCCCTAAGACAGAGCCCTGTGGAACACCAAACTTTACTTTTGTGTGAGTGGACGATTCACTGTTTATGTTTACAAATTGATAGTGGTCGCTTAAGTAAGATCTGGACCATGATAGAGCTTTTCCTGTTACTCCTACAAGCTTTTCCAGCCTATCTAGTAGGATGGAGTGGTCTATTGTGTCAAATGCTGCACTAAGATCAAGCAGAACCAGTAAGGATAAGTTTCCTCTGTCAGAGAATACTAAAAGATCATTTACAGTTTTCACTAGTGCTGTCTCAGTGCTATGATGAGGCCTGAATCCAGACTGACATTTTTCATGTATGTTATTCCTGTGCAGATAGGAACTTAACTGTTGTGCTACAGCTTTCTCAAAAAGCTATATCTTTGATATAGATTTGAAATAGGTCTGTAGTTTGCTAGATCATAAGGATCAAGATTAGTTTTCTTAATTAAAGGTTTAATTACTGCTAGTTTAAGAGATTTTGGGGCGTAACCAAGGCTAAGAGATGAGTTTATTATAGACAGAAGAGGCTTGGTTATTTCTGGCAAAACTTTCTAGAGTAAACTAGTCGGAATTGGATCTAGTATGCATGTAAATGATTTGATGATTGCATTTGCATACAAACTGCTGTCTCTTGTCCACTCGGTCTCTGCTGGTGATTTCAGCTGTTATTTCTCAACAGCATGAACAACCCAGGATTATGGGACCCGTAAGGATACAAGTACACTGCCTTCAAAAAACAGCTGAACGGAGGGATCTCAGCAGGCAGCATTTTATGCAGACGTTTGATCCAGACGTGACTGGATGCCTTCCTGTCTCTCAATACCAAATTGGTAGGCTGCATTTGTTGCATTTCAGAAAGAGCCTTCATATGCTTCCCTTATATGAATATGTACGGATTATCATTCTGTATGGAGTGTGTGTTCATACAGTATAATGAGGCTACAGTAACACCTGTGACTGAACGTATCTAATAGCATGTAATACCTTCACGAGCACCAATAAAAGCTGTGATTCAATGTGGCATGGACTGGACAAGTTTTTGGATGTCGACCACATCAGTGTTCATCAAGAATTGCATAGTTTGGTGGATGCCTTCCCTGGAACAATTCTGAGGAGAATTTCCCGTAGACTGGGATCTGTACCACTGCTGGTAGACCCGTATGACCGTACGCTTCCATACACCTGCAAATTCAGCTACTTCCTTCACACTATGGTCTTTGGCATGCCAAAATGCAGTCAGTCCTTTTAGTCAATCATTAACATCTGCTTTGGAATGGAGTGACTCAGAATGGCAGCGGGTCATCTTCAGGGACGAGTCCTGCTATTGTCTTGGTGGAGACGACCAACGAATCCGTGTGTGGAGGCACCGTGGTCAGTGCCAAAACGAATGGCTTGTTGTCACACGTCCAGAAGGCCTGGTGTCACTCCACCTCCACCCCTACCGCACAATATGCAGGAACTGTGTGAGAATATTCAAGCTGCATGGGATGGACTATCACAGGACACCATTAGGAGTCCATGACGAGTCTGCCATGTTGCAAACATGACAGCCCAATGCCATACTGAGAAACACTACTTCTGTATGTGTAGCTCAATAAATATTACCCCTATCAGTCTAAATGTATCATCATTTATTGTTCCTGGTAACCTTTATCTTCCTTCCCAATAGCACTGCAATCCCACACTTCCTTCTGGGTGCAGCTATTTTTCTGATAATGGGTGTAAATGTTTTGGTTAATTTAGGAAAACCCTCATTACCATCTCTCATGGTGGAATCACCATATTTAACATAATGCATATTGACTACTGAGTTGGAAAATGTATAGATTGACCAGTAATTCTGCATAATGACCTAAATAAACCTTACACTCATACAAAACAATGGCAGCGGCGGCCAGAATAAAATCAGCAGGCGCAGTTAATAAGGCGTTTCCAAATACCCCGGTTTTTCTTAACCTTTTCATCATGAGTAATGACATTCCCGCATTGTTGTTCATCCAGCTGGAGCAAATAACAGCTTTCAGACGATTTGAAACATTCTGATGGTGATGGGCTGACTTGGATAAACTTCTTTAATCAGAAAATCCATCCTTGGCCCAGGACTCATTCTCTGCGCCAAATAGAAAGCAGTCTCAGCAGTCTACACGACAATAGTATATCTTAACACAGCCAACTGCTGAGTTATTTTAGGCAGCAGTTGACTAGTTAAGGACAATGCCTGAAATACAGCAGTGGTACAACCTGCAGTGAACAGACAGGAGGAGACAACAGAAATCAGTTTTTCTAGTTTTCCTGATAAACCACTTCTACTGTGCAGTGCTGTACTTAGGCCAGAAACATACTCAACGCAAGTATGCAAAAGCAAATGATGGTCAGCCAATGCAACGCTGTCACGTGGGGACAGGATGAGGAGGCAGGATGTAAATGCAAGTCTTTAATAAAGAACAAATTAAAACAAAACCAAAAGCACTAGAAAACTGAGAAATGACAGGGACCAGGGTAACAAAAACAACCGACATGGAGACAAAACACCAAGCAAGTACAAAGGGAACAGCAGGGAGTATAAATGAACAAGGACTAACAAGGAACACCTGGGAAGGGGCGGAGCTACAAACTAAGGAGAGGTGAGGGGCCTGAAAAGAGGGCGGAGACAGGAGGAGCAATAACCAAAACAAACAGAAGCACATGGAACAGGACAACAAAAGGCACATGGAAGTGACAAGAGAAAAAGACAGAAACAGAAAACCAGAGAAAACGGAGACAAACGGGGGCAAGACAAGACAGGATGTGACAAACGCAAACATACAGCCCTTCTGTACAACCCCACTGAGCTGTTTTATGTTACTGTGGCCATTAAAACACTGAATAGTCAAGGTGACAATAAAGGACAAACAGAATGAGGTCTAGTTTCATTCTAGCATCCACAACAGCTTAAAATGTGGATGATGGAGGCGTATAAGGCGTAGGAGTATGGCTTCCGCCCACTCCCACTCGCAGTGAAGACGTTTCAGCCTGCTTCTGCCTGCAGTCTGCAATATTTGACCAGAACCGGCCCGTGGCATAGGCAGTGTAGGTGAAGGCTAGGGGTTAGGGTGGCCATTTCATAATCCCAAAAAGGAGGACATCCCACCCCCACAAGGAGGACATCATAAAGGGGTGTTGGGGACGATACTAGAACAGAAGTAAAACCATAACCTAACCTATATAACACATACATGACTGCTTTACTCACCTAATTGGGTGGAATGGATGACGTTCGTGAGTCAGACGGGAGCTTACTAATTGACTAACATTTAGAGGGCTGATCTGCAGTTAGCCGGTAGGTGATTCACGATGTCACATTACCTTGGTAAACCAATGGAAAGCAAGGCATGTCTTTTTAGACGGATGCCGGATGGAGGACTGGGAGTTGAAAAAACGGACTGTCCGGCCTAAAACCGGACATGTGGTCATGCTGTCCATCCATAGGGGCGTCTACACCACACGCTGCATCCGCAAAGCCACCAGCATTGTGGACGACCCCATCCACCTGCTGCCGTCTGGCAGAAGGTACCGGAGCATCTGTGCCATCAAGTTTTTAAACTCACAAGGACTGATCTGAGGACTGACCTGAAACCCCCACTCACACACATACTCTACACTCTACACACCCTCACACACACACACACACACCACTCTTTTGATGCTCTACTTGCACTATCTGGAACATTGCTGCTAACACTGTGTTTACAGTGTTTACTCTACCTCAGTAACTGCTGTGTGTATGTGTGTTATCACTCACAGATCACAGCATGTTAAATCTCTCTGCACCTTATTCCACTACCTCATGTCCAGAAAATGAGTGCTGTGTCGGTGCTGCACTGTCCTGTCTGTTTGATGTGTCTAATGTCTGTTTAATTGATCTAGTTGTTTCTAGTTTTAATTTTTGTTTGCACACTTAATGTCTGCACATTTGCACTTTGCACTCTTTTGTTCTATGTTGCAGCTTGTTCCTGGAGGAACGTAATTTCACTCCACTGTGTACTTGTACATGGATGGAATGACAATAAAAGCCTCTTGACTTGACTTACGGTCTGTGTTTAGAGTGTTATAGGCTATAATCTGGTTTAGGTGCTGTTATTTCCTGGATTTCACACTCCAAGGGGCACCAACCAAAACCTTGCCTAGGGCATCACAGGGTCAGGGCCGGCTCTGTGTTTCACATACTCTATTCACAATGAAATTATTTTCTCCTGAAATATTCATAACTGAAATCACTGCCATGGGTCAGACTTGCCTTTAGTGGGCTTAACTGTGCCAAATTTGACTTTCTTTAGAGCGCCTTCCAAAAGTGAGGCCAACTCCCGTATAAAGGCTCCACCATTTCTGTAGCACAATAATGCAAATCATTTGCAGTTCACGTGATTGGCTGCTTCACAACTATTTATAAAGGTCATTTAGCTGTTTTTCGCTGTGTGTTAACTATACATGCTGGTCCTTGCATGATTGTTAGCATTTTATATTTATGCAAGCCAACAATGTATACCAGAAACTCATCCAACTGCTCATCTACAATCAGCTGGATGATGAAATGACTGATGTTGCCTCCAAAGTGGTAATCAACAAGCAAGTCTTTATAAGTTTAATTTCTAAAACATTTTGGAAAAAATGAGTTTAATGTTATATGCTACACTGGCATTCCAATGAATCACATAATAGTAGCATTACTCACTCACTCACTCACTTACTCACTCACTCACTTACTCACTCACTCACTCACTTACTCACTCACTCACTCACTCACTCACTCACTTACTCACTCACTCACTCACTTACTCACTCACTCACTTACTCACTCACTCTTCTAAACCGCTCAATCCGTCTGGGTTGGGGCTGGAGCCTTTTGCAGCGTTCAGTGTGCAGAAGGCAGGAAACACCCTGGACAGGCCACCAATCCATCACAGGGCAGCGCACAGGCATACACATTCACACACACACACTCACACCTAGGGGGGCAATTTAGCATCCCCAGTTCACCTGACTGCATGTATTTGGACTGTGGGAGAAAACCAGAGCACCTGCAGAAAACACAGGGAGACCATACAGAGCCCACGCAGAAAGGGCCCTGCTACCCACTGTGCCACCCCAGGGAGCATTACTAAATAATAACTACATCATTTACATAAATATCACCGTGGACTATGCAGAGACCTTTCTCATGGCATGGCCAACTAAATGGGGAGGATGTGTTCACGGATGTTGACCCACTGGAGCATGTTTTTAAGAAACGATATACACCTGTCATTGTCTTATTCAGCTACAAACCCACTTACTAAATGTTGACATTAATTCCAGGTTGCTAACTAAACCTTGAGACTATAAGACAATGGAGTAAGTGTTTGTACGGTGTCAGTGTCAGCTGATGGGCAAATCCATTGCCAAACAAAGGCAGATGAAAGTCAAAAACCAGAATAGCCACACAGGCACACTAGGAAATGTGTGAACATTTTAAAACAGCAAGTTGAAGGGCTGCGTTCAGTCCTGACAAAACATTGTAAGGCATTTATTTATGTATGCAAAGGTAGTGAAATGCAGTGAATACCTTGTTATACTTTGTAAAGCTGTGTGATGGTACAGGTGCCCATTTGTTTATCCTGCTCTCCTGTTTTTAACGTTGTTGTTTGCCCGTCTGTGAAATCATAGTTCCATCTAAATCTGAAGAAATAAACCTGCAGTTTTCTGCTTTGCAGTGGTGGCCACTCTCTCTCTCTCCCACTTTCTGTTATGACCTGACCCCAGACCAGCTCAGCATAATTGTTTTACACAAGCATGGGAGAAGAGAAGAGAAGAGAAGAGAAGAGAAGAGAAGAGAAGAGAAGAGAGGAGAGGAGAGGAGAGGTAAAGAAAAGAAAAGAAAAGAAAAGAAAAAAGAGAAGAGAAGAAAATTGAAGAGAAAAGAGGACTTATTTAGCGTCTATTCTCTGTACTGCCTTTTTCAGAGGGCGGGGTTTAAATACTTGTTACTTGTTACTGATTGGGTGACACTTCTGACACACCCATCAAATAAGTGAGACTGTACCTCAAAGCCTGTTTTACACTGTTGTGCAGAATTTCACCAAAACACATCGTTCAAACAGGAAACTGCAAAATGGCATACAGCATTTTAGACTGAACGTGTTGGGGATACTGAGGGGTGGAGCTGGAGTGTTCCAATAAGATTCAGGAAAGGAGTCCCTCTTCCCCAAGTAATACCAGTCCTGTCTGAATATCACTTTAGTCTACTTTACCACTCTGGGCTCAAGACTACAGTCCTTTTCCTCTGGCAAGTCTAAAAGAATGGACCTGTTGGCATCATCCAGCAGTACAAACCCTTCTGAGTTCAACTTGTACTCTAACGCAGGAAGCAATTTTTCTCCTGGTCTTTATCTTAGTCAGCAAAGTCTGTCAGACAGTGTACAATTTGTTGCTTAGTGACTTGGCTGTAGAGATAATGCAGATTTATTTCGGGTCTCTGTAGACATTTCAAAAGCCAATCATGCTTAGAGTCCCGGTTTTCCAAAGCTCCACCGCCGTCAATCCCCTAAAATAACGTACAGAGAGGATCCAGATTAAACAGGGAGAAAACCAAACCAAAGGTGTGCTTGTTAGAGCTGTTTGCTGCTAATGAACATTCGCGTACGGCCTGCGGTGTTCCAGCACTATGCAAAGGGGAGGTAATTAAGGACGCTGTGCTATGAAGGAGTGTTTTAACTTCTACTTTGAAGGTGCGCACTTCTTGAAAGAGTGTTCACGCATAAAGAAATACGCCGCCCACTGTTATTTAAAGTTCATCTTCTCCTTGTCCCAATTAGCCCTCAAGCTATTGTGACTGAGAAGCCTTTGAGAGGAGAGGAGAGGAGAGGAGAGGCGAGGAGAGGAGAGGGGTTGTGGGAGGAACGTTTTATCAAAGCATGCCGAATATGTTATTCTTGTGTAAGGACAGGGGGGCGAAATGCCTTGCTTGAGGGTGTAACAACGTGGCAGTAACACATTGTACCATGGGATCGGACACACAGAGGGCATTTCCAGGACAAGGTTTTATAGGATAAGGAACTCACCTCATTCCAGATGGCATGCGGATGTGGGCCGCTTTTGGCAAAAATGTGGCACTGCTGTCAGCACCAGCCCAAAAGTGGCCCACATTAAAAAATGCTGTGCCAAACTACATCTGGGCCATATCTGGCAGAAATATGGCTTTGCTGCCCACCATTGACACTGACAAACCTCATGTGAAACAAAAGTGGGCCTTATATTAAAAATGCTTGTATGGGACACATCTGGGCCACCCGTGCTGACAGGAGCTACATGACAATCAATTACACTCATCATCGAAAGAATAGTCGCACACATAGTTTCATGCTCTGCGGCATATGTGATGTAAGCCAGAGCAGGGCTTATCGCTGTACCCAACAGCCACGACTGCAGACATTCAGTGAGACGTGGTGCCCTCCATGAGTCATCCTGTTAGTGTCAGCACCATTGGCAGATGCCTGCACAACGCAGGACTACATGCACACAGACGACACGTCACTATGAAAAATATTGAACATCAATAACTGCTGCTAGAAGCCTACAGTGATGATCTATTACTGTAGTTCTGTATCAGACCACACAGGATGGGCAGTAGTTCTGTATCAGACCACACAGGATGGGCAGTAGCTCTGCATCAGACCACACAGGATGGGCAGTAGCTCTGCATCAGACCACACAGGATGGGCAGTAGTTTTGTATCAGACCACACCAGACGGGCAGTAGTTCTGCATCAGACCACACAGGATGGGCAGTAGTTCTGCATCAGACCATACAGGACAGGCAGTAGTTCTGTATCAGACCACACAGGACGGGCAGTAGTTCTGCATCAGACCACAAAGGACAGGCAGTAGTTCTGCATCAGACCACACAGGATGGTGTAGGTGGGGGTGCTGGAGCCTATCCCAGCTCCCAGTCCAATGCAGGGCAGACACACAGACATACACACACTCAGACCTAGGGGGCAATTTAGCATCTCCAGTTCACCAGACTGCATGTCTTTGGACTACGGGAGGAAACCGGAGCACCTAGAGAACACCCACACAGACATGGGGAGAACACGCAAACTCCACCCAGAAGAGCCCCGGACACCCCACCCCAGGGAATCAAAATTGTTGTTTCACATAAACTTAATACTTTAGTGTTTGTGAAGTCACTGATTTTCATGTGCAACATGACTAAAAATCACTAGAATCTAAACTCTGAAAGAAGAGTGATCATGTATATTGTTGCACATGAATAGAACAAACAATGCGCAAGCCCTTTGTGGTTTATTCTTCCTTTTGAGCAAAGAGAGGAGTTTTCAGCACCAGTGTCCTTGCTCTCAGCTAGCTAGCCTCGGTGAGCTAATTAGCTTGCAAAACGAAGCAGTCCATTTTTTGAGAAGTTCAGTAGGAACACAGTGGCCCTCAGGTTGACTAGATTCAGTGAGCTGATTAGCTGGCTTAGCAAACCTTACAATGCCACCAGGTTTTTAGAGACGTTTAAGAATAATATGCCTAAACTTTGTGAATAATTGCTTTATTTGACTGAAGCTTCAGGCTCAGAAAAAAAACCTCACCATTGCATTTTCCTCGCTGTAGCGTTTCCAGGTCGAAACGGTTATGGTTTGAAAATGGAATTACATTGGACTGCAAAGACTTCTAGGTAACTACTCCTGCTAACAGACTGTAGTCCATCTGATTCTCTGCATACTTTGTTAACCCTTTTCACCCTGTTACTCAGTGGTCAGGACCCCCACAGGACCACCACAGAGCAGGTATTATGTGGGTGGTGGATCATTCTCAGCACTGCAGTGACACTGACGTGGTGGTGGTGTGTTAATGTGTGTTGTGCTGTGTGGGTGGATCAGACACAGCAGTGCTGCTGGAGTGTTTAAACACTGTGTCCACTCACTGTCCACTCTATTAGACAGTCCTATCTTGCTGCTCCACCTTGTAGATGGACAGTCAGAGACAACAGCTCATCTGCTTCTACACAGTTTGTGTTGGTCATACTCTAATCCTTCATCAGTGGTCACAGGACGCTGCCCACAGGACGCTGTTGGCTAGATCGTTTTGGTTGGTGGACGATTCTCAGTCCAGCAGTGACAATGAGGTCACTCCAACAGCACTGCTATGTCTGATCCACTCACACCAGCACAACACACACTAACACACCACCACCACGTTATTGTCACTGTGGTGGTCCTGTGGAGGTCCTGACCATTAAAGGACAGGGTAAAAGAGGATTAACAAAGTATGATTAAAGGACCACAACAGAGCAGGAATTATATGAGCAGTAGATCATTCCCAGCACCGCGGTGAAACTGACACTGACACTGGTGGTGGTGTGTTAGTGTGTGTTGTGCTCGTGTGAGTGGATCAGAGCGGAGTGTTTAAACACCTCAGTGTCACTGCTGGACTGAGAAACGTCCACCAACCAAAACTATCCAGCCAACAGCGTCCTGTGGGCAGCATCCTGTAGGCACTGATGAGGGACTAAAGCAAAAAATGACCTATCATCTCTGACTTTACACCTACAAGGTGGACCAATAACATATCAGTGTCTAATAGAGTGGACTGTGAGTGGCCATCCCTAGCTTAAACAGTAACAACCACTGAGCTTAGCTCTACCAAACTACCACCACCTCAGTGTGACTGAGAATGATCCACCTTCCAAATAATACCTGGTCTGTGGAGGTCCTGTGGGGGTCCTGACCACTGATGAACCCGGTAAAGGTGGGCTAACAAATTACAACAAACCTATAAGTGAGCTCCACTCAGAGTGGAGCACTAGGTGAAATGCATCATTGATGTCGACTTCATATTCAAACATTATAACCACATTACCTTGCTTTATAAAGTGTTATGCATGAAATTCTAACTACTTGTAAACCATTAAACAGACTTATTCCAGCTATTATATGGTATTATACATGCCATATAAGTTTGACCGAATACATAAAGCACTGTGAAAGCAGGGTTCATAGGAAATGTTACCAGATAACTTTAACTGGAGTTATACATTCACACTTCTTTGTAAAGCTATAAAAACTTTTTTGGCAAAAATATTCAGCTCTTTTTTCTCTTTTCAGTGGCTGACATTTTGGTGCATCCCTTGCTAATACAGTAGCGACACAGCCCTTAAGATGACACAGGGGATTCCCTCAGGGGAGGGAAACGGCAAGGGTCTGTCAAAAGCAGTACTGAAACAGAGAGCCAGAAGTTTAACTCTTTTTTTCCCCAGCAGTCTCTGGGCCATATGCAAATGAAGCCCCCCTAATTATACACTGTCCTGGGGTTCATGCAGTTCCACCAAAGTTTGGTTGCTGCTCAGCCTTCACTTTGTGAAAAGTCCTTCATTTGTCCTCATACGCCAGCTGGCTGTTGCCGCAGTCTGTGGCTTTGTTGTGTTCCCAGTTAGTAGCCACACCAAAACACAATTTGTCTGCCCATCCGAGCCGCACAAACACTTACACAGACTGGAACACACACGGGTCACTGTTAAGCTCCACTTACTGCACACAAATGAGGAGTGTTTCACTGTGGATCATGGTCTGAGAGACGGGTCTGAGCTTGTTATCACCCGAGTGGATGCAGGGCGGGACTTGTTAATCCAATCATACACTCTATCACTCTATATATATATACTTTCTTTCCAGCAGGGTCATACGGATGGCAATGCCTTAGGGGCCATCCCAAATCTAATTTCACGCCGTAAGGACATGCTGAGTCGGCACTTTAAATATTTGTTTATTTATGACTCAGCCAGCCATGTTCAGTTTTCCCTGGGGTCCTGTTTCAAATATGTGAATAAATAAAGCACCAGAAATATCTCTTATTTTTGGTGCAGGGAATGTAATGAAGGCTGGAAGGTCTCTCTAGGTTTTATCCTATTACAGGTAAGTTATGCCTTGCATTTTTAAATATACCTGAACTGCAAGAGCGGTTTCAAAAACGATGCTTTTTGAATGTGTTGTCTGGATGCAGATCATTTAAAAGTTAGGCTGAACATATGTGTTCATGACATTACAGCACCATAGGCTAGTAATGCAGCATAATTGCTTATATTAATAGAAACATTGCGTATTCACTCTACCTCTAAGTAAAAAATTCAATAAATATTTGGGTATGAATGTTTCATCCAAGTGTAACATATAGCCTGTAACATGTAGCCTATTGTACCCCTGACTGTAACACCACTGACAATAGCACCACTCACTGTAGCACCACTGACTGTAACCCTACTGGCTATTGCAGCACTGACTGTAACACCACTGACTATAAAAACACGGACTAACACCACCAACTGTAGCACCACTGACTATAACACCACTGATTGTAACACCACAGACTGTAGCACCACTGACTGTAACACCACTGACTATAACACCAATTACTGTAAAACCTCTGACTGTAATGCCACAGACTGTAGCACCACTGACTGTAACACCACTGACTATTGCACCACTGACTATAGCACCACTGACTATTGTACCACTGACTGTAACACCACCAACTGTAGCACCACTGACTGTAGCACCACTTACTATAACACCACTTTTCCATCATCTATGGTACATATAATCATTAAAAGATTCTGTATGTAAGGGACAAGGCACCACTTCAGCAAACACAAGGTTGTTTTTACTCTAGTTTCTACAGTGCCAGTAGCTCCCCTAATCGTGAATGAGTCAGTCAGTCAGTCAGTCAGTCAGAAAGAAAGAAAGAAAGAAAGAAAGAAAGACAGACAGATGCATGCCTACTGCCTCTCAAGTGAACACTGGCTGTGAAAGTATTTTTTGTGGTCTGAAATGCGGTGAAGGAAAGCGTGTGGGGTGAGAATTAGTATTAGTAGAAAGGAAAGTGCACGTTTACAAAACTACACAAAGCTGCTCTCAAATATAACCACAAAACATTTCTGCATCACATTTCTCGTAAGTCTCATCACCGTCCTGTCAGCGCAAGACAGTCCGCTAACCGCTTACCATCTGTCCGTGCCGCTGAGGGACCAGTTAAACTGACAAAGATCAGTGGATAAATGTATTCGACTCTGAAATTAGACATATTTTCTTTTTCTTCCCAGCTGCCAATTTCTGCAGCTGAAGCCAACGAAAGCAGATGCTTTTTCGGTGTAATGAATGCATCTGTAATGAAGCTGCCGTCTGTTTCCAATATGAGCACATAACCAGAGTCCAAGACTTTGTGTAGATACTGTATACGGCAGGTATCCTCCATCTGTGGGGTCATAGTGACATGCAAAATTATAGTTTACCTGTAAAAGTAAGTCAGCCTGATCAGTTCTAAGGTTCTTTAGTTTAGCAGTGGGTCTAAAACACACATAGGCCTTTTCCACCAACGTGGAATGGGTTCCGTTCCGGTTCACACAGCTAATTTTGAACCAGTCAGCGCATTTCAACCAAAAATACACTCATCAAAAAATTGTTGCACCCAGAAGAAAGCGTCAGATTACAAAGCTATGCAGAAGGAAGATAAAAGTTACCGGAACAATAAATGCTGATAAATTTAAATGCTGAGGTTCCTAATGGTGTCCAGCCAATAATCCATCCCATGCAGCTTTGGTATATTCTCACACAGTTCCTGCAGATTTTGCGGTAGGGGTGGAAGTGGAGTGACACCAGGCCTGTGACGTGTAACAACAAACCATTCATCTTGGTGCTGACTACGGTGCCTCCACACACGGATTCGTTGGTTGTCTCCACCAACTGAAGTTGAACTGGTCACTGGAGATGACCCGCTGCCATTCTGAATCACTGTATGACAGTCTGGCACCATTGCAGTCTTTGGTGGCGTTTACATGGTATTAAGGGCAGCGATATGGTCTAGCCTTGCTTACGTCACATGCGCGGCCGAGCGTGAATCATTCACATGTCTCATAATGTAAAACCCACCCACCAAGTTTCATTCCTGTCGGTTGATTCCTTCTGGGTGCAGCTATTTGTGCAGCTATTCTTTTAACGATGCAGAGTAAAAAGGTTCAGAACCTGAAAAGTTAATTCCCAGCCGGAACCAAAGGATAGTGGGTTTCTCAGCATGAACCATGACGACATACATGGGCATGTCAGTTGTCAGTCTTTTTATCATCATTGGTTGGATAAAACCAAACAACAGCACAAACAGTCACAGGTAACCTATACACTCCGCCATCTTGTCTGTATTGTTTCCTATTGTTGTGCAGCGCCCGCCGTTGACATTGTTGACCTATCCTTTGATATTCCTTGGTTCCAGTAAAAATTAGTGCAAAAGCAGGCTGGTTCCCTGAATAGCACCAAGGTTCTACGAAGCCTGAACAGCACCAATTGAAGAACCAGGGTTCTTTTGGTCAAAAAGGGCTAACGGATCTTCTGCAAGACACTCTGAAGGAGCCCTGTGGGCGCTTAATACGGGGACAGATTTAGCCAAATGCTGATTACAAAGTGCTGATTACTGACAGTTCACCTTCAGTTTGCACTGATGGGGGGTGGTGGCCTATTTAGTGGCATTCCACCTTTATTAGCATCACAACCCCAAACAGCAGTCTGTAAGTAGCAGCTGTGCTGTGTGATTGTAACCGTGATTTGCTGGTTGAAACAGATCATCTTAAACTGAGAGTTTCATAGTGAGGAACGACTTTAATCTACTTTACGTTGATGTCCAGATGGAAAGCCAGTAGCTAGCATAGGTAACGTTAGCTGCTAGCATGGCTAAAAAATACAGTGGCCTAGCTTATTCACACACAGGTTCATTTTATGTTCTTGTCTGTGTCTATTTCAGCATGTCGCTTCTGTCTAATGCATGATTCCTGCATAGGCTCCCCATGTGTGGTGTGAGTGAGGCAGTAGTGCTACAGCTCACATGTGCTGACTTTTCATACATTCAGTGGTAGTGCTGCAGGTCGGAGCAGTGTGGAAGTGCATGCCTTTTTGGAGACAAATGAATAGTCAAATCAGTCTACACTTCTCAAAAAAGTTACCAGTTATGAAAGAGCACGGCACACCTGATGACCTTCCACAGCACCGTGGAGATCTGGGTGCAGGAGGGAATGTTTGAGTAATATATAGTTTGCAAATGTTCATGAATAAAAATAAAATAAATTTTTAATTTTTTTCATTTCATTTTCATTCATTTTTAGTGAAACTGAAACCTGGGAAACCTGAGTTTCCACCAGGTAGGAAGAAAAATTAAAAGTTGTTCATTCATTATGGTCTGTTTCTGGCTAGAATATCCATGTCCATATGTTAACTTATGATTCAAGTTTGATTTTCATTCCAAAAATCATTGGATATATTGCATTAATAAGTCAAAATATTAGACCCATGAATTATACATATGCAAATTGATTTGTCGAAGTTTCTGGACATTTTCCACACATGGAACGAGACATTCACTGCACTGTAGCACCTCTTCTCAATCTATGGATCCCGTCACTCACACACCGCATGTATTTATAGCCCCATCATCCTCATGTAGCACCATCTGCAGGAGCCTGAAGTTACTACCACCGTAAACACACAGGGTGACTCATTTTTGTCTGGTAAGCTTACATACTCATATACTAATGATTGATTTCTTTAATTGGTTAAGCCCATCATTTCAGCTAAATTAAGCCTAACTGAGCAATATCAAATTACTCTGGGATCTCCAGCGTCTTCCTCGTCCATCAAGCACACCTGGCTCTAAATTTCAGTAGCATTCTGTATCAAACTTCAATCTAACAGGAAGTGCTCTGGACTTCCTGAAGGGCTGTAGACCCTCTCCTGTAATCAAGTCTGTATCTTTTTAACAGGAGTATTTCTCTTAAGAACATATTTGGTATGCCTAGGAATATGGTTCCTTAGCTTCCATCCCTCTGCGAGGCCTGTGGGGTCTTCAAGAAGCATGCTGTGAAATGAGATGAGAGGACTTGTTTACCTTCAAGGCCTTGAGCCTGACTGAGAGCGGCTCTTACTGATGTCATTAAGATGCCCACAAGGGACACCATCTTTGTTGACTGAACTAAACCAATGACACTGAGTTTAACGCTGAGCCCATCCAGGTCTGCAGTACAATGGTGTAGACTTAATGAACTGGCAATTGTGTATGTAGACTAGTATGTGTCTTTTGCATATCGTTGCTGTGTTCAAATGATGCATCAAAGTGAAAATCAACAAAAATGGAGAGACCTGTTTTTTTTGGGTGGCGACCAGAAAGAAGTGTGGGATTGGAAAGCTATTAGGAAGGATAAGGAAAGATAAAGGTCACCAGGAACAATAAATGATGATAAATTTAGACTGATATGGGCAACATTTATTGAGCTACACATACAGAAGTAGTGTCTCTCAGTATGGTGTCGGGCCACCATGTTTGCTAACATATGCCAGACGTCTCGGCATGGAGTTGTAGAGGTTCCTGATGGTGTCCTGTGATAATCCATCCCATGCAGCTTGAACATTCCCAAACAGTTCCTGCAGATTGTGCGGTAGGGGTGGAGGTGGAGTGACACCAGGGCTTCTGGATGTGAGACGTGTAACAACAGGATGACTCGTGGAGGGCATCACTGCTTGCTAAATGTCCACATTTGTGGCTGTTGGGTCAGTCAGCACATGTTGGACAATTTGTTGGTTCTCTCTCTTGTGGTTGGTGTAGGTGAGCTTATATAATAGTGTCAGTTTGTAAAGATATATGTAAATATATCACCAACTTACTGTAGTTTTATCAAATTACCAACAATATATGTAATGTATGTAATGTAAATTTATTTCTTTTGAGAAAGTGCAATTCAATTCAAGATAGGAGGTTATTATTCTGAGAAAGTGAATCATCATTTCATCACAGTAATTATTAAGCCAAAGCCGATCTGACCTTTTTTGACCTGGCAGAAAATGGGCTTTTATGTTATTTGGAGCTTCTCTGAGCTACAGCAAAGGCAAATGTAATAAGACGGCCTGTGTTCAGCCCCGACAGAACGTAGCAAAGCGTTTATTTAAATGAACACGTGGTTGCATTGAACTCACACTTGCATCACATTGCGCAAGTTGCCTCAGACAGACCCATTAAAAGAGTGAGAGAGTAGCTCAAAGCCTGCTACACGCTGTTTCCCACCATTCTGATGAAACTATTGCTCAGTCCAGAAACCATAGCAAAACGATGCACAACGCTTTGAGATGAACGTGCCTCAGGGCTGTGACCAAACTGGATTCCTGTTTTCGTTTTAGGGAGCTATCAGGCACATAGGTTGGATTTTAAGGGCACTTCAGATTCCCACAATGCTGTTGTAATTTTAGTGCACACTGTAGAACTACAGTGCTGGTTTAAAGTCCTGGTTTCTAATTGTACAGAGCAGCTGTTTGTTTGTTGTTGTTGTTGTTTGTAGTGTTCCTCCAGATATTTGAGAGAGTCTGTTAAGTGCTGTTTCAGTGGCGTAGCGACCGCCAACGTAGTGCTCCTCTGTCTGTGAGACTCACCATGTTGGTTTGTACACGTTCGGCTGGGGTGACCTACTGCGTATGTGACTGACAGAGGCCCTAAAATTTAGAAATTAAACCCCATTACAAGATGTTTGTTCCTGGCATGTATTAAATTCCAATCGCTTAAAAAATCTTTATTCATCACAAACTTTGTTTCTGTGAGCAGAACAATGAAATGAAACAATCTGCTCACACGTTTCTTAGTAATGTGTAGGATATTAACGCAGTGCATAAAATATATGTGGTTCTCTCTTCATCCAGGATAGTCCAGAGGAGGATGGGTTCCCCTTGGACCCTGATTCCCTTCCTTAACTATATAGATGGCCTCCTTTGTTTTCTTTTCCTTACATAAACTGCTTTTCTGTAAAGACAACATTAGTTGTAAAAAAGAGCTATACAAATAAATGAAAAAATAAAAAAATAAAATTTATATTTTGCTAGAACCTTAAAAATTGTGACCATTTTTTTAATAACAGCACTTACGAAATAAAATTCTGCCATCTAAGTGACCAGCAATCGTCCACTTTACCATAGAGTTTTCTTGCAGTGCTCACACATGAAATTAGGTGCCCATGGTTTGTCTTGATCCTTGACAGGCATGCCAAAGTATGCTTTGTAGCCCTTAGCAGATGCTTTCATGAGCACTCCATAGCAGTCTGGCACGACACCATTGCAGTCTTTGGTGACATTGACGTTGTGTTAAGTGGCTGTTGGGTCAGTCACAGCGATAAGGTCCATCCTTGCTTACGTCACATGCTCAGCCGAGTGTGAAACTTGAATCATTAGCCTGTCTTCTGATGTCAAATTTACCCACCAAGTTTCATTCCTGTCGGCCGATTCCTTCTAGGCGCAGCTATTTGTGCAACTATTCATTTCATGATGAGTGTATGTTAGAAGTTAGCAATATGACCAAAATACATCAAGAGTATATGCGGTATATCAGGATGTGTATTGTTTCAGACATCTGATCAGTTGGAGCTGTTAAGTGTAAGCCTGTAGAGTCTTTAAGATCACCAACAACATCCATTTAGTTGTGCGTCTAAACTTGTGACTGGTGGTCTAGATGTATATAAATGGTTTGACCATTTATTCAAGTTAAGACTTTTTGCCTGTTTGAATTTCACATTGCTGCACTGTAGTAGCACCTGCTCTATTGATCAGCTTATAGCTCTTTTTCCCAGCTAATGACTTTCTTTAGCTCCATTCCCCGGTGGACTTGTCAAGCTCCTATTGTAGAGAAAGGTGTAGAGAAGTCTGCCCCATCAGCCTTTTAGCTTTAAATCATGTCTTTCTTCTGTGTGGCTCTTACTTATGGGTCTTACTAAACCAACTAGATCCTTTTGATAGCATTTTAAAGTTTGCTGAAGGGTGAAAAATGTCACTCCGTCTCCAAATTGACACCCACATGTTCACCCGATGCAAAGGCCCATATTACAGATAAGAGGATAAGAGAGAATGGCGTGGGTGAAGTGAAAGTGAATGGGCAGCAAATGGCTGATGTCTCACTGAGAGGCTTAGTTCGCTGTTTTGAGCACTGTGTGAGCTCTATGTACTACTACACCTGTAAATTCAGGAAACAAAAACACACCAGCATCAGGGGGCCAAGCACTCTGGACAGTACTGGTAACGTTCTGCATATCTGTGTATCATCTTATTATGTTTTATTAATATGGTTTACCATGAAACAAATAATATATTAGGAGTGACTTCATTTGGGCGTGCTAAAGGCCATATTGTGAAGGAAGTAGCTGAATCTGCAGGTGTACGGAAGCGTACGGTCATACGGGTCTACCAGCAGTGACTAAAATCCCAGTCTACAGGAAACTCTCCTCAGAATTGTGTCAGGGAAGGCATCCACCAAATCTGGCCCAACGGCAAAATTCTTTGATGCAAGAGTGTCTGAACATTGATGGGGCCTACATCCAGAAACTTGTCCAGTCCATGCCAAATCCAACCACAGCTATTATTGGTACTGGTGGAGGTACTACAGGCTATTGCGTACGTTTCAGTCACAGGGGACTAATTTTTTGTCTGGTGAGCTTATGAATAGCTGTCAGTTTCCCCTCTGTCTCTGATCTCCTGAACTCCAACTCCCAGAATCCACCAACCGATGACGTCACAGTCACATGTCCGCCATCACCCAATTGCGCCCCGTTTTCCTGATCGTCATCACCAGAGTACTGATTACACACACATATGCATCTCGTTTAGTCTGTTTGCTTAAAAGTTTCTGGTTCACACGCATCCATTGTGAAGTATTGCCACTCTGTGGCCTTACAGAGCAGTCTTCCTTGTGATTTCTGACTGTTGTTCTGATCTTGACCTTGTTTGATTCTCGTTGCCCTCTGGTTTTGTTTGCTATTGTGACTGTCTTTTGGATTTGACTCTGACTTGTCCTTTTGGTTTCATGACCATGCCTGCTCCCTTTGGTATGTTTGCCTGGATTCTCTTGTTTAGCTGCACTGCTAACTTGTTAATAAACCCTTGCTATGCTTTTAGCTCAGCATGCGTCAATTCCAATTTGTTAAACCTGACAATAGCAGACCATTTAAAACTCTACTGTGGCACTAACTTCCAATGCTGCTGACCAGGACCTGGTCTATGTTTTGTTCTAGCAGGAACAATGCGTCTATATGCTCTGGAGCCATGTGTCTATATCCTCTGGAGCCATGTGTCTATATGCTCTGGAGCCATGTGTCTATATGCTCTGGAGCCATGTTTCTATATGCTCTGGAGGAATACGTTTGCATATGCAGCTTGCTCGTGAAAAATGATCTCAGATTCTCTGGTGGATTTATCCATCCGATTTTGAAGGAAAAACTGAAGGTTCAATATGTGATGTTGTTGAAGTTGGCAAAAGCTGATCCCACCACACCAGCGATTTGTTTAGTAAGCTGTTTTTCCTTAGCTCTTGGCAGAGGATGCAAATGTTCGGATTATTGAAACCCATCCTCAGGCTTCTTGGCAGTTTGTGCGGTGAACCCTCTTGGACTGAGATGGTGTTAATATCATAATATAACTCTGAAGCTCTAAGCCATTTCCTACTGGGTGAATCTTGGCTGTAACCTAGACATAATATTTAAAGCACTTCGGGCTGGGTATGAGTATCCAAAGGAAACACAAATTAACTCAAATGACAGTGAAATTCCCAACACTTCACCAGTAAACTACTCATAATGACCTCCAGCTCAGGACTTCTCAAGCTTTTACATGCCAGGACCCAGACAAGTAGTGCTTGTCTCACAACCCAATAATTATTTTACGTAAAATGAGGAATAAAATTCCTTCCTGGTAGTAACACTGTATGAATTCTGTATTTGTCATGCTTTATAAATGCATTTATAAGGCGGTATATGACATACATTGTGCCTTATAATATAGGAAATATACCTGAACCCTGTTGCAGTGCATCGGCATATTCACGTTTCTGTGTTCTAATGAGTGGATATTAAAATGCATTATGAAACCAAACATTACCAAGTCATGTTTTCTTGCTTTATGGAGTGTTGTGAATGTAATTATAGGCAATTGCATTTTATAGGCTTATGCCAGCCACTGTAAGGTATTATGCAACCTATATTATGCCTTATGAATGCATTTATATAGCACTGTTATTACAGGATTCATAGGAAGTGTTACCAAAATTTTATTCCATATTACTGTTCTTTCAGTCAGTGAATGCAATAGTGAAAATGATATCCAAACATGCATTGTTACATACTAACTGACTAGCAGTGGAATCAAATAAAAATGTTTTTTCTTTGTTCTATACTCAGATTTCACCTTCAGCTGGAACACATTAACACATATAACTAAAAACACATAACTAAAAAAGTGCTTTTCCTGAAGAAAATGCAGAGTGATCGGATTTTTTTGAAGTTTTTCCCAAAAACTTAAGTCGGCTCGAAAAGCTTTATACAAGCACAACATTCCTGATCAGACTGAATATGCCGGAGTTGGAACGGTGAAACAGTGAAAGTTGAAGAGAAACTAGAAAAGTGCATTTCCTGAAGGAATGTTGCACAGCCTAAATGGTTCCCACTTCCTTGCTAGGCTGTGGTTGCTATGGGAGGAACGAGGGATGAAAAAACAACACACAGAGGAGTGTGGGTCAGTATATCTGTGGATTCGAGTTTGGGGATCTGCCCTGAGTGAGTACATGCCGTTTGGTGGCTGTAGGTTAAAGGAAACAATAGGGTTTGGGTGGAACCGAAATGAATGGGACTCAAAGGGGGGAAGAGAGATGAAACAGAAAGACAAACAGACGAGTGCGGGTCACACCAACATTGAATGCATGCTTAGGGGTCTGCCCTGAGATGATGTATGTGAAATGGTGTCTCTGGTTGAGCAGTACAGTGTACAAGTACAAGTACAGTGGAGGGCATGCATTTTTCCATCTCATTCATTCTTAATGGGAAAACATTAAATAAAATCTGTTGCTATGTGGAAACTGTTGTTGTTGTAAACAACAAGTTTATCTTTATGCACATTAGGAGAGAGGCAATGTCATAATGACCAATGGGAATTGAGACAAGTGGTTCATGCTTTAAACTCCACCGGGGGGGAAGGATGTCCCCCTTTTCTGGTTAGCGTAATGCCCATGTAAGTGTAGTGTCCAGTGTCCAGCACTGTGAGATTGAGACCACAAAGAGGACCTTCTGACCCAGAGTACCCCAAATACAGCCAAAAACTGGGTCAGGTTCTAGCATGTGCCTCAGGATATCAGACAGAGTTTTGGATATAGAGTTCCAAAAGTTGCATGATTTTAGGTATGGCCAGAATGATGCAATACCCTGCAACTGTAGTCCATGCCTGGAGCATATAGAAGCTGGGTGCGCACCCTCCTGTACCTCTTCACATTGCTAAGGTAATACACATGGGCCATCTAAGTGATTAGATAAATGGTTAGTGATATATGATATTAGCCCTAGATGAGAGAATAATACATTGTAGTATTAATATACACTCATCATCAAAAGAATAGTTGCACAAATAGCTGCACCCAGAAGGAATCAACTGACAGGAATGAAACTTAGTGGGTAGGTTTGACATCATGAGGCAATTGAATGATTCAAGTTTCACGCTCGGCCGTGTATGTGATGTAAGTAGGACGGGCCTTATCGCTGTACCTGACTGGCCCAACAGCCTCCACTGCGGACATTCAGCGAGCAGTGATGCCCTCCGTGAGTCATCCTGTTAGTGCCAGAACCATTGGCAGATGACACTGTGTATCACTCCACCTCCATCCCTACCACAAAATCTGCAGGAACTGTGTGAGAATATTCAAGCTGCATGGGATGGATTATCACAGGACACTCCATGCTGAGTTGTCTGGCATGTTGCGTTACCAAACATGGCAGCTCATCACCATACTGAGAGACACTACTTCTGTATGTGTAGCTCAATAAATATTGATCATATCAGTCTAAATGTATCATCATTTATTGTTCCTGGTAACCTTTATCTTCTTTACCAATATCACTCCAATCTCACACTTCCTTCTGGGTGCAGCTATTTATTTGATGTACAATATATCATCATAATCCAAAAAGGTGTCTCCAAAATGGTAACTTTACAGGAGAGGGCAAAAACCTAAATTTATTTTAATGTAAGTCTATGGAATCAGTACATTTGTGCCAACTGAGGCTGTACAATTTGGGCAAAATATCTAACTGCGATTTTTCCAACCAGTATTGACATTGCAGATTAATTTGCTCTAATTCTCTATAAAAGAGGTCCACACCTTTTTTCAGGCCAAGAAGACTACTGTATCCTCTCTTTCTGGCTCGAGGCTTAAATGTAGCCCGTTAACACGCTGGACCGGCCGAGTTCATGAACACAGCACACAGGCTATTTCCTATATCTTATCTACAGGTGGTTCACAAGCTCCGTGTTATTAGCTTCAGTTTTCCCACTTCAAATTTTGTTTCAGCAGTATAGTTGATAATGTGGGCAGTTACAAAAATCACATCCTTTCAAATTAAGATATCGATATAAAAGCAATTTGTCTTTCAGCCGTAAATTTCCTAATTTTTAGCTGTAGATAACATTTTTGATAATGTAGGTTGTAATAAAAAATGCAGCTCTTGCGATTTGACAATTGCACTTTCTCAACTTCGCAATTTCGATGTGAAATCGATTAATAGGGAATATTGGCTTGTTCGACCCTCAGAAACTAATCTGGGGGCAAAATATCCCCCATCCCACAAACACCTAGGTATAATATATGTAAATATAGAGGTTATGTTGACATGAGGCTTGCTCAGTTTGCAACACTGCTGGTTCATCATTTGATTCACATGCTTGACCCCAGAAAGACAGAGCTCACACATTACAGGCCCAATAATACTCAGTCCCTTTCTAGTTCTAGAGGGTTCACTATTCCTTGGTGGTTGCCTGTTCCTAGTTTCTGAGGGTTAAATACCCATTCCAGTGAATCTGAAGGATCTGTCAGCCAGCCTGACTGGAAATTGGTGGTATGATAGACTCTGGGAAACAGTTCAGTCCTAGATGAGTTAAATTTGCACCCAGAAATCCTACCAAACATCTTCAGCAATGATGCTTGGAATTGATTCTGCTGGATTTCTGACGTACCAAAGTAGGTGAATATAGACAGACTTTGTGCTCCCTCTATCATGTCTCTTATCTCCCTCTTCTATCTTATCTGTCCCCTGAAAGTCACAGAGCGAGGATAGGGCAATAGCTGAAAGGCTTGATGGTGATCACAAATAACTGAGGAGAGAGGGGACACCTGAAGGCATAGATCTGAACGGAAGCCAAGAGTCAGGCATAAAGATGATCAACCCTCAGAGTAACCTTCCCATCAAATCCAAACCACTCCAGGGCAAAAAACAGAACATCCCACTCAACCTGGTCAAACACTGTTTCAGCATCTAATGAGACGAGCACCTCTGGGCATCGCAGAGCTGGACTAGGAGGGTAAATATGTCTGAAAAGTCTACAAAGGCTCAAAAATGGGAATCTATTTTTAATGAAACCCGTTTGATCTTGAGAGATCATTATGGGAAGAGCTTTGTTGAGACGGGCGCTGGGTGTCCAGGGTTTCAGCTGATAACTTTGTATCTACAGTACAATCAAAAGGCTGTAGGGTCTGAGGAAGCTCAGGTCGAGTGAGCCCTCAACCTGCTTAGCCAAACAGAGAGATGCAGGCCTGGTTCAAAGTTGGGGTACATTGAAATCAGCCCTGTGGAATGTCGTGCTAAATCTGATGGGTTCTGGAGCTTTAGAAGTTTGCATGATCTTTGCAGTAGTTTAATTTCTGGAGATTCCTTTCATTCCCATGCTTTATCTTCTGCAGAAATCTTGGAGATATTCAATTCACTAAAAATCTCATTAAGTAAGAGCCATCCTGCTCTGACTCTGAAGGAAGTAAACGAATGTAGAGTAGTGCAGATTCCTTATTTAGGTCCTGTTGGTGAATAATTGCCTGTCCAGAATTAGCCTGAATTCCTGTTATGATTCTTCAAGCCTGATTTGTAAAGCCAGAAGCCCCCAGATTTCCTACCATGTTTATATCTGAGTCAGGCTTGGAATAACTGGGTCCTTCCATAATTGAAGAACAATTTACATTTGAACCAATTTGATCTGAACCACACTCGCTTGAACCAGACTCCCTTTCGATCAGCTGGGGGCAACGGAGGCCATCCCTTAGGACTGACTGACCTGACTGACATGTCCAAGGCTTCCGCACCAAGATGTTGGCCCTCCTACTCGTCGCGGAGTAGTGTCTTTGGGGAAATCAGTTTTCTGCCAGCGACAGCCGGGTATGGGCCCGACGCTCCAGCGGCATCCATTTTCAGGGCTAGTTGATTCGGCAGGTGGGTTTTTATGCACTCCTTAGTGGATTCAAACTTCCATGGCCACCGCCCTGCTGTCTATATCAACCCACACCTTTTATGCGGTTTGGAGAGCATCAGTGTCAGGTCTTAACCCAGAGTTTGGTCCATCCCGCACCGCCAGTTCTGCTTACCAAAAGTGGCCCACTTGGGGGCTCGCATTCAATGCCCAGCTCCAAGCCAGCGAGCTTGCCTTCTTACCCATTCTGATGGACAAGTCTGAGTTTGGCGTTTGCCAAGAGAATGGTACTTGTCTGACTGCAGTGTGGCAAGTGTAAAGTTTGGTGGAGGGGGATTATGGTGTGGGGTTATGTTTCAGGAGTTGGGCTTGGCCCCTTAGTTCCAGTGAAAGGAACTCTTAATGCTTCAGCAGACCAAGAGATTTTGGACAATTTCATGTTCCCAACTTTTGGGGATGGCCCCTTCCTGTTCCAACATGACTGTGCACCAGTGCACAAATCAAGGTCCATAAAGACATGGATGAGTCCTGACCTCAACCCGAGAGAACACCTTTGGAATGAATTAGAGAGGAATCTGCGAGCCAGGCCTTCTTGTCCAACATCAGTGTCTGACCTCACAAATGCGCTTCTGGAAGAATGGTCAAGAATTCCCATGAACACATTCCTAAACCTTGTGGAAAGCCTTCCCAGAAGAGTTGAGGCTGTTATAGCTGTAAAGGGTGGGCCGACATCATATCAAACCCTATGGATTAAGAATGCGATCTCACTCAAGTTCATATGCGTGTGAAGGCAGACGAGCGAATACTTTTGGCATTATAGTGTATCATGTATCTCTTTTTCTCCCTACAAACACAAATGTGCTGTTGATTGATAGCTTAAAATCTGCTTGTCCCACTGAATGTGTTCTGATGAGCCCTGAATAAAAATTAATACAGAACTACACAAAGCTCTCGTAATGCTCTTGTTATCTGTGGCGGTAACAGCAAATTATAGTGATTAAAAAAAGATGAACATCCACAAAAGAGACCCCTTGAACCTGTATGCATCCCCTTCGGTTCCCTTATGCAACCCAACAGCAAAGGAACAGAAAACACACTGAACAAACTACTTATGAATAAAACACATTATGACTACATAAAATACACAGGCAGCGGGACCTTGGCTGATATCACCGGTTCAGGCCCTTTGTTCTGAATCGCTGAGCACCATCAAGGAAAATCATGTAGCCCAGCTACTCAGTATTCTATTACTGTCCCCCGAATCAACTACTTTGCTTCGCAGTGGAGACAATGGCTCCCGATAATAAAGCCTTACAATTGGGGAAAAAGTAGATGGAATAAAGCCCTTGTAATTGTGCCCAAGGTACTGCTGGGCCAGATACAAGATAAATGGAGAACAATGGTCCGCTGAAATGAAACAGATGCAAGGAAAATGAAAAGGAACTCAATTGCAGAAAACTGATCAGATTGCGACTTCTCTGGACACTGGTGCTTTGTTCTTCCAGAAAATGGCCCTCAAGGCAACAGCTGCACCAGTCTGCCTCATGCTTGCTGCAGGCCCTTAATGTAGGCAACCCAAATCACCCTGGTAATGCTCCAGGGGTGGGTGCAGAGGGCCATAGGTCCACAAACTGCTTGGAAATGTAAAAATGCATTAGACCACTGGGACCAGCACCGCAGCTACCAGACTGTAGGATGGTCTGGTAAGCCTAAGCCATTTTAAAGCCTGGGCAGAAACGTCAGAAAAACACCCAGCCCTCACCGAACAGCGTGCGCGGTTAACCAGTAAATTGTGCCTAGTGTTTGGAAGCCTATGCTCTCATTAAGGTCTACTTAGAAAGCTAGTTTCCATGAAGGAAAGCCATCCCAATCTAATTGAGTCCCCAGGTCTTTCACGTGTGTGGTTGAGCATGAAACTGCAGGATCGTATACTCTACATATCCAGACGCCCCTTCTAATTAACCTGATCCAGTCTAATTAATAACACTGTCCATTCAAAGCCCAGAGTGCAGATACGACAGGAGAGACGAATGGTGTGGCCTGTACAGCAGATACGACATGCTTTTGGACATGCAGTTTCTCTTTAGGAAGTGTGGAGATTAGAGAGCTACTCCAGGTGATACACTAACACAAATTGAGCTGTTTTGCTGGGTTTCTGTGTTAACACTGAACACACAGTTAATAAAGGATCCATTTGTTTGCATAGATAATTGGATTCATTTTGAGATCATTCTGACTGATTAGACAGAGTTAATTACAGAGGTTTTGTTTTTCTCTGTTTCTTCCTGTTTCTCTCTCTCTTTGTGTCTCTCACTCTCTCTATCTCTCAGTTTTCCTTGTCTATCTCTCTGTCTTTCCTTCTCTGTCTATTGCTCTCTCTCTGTGTTCTTTTTTCCTCACAATCTCTCTCTCTTGACCTGTCTTTCTCTCTCTCTCTCTTTCTTTCTCTATCTGTGTCTCTGTCTCTATCTCTCTCTCTGTCTCTTTCATTTCTCTCTGTCTGTCTCTCTTTATCTCTCTCTTTCTCTCTGTTGCTCTTAGTTCTCTTTCTGTCTTTTTCTGTCTCTTGCTCTCATTTCTCTCTATCTCATTCTCATATGTATGTCTATCTATATCTATCTATCTGTCTTTCTCTCTGTATGTGTCCTTCTCTCTCTCTGTACCTGTTTGTTGCTCTCTCTGTTTTTTTCTCTCACTCTCTGATTCTTATGCTCATTTCTCTCTCTCTCTCTCTCTCTCTCTCTCTCTCTCTCTTTTGTGTCTATTATATTCCTTCATTTCCCTCCCTGATTACTTTCCTCTTTAACAAACCAGAGAAATTATAATAAGAGCCCACCACACTGGGCAAGTGAGGTCATGGAGGATTGACAGGGGTCACACTGCCATGATAACACACACGCGTACTTGTTTTTATCACTTCATGGGGACACTAGTCAGGTACATGCTTTTCGGGGACCTACAGACTTGGAAAAAAAATCACGAATGCGTAAAAAAAATCTGGTAACACAAAGACCATCGCAAAGTTTTGGATTTAACCAAGTAAGTTTCCCAGTTTGGTTTTATCACACCTAATAGGGACATGGACCTAATTTGCATAATATTAGCTGGTTTTCATTGCTTAAATTCAATTTCAAATGAATTGCAAATGTTCAAACACAAGAACACATGATTATTAACTACTGGTAGTACGTTTTATTACTTATACCACTGTGATTAAGAACCTTAATCACATATGCCTTAATTACATATGACATATAAGTATATGTATAAATATAATATAGTTTTCCACTTTGGTCCTTTCAGAGGATACATTTTAAAGCTAGGAAAATCAACCTTGGTGACTACCAGACTAATAAGGAGGTCTCACAGTAAGCAAAACCTTTACTGTGCTCTGGGAAACACTTTGCCAGAACAGGTCTCGACTGAGAGGACTGCGGCTGATTATATGCAGGACTGCCCATTGAAACAGGGTCCATCTCTGTTATCTGTAAAAAAAAAATGAGCAGAATTGGTCAAAATAAACCTGAGCTGATCATAAGAGATTCTAAATACTGCTTCATTCAGTTTAAAAAAATCCCTTTAAATTAATTGAAGTTTCTGTCTTTCCATTCTTTTAATCATAAACAAGATTTACATACCTTCTTTCGCCATGGCCAGTCTTTCCCTCCATAATCATATGTAATTTCATCTCCTCCTTTTATGTCTTTTGTAGCAAACAGGCAGAGATGTATGTCTCACATGGCTTTCTCACATGGCTTTCCATGTGCTTCAGTCAACTTCATTCTGCGATTTCGGTGCTTGTGGTCATCATTGACCAATCAAATGAAGAGTCTTCTTTTGCAGCATCCATACTTTATAAAAAAAAAAAAAGTAGACAAACTTAATTAAAATATGAGTCAGGTCTACAGGTATGTATGTATGTGAAAATGAATCAACACATGAATAAAGAAAAGCCACTTAAAGACCACTTAAATAAACCGTAGTGGTCACACTCTAGAACTGCAGAACCACTGCTGTGTAACGGTCATACTCTAGAACTGTTACAAGGTGCGGGTGCGGGTGCGGGTGCGGGAGGCACCTTGTAACAGTCATACTCTAGAACTGCAGAACCGTAGTGGTCACAGTCTAGAACTGCAGAAGTACTGCTGTGTAACTGTCACACTCTAGAACTGAAGAACTGCTGAAAGAACGCACTCTGGGCAGAACGTCACAGACAGCCAGAACTCACTTGAGAAAGGGTTAAGAGAGCAATGAGGACGAACAACACTTTAGCAAAATACTGATCCCAGAACAACAAAACAAGAATCTAACATTACAGATGCGGCATGCTCAGCTATTTCCCAAACATTCCTTTGATTGGATTGATGAACCTTACTAGAGGGTTTGATGTCTTGTCCGTCTTTGCAATTACATGATGCATGGCATCTTGAAGTGGACTGATTCTTCTAGACATTTTAACTCTACAACAAAATGTTAATATATGTTTAAATGAAATATACACCAAAGTTATCACAAAAATATTACACACTGTGGCCGAATACACGCCCAGTCTGACTGAACCTGTGGCCCAAGCCAGCAAGGACCAATTTTAGTTGAATAGAAAACCTCAAATTTGCTCATTTTTTTAAAACCATTCACTTGCCGAAGTTGAACTTTTGGATTACAATAATGTTGTAATACTGAGGTTGTGCTAGGCCGTGGTAGCACAAAAACTGCTTTATTTAGTGATGATTTGCGTTACTTTATGTGAAGTGGGACCGTAGGCTATGCAATATAAAGTCTGCAGTAACACTCTGCTTGATATCAACTCGGCAGAGTTAGCTAGCTAGCTAGCTCAGGTTATCATAAACCTCACCCCCTCACTCGTTAGCTAGCTAGCTAACTAACGCTGCAGAGTTAGCTCCGCTAGCATAGCAGCCGTTTCATACTTGCTTTAAGGCCAACCTAAAGTCTTTCACATGCAAAAATAAAATCACAGCTATATTAAGGGCAAAAGATTTGCTTACCTTGCACTGCAGTCGAGCGGGAGGCACCTAGCTACCCCCTCCCCTATACGTCCCAATAGGTCCCCCTTGTGGGGACCAGGTTTTTGTCCCCGTAACGTCTTGCATCCCCATGAGGTTGCTGGGTAACCAGTACGGAATCCCCATGAAGAGATAAAAACAAGTCCACACACACAGACACACACACGCACACAGACACACACATGCTGTTTCAAACAGCACTCTTAGAAAGTGATTTGCTTTTATGTACCCCGTGCTGGATTGTTAGTAAAAAAAGCTAAACTATAAAAGTGAGCTCACCGGACAATAAGTTAGTCACCTTGTGTGTTTAAGGTGGTAGTAACTTCAGGCTCCTGCAGATGGCGTTGCACGAGGATGATGGGGTATAAATACCTGCGGGTCACTGAAGGCCCAACATATACACTGTTTGGCCTGGAAAAGGTTATTTGGAGCGCCTTTAACTTTGATTACAGTGAGCATTTACCGTACCATTGTTGTGACACACGTATGCAATGTCCCAGTATTCAGGTCCATCAGAGTTGCATTCATCTTTGGCTGAGATCTCGATGTAGTGATGATGAGAGAGTCAAACCACTCTGTGAAGTCTTCAGTGGGGTTAAAGTTAGGACTTTAGTAAAGCCACAGAGTACATAATAAAGCTGAATCTGTTTGCTTGTGTCTGTAGAACAATCGATAGTGTCTGTGGGAGAGATAAAGAGTTTCCTCTTAAATCAGGACTTCTCTGAGTGAATTCCTGTTTGAAGTCGAGAATTAGCCTGCGGGTTAGCTCCTCCTCCCAGGCACAGGAGACAGCCTTTTACAACTGAAGTACGCCAATTCCGTTTGCCCAGATGAAGTTTTCAGAGGCAGTTCTTGAGATGAGTCTTGATTATATTCAGTTCAATACAACTGAATGGGGCAAAATAACATCATAGATAAGTAACTAATTATCCAGATATATACTTTATATACACGTACTAAGCACTTCATTAGTACACCTCCTTGTATCTACACTCATTGCCCATTTTATCAGCTCCACTGACCATATAGGAGCACTTTGTAGTTCTACAATTACAGACTGTAGTCCATCTGTTTCTCTACATACTTTGTTAGCCATCTTTTACCCTGTTCTTCGATGGTCAGGACTCTCTGCAGGACTCTCTGTTTGGTTCTTCCACGCCAAACTCGCTCATCCATGTCTTTATGGACCTTGCTTTGTGCACTGGTGCGCAGTCATGTTGGAACAGGAAGGGGCCGTCTCCAAACTGTTCCCACAAAGTTGGGAGCATGAAATTGTCCAGAATCTCTTGGTATGCTGAAGCATTAAGAGTTCCTTTCACTGGAACTAAGGGGCCAAGCCCAACTCCTGGAAAACAACCACACACCATAATCCCCCCCTCCACCAAACAGTGCAGTCAGACATGTGCCGTTCCACTGGAAACCACAAAACCCAGACTTGTCCATCAGGCTGCCAGATGGAGAAACGTGATTCGTCACTCCAGAGAACACGTCTCCACTGCTCTAGAGTCCAGTGGCGTCACTTTACACGGCTGCATTCGATGCTTTGCATTGCGCTTGGTGATGTAAGGCTTAGATGCAACTGCGCGGCCATGGAAACCCTTTCCATGAAGCTCTCTACACTGTTCTGAAGGTCATATGAAGTTTGGAGGTCTGTAGCGATTGACTCTGCAGAAAGTTGGTGATCTCTGTGCACTATGCCCCTCAGCATATGCTGACCGCTCTGTCATTTTACGTGGCCTACCACTTCGTGGCTGAGTTGCTGTCATTCCCAGTCACTTCCATTTTGTTATAATCCCACTGACAGTCGACTGTGGAATATTTAGTAGGGAGGAAGTCCACGACTGGACTTGTTGCACATGTGGCATCCTGTTACGGTACCATGCTGGAATTCACTGAGCTCCTGAGAGTGACCCACTTCTTCACTTCACTTCAATGTGTGTAGGAGCAGTCTGCATGCCTACGTGCTTGGTTTTATACACCTGTGGTCATGGAAGTGATTGGAACACCTGAATTCGATCATTTGGATGGGTGAGCAAATGCTTTTGGCAGTATAGTGTACGAATCATGCTTAACAGACAGCTATCGATGTGGATTTGCTGATGAACTGAAGGAAACAGAATGTGACCACACATTTCTGCCATGAACTTGACAGTTTTCCACTCTCTCCCTCTCTCTGCAGTCATGCCCCAGTCAGTTCTGAACCCAATTCCAGTCATTTCAGCTTCTCCTTAGTTTTCTTTGCTGCATGCAGGTCAATAATTTGACTCATCTGAAACACATCCAAGGGATACGTCTTCCCACAGGGTTGTTTAAGGAATGGGAAGCTACTCGCTGCATCAGTTAGTGCTAAAGCAATTAGTAGTTAGTACAGTTAGTACAGCAGCAATTATCCAATCAAAGGCTCCTAAGTATTAATTATGGTGGTAGAAATTTCAGCCAGGCAGGCTACCTGGAGAGTGAGGACGAATTGGGATGGAATGAAGTAATTAAGGACCATTAACGTTCGGCGTTCGTCCATAGCATGCATAACAGTGCAATACGTGATCTAACGGTTTGATTCCGTTCCCATTTAGTGTACTGAAGCACGGAAATGGTAATAGATTTTTCAATGGAGGAAACGCATTCACTGTGTAATATGTGCAGGGGTAGGGATATTTGTGCTAAGTTACTGAAACACGTTCCAAACTCATTTGAGACAAGAGAACGGAAGAGAGAGAGAGAGAGAGAGAGAGAGAGAGAGAGGGGGAGAGAGGCATAAATAAGTTCTCTGCAAGTGTTGATGTGATGTGTTTTTAATGACTGGAGGGCTATGCTGTGAGTGGGATTTGGAGTCAGACGGTGTGTGAATATGCAGCAGCGATGGAGCAGAACGCTGCAGAGTTGCTGGAGTGTGAAACAGGAGGCAGAAGCGTGTAAGCTCAGTAATGGGGGGAATGAGACAGGGGAGACAAACGCAATCTGTGTGTGCGCAGCGCCGGTGTATATATGTGATGTGTTGTTAATTAACCAGTCCTAGTGGTCTAACCACACTGGTCCCACAAATGGGTCACTCCGAGTTATTAAAGATTGAAATGTCAAATCTTATTATTACATGAGCAGCTCCTGAATGTGGCTCTGATGCATTAAGCTGCGCTGGGTGATGTAATGCCATTCAAATGTGGGTTTAAAAGCATTCGCATTACAGGTGCGTATACAAATCAACACACCTTTCCATTCAGTGGTACTTACTGTGGCTTGGGTACATTAGTAATGGATGTTTCTCTTTACTGACTTTGTCATTAGAATCTTGTCTTGTTGTATATGATGTGTGCAGAGATGTATTATCTTTTAGCACACTTGAAAAGAATGCCCATGAAAGAATGCCATTAGAGATAGTTTGGCGTAGAGGAACTTGGGAGGCCTGGACCTCAACCCCATTTCACCCCTGTGGGATGAATCGATTGTAAGCCAGGGATTTTCATCTAACGTCAGCGCCTGACTTCACAAAGGCACACATCCTATAAATGTCCTCTAAAATCTTGTAGAAAGCTTTCCTAGAAGAGTGGAGGCAAAAGAAGCGAAGCAAATGTGGAGGGGGGGGGTGTGATGGTCAGGTGTCCACATACATTTGGCCATATTGTTTACATTTAAAGCAGCATTATGCAGGGATTGGTAGGTTTTCCTCTTGGGTTCCCCCTACAGGTACAGAGTGTAATTCACTTGGGCTGTGCTCAGACTGCCAGCCCAAACCCAATTTTTGGCATATCCAGACTGAATCTAGATTGATTTGACTGGCCAGCAAAAACCCACATTTCGCAAATTGGGTCCAAGCCACATTTGAAGTTGGTTTGAAATGCGAATCCAGTTGGAATTTTATGGATGCGTTTCAGTCTGGATGCTCTGGCTGCTCTAATCATATTTCAAACTTCTTTTGCATCACTCATTCCAGAGCGCCAAAGACAAGGGAGCAGAGCTCAGGTCCTGAAGGGCCTTCAATTTACCTGACTGCATGTCTTGGGCCTGTGGGAGGAAACCAGAGCAATCTCCACACAGACACCAGGTGACCATGACCAACTGACCAACTCCTCCTGTGACCAACTCCTCACAGGAAGGACCCCGGATGCCCCAGCTGGGAATCTTCTTGCTGTGAGGTGACAGCACTACCTACTGCACCACTGAGTAATATTTCACGTTGGGCAATTTTGAATATACTTACTAGAAACTGTTTGTGATCATTTTAGCTCATTTTGAACAGAGCTCAAAAATGCTAATCAGTAAATGTCACAGCTATACACATAACATTCAATTCTAACATTTTTCAATAAAGTTTTCTTGACTGTGTTTTAGTAGTGATCTAGTATCTACGTTACACACAGACTTTCTGACTTTGGGACACATTTACTTCAAATCAATGGAATCAAACTGCTCACCATGTGACCATAAGGGATGATTTCTGCTCTATAATGCAGGGGTGTGGCTAAAATATGCCCTGCCTACTAAAACCCTGTGTATTTCAGTAGCGATAGGAAAAGGTGGGGAAGCACATTTTGTTTTATTTAAAAAATGAAACTCATTGGATCTCCCAATTCCACTTAAAAACAGATCTTAATAAAAAAAAATACACATACAATTTAAGTATCATTTTCATCGGGGTAAATTTAGGGTTTAGGGTTTGGGACAGCCATAATCCATGTAAATATCCAAGGTCTGAATACGTAAAATGCCTTTTTAGATAGATTAGATACTGTGCTACTCCAGTTTGAACAAAACTGCTAGAGTAGTTCATGTGTGTATGCATGCAGACACAGACCTTGGTTGCTAGGAAGAGTGAAAAGCGATGGTTTCTGCCATGCCTAGTATCACCCATATTGCTGTGGCATATACCGTCTGTGTTGACCTGTATTTAATTCCAAACCTATGTGCTTGTGCATATTGATCATATAATAGACCATTCTCCCTTGTGCTGTATTGACCGGCTTGCTGATTGATGTTCTTTGGCTTCAGTACATCAGGCAGAATAATTACAGAGTGGAGTGTGAGGCATGCACACACAGCAGCGAGGGCCTAACAGTGCATTACTCTTTAACTCCAGAGCCGAACGTGATGGATTGTCCTGGATTTCACGTCCAGATGGACATGGCTGCCTCATCTTAATCTGACATATCCTCTTGCACACACACTCTGTAATCACACGGGAAGCACAAATCCTCTGTTTATCTCAAGGAGCCTGTGCTCCAAACTCGGAGCTGTAATTAAACGCTGCCAAATGGTGAAAGTTTTCCAACAAGTGTCCAATTACAGCGAAGGGAAACAGGCAGTCAGGCACTTTGTTTCTGTTATTTAATGCAATTCCACTGCATATATCAACAACATCAATAAGGCCACCGATAACAACAAAAATATATATACTGGCAGCATTATAAAGCAGCATTAAAGCTTGAGTGTATGACCTGTGCTGTTGTGTTGGTAGCATCCTTTACAAGTGAAGTATGACTCAGAGAAGAGTTTGAAAGCCATTCGAGCAGTTAGAAGAGTTAGAGAGGGCTCGCATTGTAGGGCTCAATGAAGCAGGATAGTCTTAACGACGTATTGCACACCATATCAGTCGTGCGAGTACTACCACAGAGCACACTGTTGGCGGTAGTGGATAGAAGAAGGCACGCATCAGCGGCATGAAGGATCTGGGAGACCTACACAGACCATGGAGAGAGAGACCCAACAGCCTCGATTACGGACATTCAGCGAGCAGTGATGCCCTCCATGAATCGTCCTGTTAGTGCCAGTATCGTTGGCAGATGGCTGCACAGTGCAGGACTACATGCATGCAGACTGTTACGCCGACTGCCCTTAACACCACGTCAACATCACCAAAGACTGCAGTGGTGTCGTGCCAGACTGTCATGGAGCGACTCAGAATCAGAAAGCTTTCAACACTCCACCCCTACAGCCAAATCTGTAGGAACTGTATGAGAATATTCAAGTTGCATGAAATGGATTATCCCAGGACACCATTAGGAACCTCCATGCTGAGACGTCTGGCATGTTGCGTTAGCAAACACGGCGACCCAATGCCATACTTAGAGACACTACTTCTGTATGTGTAGCTCAATAAATATTGCCCATATCTTCCTTCCCAATAGCACTGCAATCCCACACTTCCTTTCGGGTTCAAGTGATCTTTTGATGATGAGTGTGTTTGCAGTTAAATGCGTATTCTGTTTTGGACATTGTTTGGACGTGAAAGAGGAATAATGAGTGACTGAACAGTGTATGGGCACAATAAAACTTTAAAGAAGACAAAAGGGTAGAAAGGAGAAAGAATAACAATGTGCAAAATAAGCTGGACGTCTAGACACAAAGTCCCCAAGTGCCAAAGCACTTTCTGTCCAAAGGGGTAAAGCCAGGTCATATTCATGTTGCCTGTCCAGAAATGAGACATTATACTGAGAACACTGCAATAGACTGTAGTTTGTTTAAATAAGAAATGAGGACTTTTATTTTGAAAGATGGTAATACAACATAAACATTCATGAACGTGTTATAAAGAGTTTATGTAAGATGTTATGAATGTGTTATGTAGACACCCTTCAAGTAACCAGTGTTTCCAAAACACACAACACCATATGACATCTTCAATGGCATGCTTATGGCAGGGTTAATTTAATGTTTTGTACGTGGGGCTCAAGTAAAGTCTTACCATCTTACCAAGTCCATATTCATAAGCGTAAAGAAAGATCCCTGCTGGGCAAGCCAGCATATTGCTGCTCTCAGAACAAAGCCTTGTATATCCAATGTAATAACTTCATAGGAGAGGGGAAAAAATGCTGCACTGTTAATGTAAGTCAATGTAACCAGACATTTTGGTCCTTGCCATTTTGTACAATCATCATGACCGCATTTTCAAACAATGTCATACTGAAATATTAGGAATATTCGAACTGTTCTAACGGCAGTGATATGCTGTGTTTTGGATGCTGGTATGCGGGTCAGCAGCAAAACCAGCACATGTTGTTTTCTGGATGTTGGTAAGCTGGTCAACCAGCATGACTAGCCTAAACCAGCGTAAACCAGCTTAGACCAGCATGGAATGCATAATGTTCTGTGCTGTATTTTTCTAGCAGGGATATGTTTGACCATCAACAAGCACCGTAAATGAATAACAGCAGTACTCTGTTGCAAAATCATCGCTGGCGAGCACAGCTCTGACGTGCACGGTTTTGCTGGATTGGCCCATTCCTCTTAGCAAACTGTCTTCAGCTCACCCAAGGTTCTATCTGATGGATTCACAATTTCAAAATCCTCATTAAATATTCAAAAGGATGCAGGTGAGGAGACTGGCAAAGCCATCCAGGCACCTTGAGTTATTTTGAATGTTTGTTTGGGGTTGATGTCTTCTCGAAACGTCCATCTCCTCCCCAGATTCAATTTCTTGGTCCCGTTCCTTTGATGATGTGTAATCTCCCAGCTTTGCTGCCAGAGAACCAGTCTCATACAGTGACATACCAAAAGTCATGTGACAGTGGTATGTAAGTTGGTTGTGAAGTGGTGTTACCTCAGGGGACGGCTTGGGAACACCCACACCTGTATAAGTTGTGAGGTGTTATCTTGTGAGTGAGGCTGAACCAGGCATGATAGTGGAACATGTAGGCCACACCATTCACCAGAACTCTCCAGAATGCTCCTCCAACTAATTCTGGACAACCTTGGGCCTGACGGCACGCTGCCTTATCCTGGTGGAATGTCCCATCATTGTGGCTGTACATGAAGGCCATGAAGGGCTGTAAATGGCATTGGGCCCCGTTCAGTGACGTGTTTAGGAAGAGCAGTGGTCCCAACCCATGTCATGAGAACACACCACACGCCAGTATGGAACAACCACCAGCTTGTACAGTGCCTTGTTGACAGCTGGGTTCCTACACACAAACCCAACCATCAGCCCGAAACAACTGGTACCATGACTCACCAAACCACACTACATGTAGCCAGTCCTCTAGGGTCCAGTTAGCAACCTCATGAGCCCAGGTGCTGTAACTATTGGTTGCTGCTTTCAGGTTGCACTCCTTGTTGTCCAGTCCTTATTGTCTCAGCTGCACTCCTTGTTGTCCAGTTGTGTCCACAGTGCTTGCACTGCTTTCATTGCATGTACACAAGAACTGCGACTGCTAACGTGTGCGTTTGTGACCCTGCATTATTTCCCCCTCCTCCAAGCTGGGCTGTGCCAGAGTATCCCCCTTTATAATATCTCTGGCTGCGTGCCAGTTTATGTTACAGTACGGGAAAAGCATGTCATAATCAAAAACCCAATTATTATGTTTAGTTAATCTGATAATGAATTATTTTTCCACCCTGGATGTTTGCCAAATTGTGGTGTGCCTTTCTCAGTCTGTCAGTTTGAGTTTTCCAGCCTGCTTTCTGAGGCTCCTCAGTTTGCTGGCTGAATCAGGCTTGCTGGAACCCATGACAGCCCTGCTGTCTGCAGCAGCAGCGGTCTGATAAACAGCAGTGTTGTGTAAGAGAATTCTGGTGTAGGAACAGCATGAAGTTTGGAGCCTCTTTGGGGGTTTTGCTGTAAAACTATACTTTTGCGTCCATATTTGGACAATGTGACCAAAAGTATAATTAATGCACTCAGCTGCACTCTTTGTTGTCCAGTTGTGTCCACAGTGCATCAGTACTCAGCAGGAGCAGCGCTCGTTCTATCAGGGGCACAGTGGGGTTCAGAGCTGTGTGATTAACTCCGGCCTCTGAGCCCAGTGTGTGTGAAATGTGTGTAGACGAGTGTGGAAACTGAGATAATTTACTGACTATTTATAATTTGGTTCTCTCTCTCTCTCTTTGTCTCTATCTCTGAAACACATTACATCAACATGGTTTGTGCCAAAACTATGTACATTATATGAATTTATTTTTGCTATATAAATTTATATACATGTACACTCATTATAACAACATAGTTGCACCCAGAAGGAATCAACCATCAGGAATGAAACTTGGTGGGTAGGTTTGACATCATGTGACATGCAAATGGTTCAAGTTTCATGCTCGGCCGTGCATGTGACATAAGCCAGGACGGGCCTTATCGCTGTATCTGGCTGACTATATAAGGTCGTCCTGTTGCATGTGCTCACCATTCTGACTAGTGCTGTTGTGTTGGTAGCTTCCTTTGCAAGCAAAGGTTGCCTCAGAGCAGTCCAAAAGCTATTTGAGTATTTAGATAAGTTGGACAGAGGTTGCATCCTAGGGCTCCGGGAAGCAGGATGGTCTTATCAACCTATTGCGTGTCATAACAATCATGCGGATACTACCATAGCAGTGATATGAAGGATCTGGGAGACCTACACGAACCACGGGGAGAGAGAGAACCAACGTATTGTCCGATATGGGTGGATTGACCCAACAGTCACGACTGTGGACATTCAGCTAGCAGTGATGCCCTCCATGAGTCATCCTGTTAGTGCCAGCACCATTGGCAGTGCTACATGCACACAGACCATTACAACGACTGCCCTTAACACCACGCCAGCTTCGCCAAAGACTGCAATGGTGTCGTGCCAGACTGTCATGGAGTGACTCAGAATGGCAGTGGGTCATCTTCAGTGACGAGTCCTGCTTTTGTCTTAGTAGAGATGACCAACGAATCCGTGTGTGGAGGTACCGTGGTCAAGCTGAATATTTTTTTTGTTGTCGTAACGGTCTGTGTGCATGTAGTCCTGTGTCGCGCAGCCGTCTGGAGGCCATCACTGCTCGCCGAATGTCGTGGATACTGGGTCAGCCATTGGTTATCTCTCTCTCTGTGGTTTGTGTAGGTCTCCCAGGTCCTTCATGTCACTGATATGGTAGTATCCGCAGAACAGGTATGGCACTACATCACTATGTCAAAACAATTATAAGACCATCCGACTTCCCAGAGCCCTGAAACTTGAATCATTCACATGTCTAACGATGTCACATCAACCCACCAAGTTTCATTCCTGTTTGGTTGATTCCTTCTGGGTGTATAATTAAGACATTTTGTGCAGGACTTAATCATTTAAAGCGAAGCGAAGACTGAGAAGTACACAGCAGATCACTAAGGCCTTATTCTTTGTGTGAACTACCTCATGGCCCGGTGTCCTATATTCAGAAAATAGGGCCTCTTTCTTTTATTCTGCCCATCCCACTGTCACATGCGCCTACTATTATCTGCCCTTGTTGTGATTATCTTCCACCTTATTTCACAGCACCGTAAAGGTTAGAAGAACAACCAGGACTGATCTGTGCGTGTTTGCCCCCGCACCCTTTCTGAGGTCATTCATACCATACTATTATGTTGTTAAGAGGCACAGATACTCAGCTGCTCCAAATTCTGCACTGAGAGCTGCTCAGCATACGGTGAAAAGAGGGCCTATTGGTATTTGTGTCCGAGGTGAAATCATGTGTGTCGCTCTCACGTGTCCTCGAGGAGAGGTGGCCGCTAATGGATCAGGATGAATACTCTCAGCTCTTGGTTGCCCCCTGTTGGACAATGTGAGCAGTGACTTGGAAACTTTGTGGCACTGTTGACTCGTGGTGTTGGAAGGGATAAATAGAGGGTTAACCCGTTAAAATCCATGCTTGTTATTCACTTACTACTACGAATGAGTGTGCAACTGAATGTGATGAGTTTTGCAGTCATGAGAGTAATCGTGTACAACCTTGTAATGAGTGAATTCACTCATACTCTTGCTGTCTTGCGCCCGTTGCTGACACAGGTGTACACAGCTTGAGTAATCTCCATAGAAAAGCATTGCCAATAGAATGGACACTTTGGAGCAGCTGCACATAAGTTCCCTGTGTCCAGTGCCAAGTGTTGGATAGAGGACTATAAAGCACCCCAGCTGTGGGGCTGTGGAGCAATAGAGAGGATCTCTGAAACACCATCCAATACCTTGGACTGGCATTTGTGATCCAGAGCTAATCATCCAGTGATTCCTAATACTGGGTTCGATGTTCAATTCATAATATCCACAATATTTTAAATATTTGAATTTTTTATTTTAAAGAAGAAGAAGAAGAAGAAAATGATTAGAACCATGTGTTGATCACGTCCGGAACTTTGGAACTTTGGAACTTTTTGGAACTTTTACAGTTGCATTAGAATGCGCCATTAATAAACATGTCCATTCCCCACATGGCATTGTCATAAAGGTGTATATATATCTGGAAAAAAATAAGAGACCACCTCAGAATTATCAGTTTCCCTAGTTTTACAACTTATGGGTATGTTTTATTCCTTAAACTACTGGAAACATTTCCAGATAAAATATTGTATTTTGGAGCATTCTTTTATTTAGAAAATGACTAATGCTCTCTTATGTTTGTGTGTGTATATATATATATATATATATATATATATATATATATATGTGTGTGTGTGTGTGTGTGTGTGTGTGTGTGTGTGTTAAAATATTAATTTAAGGTTAATTGTTAGTGTAGATATCACATATGACTGCACAGTTGCTTTGCAGCTGTGCCAGCATGCATAAAATGTAGCATGGAACAAGAATAGTAGGTATTCTTACAATATATGTGCATCAGTGACACACACTGAAATACCTACAGAAGTTACTGATGTGTATTAATGTCCGTTTCAATGCATTTTTATAGTTTCAGTACCAGAATTAACAGGCTGTCCATTCTCCACAATGCATTATCACAGATTTGAATTGCAATATCACAATGCATTGTTGCACATCTTCTTGTCATGATAACAGCGGTAATAGTAATAACAGTGGTGATTAGTACTTTTAGTTACATTGTATTATTAGTGCAGGCGTTAATGAATAACATGTGCAATTGTACACTAGTGTGTGCATACCATTTTTAATTCTATGCATCATTTGAACACAGCAGCTGCTGTTTACACTGGGTGGAAATTTCATGATATTTCAGAAATGGCCCAAAACTGCTTGGAAAAAAGTCTGGTTCCATTGACCATTTTGGAGAGTCTTGTTTTTCTTTAGACAGTGATGATATAAAGATTACAGTATAGTATTATAGGACAGAATATAGTATAGTATACAATATTATAGTATTGAAACAAAAACTTGACAAACAACAAAATATATATGGCCCAAAATTCCTTGGAAAAAAGTCTGGTTCCATTGACTTACATTCAAAGTGAAGCATGTTTTTTCCTTCTCCTGTAAAGTTATTATTTTAGAGATACGAGGTTTATTTAGACAACAGTGATATACAGTATAAATATGTACATAAAGATCAGTTAATTAATTAATTAACTCATTCATTCATTCATTTATCTTCTGAGCCACTTATCCTTCTGGGTCACGGGGAATGCTGAAGCCTACCCCAGTGCCCATTGGGCAGAAGGCATGAAGCACCTTGGACAGGCCACTAGTCCATCACAGGGGTATATACAGATGCAGTATATGTTACTATACAGTGTATCATAGCTAAAATGAAACAGTACTGAACGTGGCCATTAAAAATGAGTCCATCCTCCTCTGCGATACTTTGCAGCGTTTTGAAGTTCAGAGAGAACAAGGCCACCCCAATCGTCCAGTGCAGGGTCTCTCAGACTGGCATGGCGCACAGTGTTATGATGTGTTGCGAGTGTGCCCAGCTGGAGGGGCTTAGTGGAGTCATTCTGGATTTCAGTTTGGACCACAACTCTGCTAAGCACTCTGCTCTCTGCCAGGCCTCAGAGAAATGTGCAGAATTGGGCACTTTATGGGAACACTGATGGGCTCTCGTGTGAAGTGCACTGTCCAGAATCTGGAGTGCGTCACATCCCAACAATCTGAGGCTGAACATGAAAGACAAATAGATCAAAGCCATTCCCTGCCCAGTGTATTTGGATCCACCCAGGTAAGCTGTTTCAGAAGCAGTGCAGCATGGCGCGTGTCCCATAGTGAATGAGTTTCGTCTGACCTCTCTTTTGAAAGGACGTTCAGTCTTGCACCTTATCTCTGCAGCTTGGTTTGAGAAGATCATGCTGCTATTTGAAACACAGGCTCTAGGTGGCAGCATAGACCAACCCAAAGAGATACAGTACCGTCATTAGTACTGATAATGAAATATGCTGCTCTTCTACCATAGTTTTACATGCAAAAGTATTTATTTATTTATTTATTTATTTATTTATTTATTTATTTATTTATTTCGAGTGTGGTCAGGTTTGGCTGTAGTCCATCTGATTCACTGCATAGTGTGTTAACCCCTTTCACACTGTTCTTCAGTGGTCAGGACCCCCTGCAAGCACCACCACAGAGCAAGTATTATGTGGGTGGTGAATCGTTCTCAGAACTGCAGTGACACTGACAGGGTGGTGGTGTGTTAGTGTGTGTTGTGCTGGTGTGAGTGGATCAGATACAGCAGTGCTGCTGGACACCTCAGTGTCACTGCTGGGCTGAGAATCGTCCACCGACCAAAACTATCCAAACAACAGCGCCTGGTGAGCAGGGTTCTGTGGGAAGTGTCCTGTGACCACTGATGAAAGACGAGAGGATCACCAACCAAAACAAAGTGGACAGTAAGTGGACATAGCGTTGGGCTGGTACGAGTAGATCAGACACAACAGTGCTGCTGGAGTGTTTGAACACCTCAGTGTCACTACTGGACTGAGAATAGTCCGCCAACCAAACCTATCCAGCCAGCAGTATCAGGTGGGCAGCGTCCTGTGGGCAGTGTCCTGTGACCACTGAGGACTAGAGGACTAGAGGATTACCAACCCAAACAAACTGGACAGTAAGTGGAGAGGGTAACTAAAGGGGCTGTGGCTAATACAGATTAAGCATAAGGTTTCCATTCATATGTTACACAAATGTGTTTTCAGGAGAAAGACATATGAAGTTTCATCAGCTACAGTTATGTAAAGACACTTTAGATGACGTAGGCTACCATGATGAGGTGCTGCACTGAAATGAGTGGAGCTCATGATGGAGATTTAACTCGGGTTTAGTAGAATCAGAAGTGGAATCATCTTTACAGACATTCGCCTTCGTTTTATGGCTGTGTTGTTTGTAGCTTAGAGGCAGGACAAGCAATGACCCTCCAAGTGAGGGCTGAAAACTCTGTGCCACCACCACAATCTGGGAAGTCCACCTTAAATCTGGGAACGTCGACACACTGTACAGTTCACACTGTGCAGAGCAGGCTGGATTCAGCATCTCAGAATGTCGACAGCAGCCTGCAAAAAGCTGTGTGCCATTACTGGACCATCTGCAGGGCCACTCGTTTCTGGTGACCGGCCAACCGTGCCAACTGATTAGAGAACTGGTGTTGTGTTATATAAGCTGGCCACTGGTGTGGAGTATAGGATAGTGGGTTAAACATTTAGCACAGGTGCAGAAACCATTCACCGTTGTGTATATACTGTATGGCAAAGCTATAAGATCAGGTGGGAGGGGATCGTGAGGCTTGATATTATATTTTACCGTGCAGCCGTTTTACAGTGACTCTCTCAGTGAACAGCCCTAACACAGAGCCGCAGCTGTCTGACTCAAACGATCACCACCGGTCACCTCTGGTCGTACCAAACTCCCACCCATACTAACAGTGAGTGAGGTATCTTACAGAAGGCCTAGAGCGAATCAGCCATTGCATTAAGACATGATTTGTTGTGATTTCAGCTCAGTTTTAATCGTATATGCTAGTGGTTATTCTGACACATCTAATCAGCCATATCAACAGGGGAGCTCCATTAGCTGTGCCTGCAAACCTACAAGATGCTTTTGTGTTGTGTGTTTTAATTATTTAACACTTTTACAAGATCATGAATATAGAACTTGCAGGGTTTAGATATAGCAAGCTGTAGTGATAATACTAAACAAAGACTAATAATTACAGTGTGTATTCTTTATTTAACAGTGTGCATCGTTACTGTCCAATGATAAACATGTATCTCCATTTTTGTTGATTTTTATTTTTATCCATCATTTGAACACAGCAGCTGCTCTTTACACTAGTGAGGAATGGACTAACAGAAATGGCCCAAACTTGATTGGAAGAAAGTCTGGTTCTATTGACTTTAAAGTTAAATGTGGTTTTTGTGTTTTTCTCTGAACAGTGCTGATATATATATATATATAGTTGTGTATGTATTGTGTGTTATGTATATATTGTTTATGTATTATATATAGCTCAGTTCTATTTGTGTGTGTGTGTGTATATATATATATATTGTCTTAGAAAATCTAAAAATGAAATTATGAAATTTCACATGGGGGGGGTGTGTGTATATGTATTTCACACAGGGGTGTGTGTGTATATGTATGAAAACAATACAGTCTTCAATACAGACATCTAAAAATACAAAAACATTAAATAAAAAAAAAATGAAATGACCTGCAAATGTTATGGCACTATTTATATGCATGTTTTTTTTTATATATATTAATAGAAATTAACACTATTTAATAGATAAACAATATATACATAATACACAATACATAAACTATATATATATATATATATATATATATATATAACGTGTGTGTGTGTGTATGTTTATATTTACTGCACAATAATGCAAATGCTTTTCATTATTTTTCTGCATATGCATATGTATACAGTATATACAGCATCTATCTATCTATCTATTCATATTCTTAAAAATATATATAGATGCTGTCAGTCATATCCAGTCAAGACTTATAACACATATAACACATCATGACACTGATGTGTTCGGCAGACTCTTTTACCTGCCACTTCCAGAGAAATCTTGCAGACGCTGTAATGAAAACCTCTCAGTGAAAACGTCTCCTGGTAATGCACGTTAATGCTCAGCATTAGTGCCAGCGCCAACAGCACACGGATGATACCGTCTCTGCAGTTCTGTCAGGCACAGTGGGCACCGACAGAGTTAAATTAATGAAAGGAGGCACTCGCTCCAAACCTCAATCTACATAAGAAGAGAAAGTTCTTCTTTTTGTTGTTGACTTTCTTCACGAGAACACAATATCACAAACCACATCACGCCTCCCACGCAAAACTGCGGATACCGTGTGCTTTATCCTGTTCCCTCAAAGGTCATCAGACCAGATAAGACATACAGGTATTTTCACATGTAAACAATTAAGCTGTGTAATTTCAACGGTGCCTTAGTCATTTCACTGGACAGACTGAAAGGCAGTTTAGCCTTCCTGCAGGACTGCCTTGCTGGCAAAAGCAATCTGCATACAGTCGACTACATAAAGCGTGTTAAGTCATTAAAGCCATAGAAATGCGTCTGCAAGGTTCTTCTGCTGCATTCATTTCATCATTATTTCAGTGTCATATTAAAGTTGCAGTCGTGCAGTACTGCTGGAAGCTTGCACTTGTTCGGTGTCACTTTAGCATGCAAGTTTTTGGCTTGTCTGTGTTCTTCAGACTGCAGCTTTGTGTAGGCGGTGTGTTTTTTTGCGCGTGTGTGTGAGAAGAGAGTGTGCGTGTATGTGTGTGTTCGTGCGCATCTGCCTTCATAAGTGGGTGGGCACTTTTCCAGCAAGATAACACAATAATATGATATAAATATCTAAGTATATATAGATATAAATATATAAATCTATGAATATATTTAAGATCATCTACTATGTATTTGTTATGTTTCATTTTGCAAAGCAAAGAGCACTAACATCATCCACAGATCATGGATTTAGACACTTTTCAGCATTTACCCTCATTCCAACCAAGACTCTGCACACAGCACAGATGATAACAGGCACGCGGCTCGAGGAGCCTGCACAAAGGTTGTGGCTGTCTGTCCACCTCACCCTGTCTGCCCATCGAGATGCCCCCGGTGTCTCTTAACAGGGGCCATTGATGAAACTTGAATGCCTTAAAGTCGTGAGCATGTGTCAGAGGAAATTAAGACCACAGGAAATGTGATATTGATGTTTTCGCATGCATATGTGAACTTTGCGTTTTTACGCCCACATGCGTCAAACAAAAACATTCTCCATTTAAAGTGTGTAAATTCCCTGTCACTAAACACGCTGATAAGAAAGCGCAGGCTCGGCAGCTTTCAGTCTGGTTGTAATTCTACAGAAAGTGCTGATACGTGCGCCGCATTCTGCTTTTTCCCACTCTGCTTATATTTCCATTGTGTGTTTCATGTCACACTCAGAGCTGAATCCTGTGATGCCAATACAGTACTTAGCTCTCAGGAAGAGTGGAGACCCCTCGAGGACTTACTGGTCCAGTTGTGGGCTCTGACATGCACAGCAGATCCTATGTTGCAACAGATAACCGCTGATCTTTTCATCTCCAGCTATCGTGAATGTGACCCTAGCACATGTTTAAAGGGCCCGTTTCATGGAGAACTCACTTTCCCCTCGTTTTCCTGAAATATAAGCGGTTGGTGTTCAATGCATCATTTTTGTCGATTTTTACTTTTATGCATCATTTGAGCACAGCAGCTGCTGTTTACATTTTGGGGAAATGGCATGATGAATGGACCAACAGAAATGGCCCAAAATTGCTTGGAAAAAAGTCTGGTTCCATTGACTTCCATTAAAGTTAAATGAGGTTTTTGCCCTCTCCTGTAAAGTTACCATTTTGGAGATACTAGTTTTTCTTTGGACAGCAACGGTATATAAACTCAGGTGTGGACTGTTCTGAAATAATTGCTTCAAAAAATCATGTAACAAAAAAGCTACATATTTACATATGCACATACATATTAAAAAAAAATAATTCAAAAAAAAAATATATATATATATACATATATATGCCTAAAATAGTTCCAGTAGGCTCATTTAATCACTGTGTCAGTTCACTTTCAGACGATCACTATGCTGTGAACAATGCTACAGTACCTTAAATTCACATCCTGTCAGGGTTTCTCACACCCCACCTGTTCGGACATATCTCCTTGTCCTCTTTAACTAGCTTTTCATAACTTGTTTTTCACCTCTGCTGTCCATCTTCACATAAACCACGTATGAAATTAGTGCAAACAGTAATAGACCGTCTGCCGTATAATCTCTCGAGGTTGATGTTGGCTCCCTATTGAAATTTCCGTTCCACCTTAAATACTGCAGCACGTACACGCTAGCACCCGAATCTAAGTGCAACATCTTTTAAGGTGGAACGGGAGAAGAGGAGACTAACTTTAGCTTTATCTGACCTTTATTACACTGTACACGTTACAGTCAACAAACCTACGTTCCTACGTACTGTATATGCACTTGGATGCAACATTTATCATAATTCTGATTCATTTTCATAATTTTCTTGTGCTTTTACATGTGAGTTTATTCTTCAGCTTTAAACTCTATAACGGCCCACCGGGAATTCTCCCACCTCTTCCGATTACACACTCTGGCACTGTCTGTGCCTGATGCATAAATCTGATTGGCTGCCATGTCTTGCACCTCAATTAAAAAGCAGTCCAAACTGAAATGCTCTTTATAACCCTTAGCATGAATGGGCGGGGTTAAACTGCCGTATAGGCAGATATATGTAAATGAGGTATTCATGACATCACTAAAACAGGGACTTCACAGCTGGTTGTTTTTACAGGTAGGTATCCTTATATGGATGCTATGGACTGGGGAGTGTTTGCAGCCAGACCAAGCTCTTTTATTTCACAACAGCAAAGAAAATTCACTTGCTTGTTTGGTATGAGTCCTTTGAGGGCACACAAACAAAACCAGCCTGTTTAATTCTAAAGAACAACGACAGACAGACAAAATGGGCATGCAAAAATGAATCATTACTGTTATTAATATAATTACATAATAGCACACAAATATGGGCTTCTTTAAAAGAAATAACATGCAAGAAAAATCCGGAACAGGGTCCCTTTGAGTGCATGCATGGGGTAAACAAACAAACAAACAAAAGGAGAAACCCTGATGTTTATTTTCTGTGAATTCACGGTGCTTTAGAACGACGCAGAATTCATATTTAGGTGCGTAGATTTGCATATTTTGTCTTGTCGATAAACCACATGCGCAGCCAAATGTCAGTGAATTTCCTCCCTCAAGTCTGCACATGTGGCACACTTTATAACCCGAAAAGAGATCTCAGACACTGTAATAGAAGCCCATCAAAGAATATGCCTCCAGTTAATGCACGTCAATATGCGTATGAGCACAAATGACTATAATAATATAGAATATAATATAGAATAGAATATAAATACAGTACTAATACAGACCTAATGGGTGTTCATTAAATGTGGGATCAGTATAAATACAGTATATATGCTGCTAAGTATAGCCTATAACTATAGGCCAACCTATAACTGTTCCTTTAGGCTTCAGTAGCCCTGTAAAGGGATAGTTTAGCAAAATATAAAAGGTGATTTTTTTTTTTTTTATTTCCCTCATATGCCAAGTGTAGCCAACCAACTAACATGTTTAGTGTCTGAAGTTTGCTTTTTTAATTCTGGACAAAAGTCCAGAATTGACCAATTTTGACCAATTTCAGGCTGCTACTGTTATTTTTACATATGCAATGTCAGTTTCTACCAAAACCTCAGTCTATGTAGAAAAGAAATGTGACTAATACCTTTAAGAAAAGCTATTTATTTATTTATTTGTATTTTCTGTCTTTTCAAGCCATTTAAAAAATAAAAAATGCAAAATTAAAAGTGAAAAGTAAGGAAGCAATCTTATATTTTATGATAAATATCATTGTTTTTAATTCAAATTTTTATTGTAAATGATTGTACTGTAAATTGCTTTTTATTAAACAAAAAAAAGCATTTAATGTTATAATCAGTTATTTCTTTGGAGAAATAATAAAAAATATATTCATACAAAGTGCCAACCTGGAAAGAGGGATCAATGCAAATGTGTGTACTACCAACAAGTGGCCGTTCCTTTCCTACAGAGGCATATGGGGGAATTCCACTGATTTTTCAGCATGATTCAGGGGCTGAGATGTAAACAAAGTCGCTCAGAGTGGTCTGCTGTGAAATGGCTCATTTGTAAAGAAACTTACTGACTTACACATCTTTACAGTGGTGGTGATGGGAACCGGGGGTCCCGACGTATACAAGAGAAATATACTCATTTTGTGTTCTATTTAAAACAACCAGTGAGCCTACACACACGTGTCCTCTGTGGTTTTATAAGTAATGTTGATGGTGCTAAAATAGTGGAAAAAGTTATATTTGGGGGCTATTTTGCATTACATCATCCATCATGTACTCTCCCACCACAGTAAATTGATTATTATGCATTTTAGACCAACAATTTATCACAAAACCTCCATAAAACAACCTCTCAGACATCAGACAGTGTATCCAGAACTATTTCATGTAATAGCTTTTAGTGAGAGAGCGTCTATCACCCCCACCCCAAACCCCACGTGAATAATTCTCGCTAAGCTTCTCTTGAACTGAGAATTTCACAACGAAAATCCCCAAATCAAAACCATTTAATTATGTCAAATTCTTGACAAAATGGTATGATGAACTTCTGTCATTAAAAATTGTGTATTACTGAAATATACTGGAATATATACCAAGAGAAATGATCAGACACCGATTTCAGTCAGTACTCAAGGCTGCATTATTGGTATCAGTAGAAAGGAAATGTGGTACCATCTCTAGTTGCTCAGGAGTCCATCATAGCACTGTTATTAATAATAAATTTGAATTTGTTCCCTTCAATATTCTATAAATGAAGCATTTGCCCCAGATAACCAATCAAACCAATACATGTTAGACATGTATGTTCATTTTAGACAGACTTCACAATGTCAGACTTCAATATGGCGGCTGCTACTACTACTTTTATCTATTCAAGGTCACTTTGTCCATTTTTAGAAATAATGGCATGTCTTACCCAACAGTCACACTAGCAGAGAACAGAGTGACAAGCGAAAAAAGTCATTTCCTATGGGATTACACGATTTGTAGCTGCAATTTAGTAGAAAGCGACACATGGACAGAGCGACAAGCAAGAAATGGAGTTGAGATTTTCTCAACTTCATGCAAATCAATTATGACGCGACACTGTAAACAACTGGCTCCAATAAATTCTTCGGACCAATCGTAAACATCAGGGTCATGCTCTGAACTTTTTGTTCCTGTCAGCGTTTCGTTCCAGTTCTCAGTAGGGATGGGGGATACCACTGGTTCTTACATTTGATCCGATGCCAAGTAATGCCAAGGCTAATATCCTGATACCAAAACTGATACTGATACTGTAAAGTATGTGATTTTCAGCAACGGTAAATGTGAAAAAAATTATAACAGAAAGTCATTTTGATAATTCGATTGAGTAATAACCAAATTCTGCATTTAAAAGTTCATTATATATCTAATATAAATTAAACGTGAATTAATAGTATGCCAAAGTAAACGTATGTGTATATCAAATATTCTGCTGGGTGTTTTAGTGGTAGAGTAGGCCACATTACCTATAACGCTATTTATAAGAGCCATCTCGTCAGACTTTTGCTCGTGAGTCTTTTGATAATTAGTTCAGGCTAGTCCACCAACTGACACTGTACATCTGTACAGTGTCACTTTTGTATTTAATGTTTAAAGGGGCTTTTTAACATACAAAAAATAGAAGCTCATAACTGCAGTTTCCTCTTTTCCCAATTTATACGATGCGTCTTTGTACACAGACGTTTGAAGAATAATAAAGCGTGGACGAAGGTAGCAGATATTGTTGGTGTTTGTGCTGAGTTAGGTCACTCAATAGCTAGCTAGGTTAGCCAGCATGCTAACCAGCCAATAAAGCTAGCCATGAACGTAAGCAGTTAGGTTTCCATACAAATTAGTTTGTCAATAATAATATGTGCTTTCAAAACTAGCTAGCTTTCCTGGACCTGGTACATGCCCACACATGAGCGGCCTTTATACATGCCCCCGAGAGACAAACTCGGGGTGGCTAGCATCTCCGCCAGTGTGAACATAGGGTTACAATGTCAGAAACCACATTAGCCAGCCAAGGATGTGATCAGTTAAGCATGCACGTTGCAGGATGCTAATTGTTGGGGATAAGCCTCCGTTACACGTTAGCCACATTAGCCGCTTTGTAGCAATCTAGTGCAGAAGCAAAGAAGCTACCATCAGTGCTAGCAGAGTATGTGTATATTAGATTTTAAATAAAGCTTTATTTGGATTAGATGTAGATTTCCATATTAAATGAACTACAACTATGTTGACAAACTGTTGCGACTATACTTTGGCCTCTTTCAGCTGCAATAGGAAAACTCTTCTATAACCAGAGCAAGGTTTGATTAAATGTTAATATCTGTTGCGTTCCTTCCAAAATGTTGGCTGTGGCTCAGCAGACTGATGAAATAAACATGCAAGGGTGATAAGTGTCTTAGGTGATATCCTTATCAGCTATTTCTTGATTAGCTGTTTGTTTGTTCTATCTATCATGGCATGACTCAAGCCAACTGGTAAATGAGGTATCTTGGTGGAAAACTGGAATTATTTGTATTTATGGATCTGTAAGTCCGCGTGGGAGTGGGTGGGTGTGTGCGTGCGCGTGTGTGTGCCATTTGTTTTGTGTGTGTAACCTAAGCCGGGCCACCCTTTGTGAAGCAGCACAGTCTCATTAACAGCAGGCTTCTCGCACAGTTCCTGCTTATCGTCTCGAATGCGGCTCTCAGCCACGGCCTTAACCAGCAAGTAGGCAGCAGCTTTCCTCTCTGAACCTACGTGTCAAGAATGTACTTGGTAATTGATGACAAATCCAGATTTGTCCTGCAGCCAGTAGTAGCCTACATGGAGCTAAGAAGTAATTGGTTTAATCTATCGGTGGGTGGATGCATCACTCCAACCTGATGGTTAAAGGAGTAGGCGACCACTTAGCTCAATAAGCAACCGAGAGAACTGCTGCACACTACAAGTGGGAATTCAGAATGTCACCAAGTCTCTGGCCCAAATGCCCCTAAAGATCCAACATTACGACTGTGATAGTGAAAGGTATCAAAGTACATTCTACAATTTATTCTAATATGCATATGCACTATGTCAGGGGTTCTCACCTTTTCCACCCCATCTGACAATAACCACAGCGAATAGCGGCCCACCAGAATACTAAAATCAGCTTTTATACACTCATCATAAGAATAGTTGAACAAATAGCTGCAGCCAGAAGGAATCAACCAACAGGAATGAAACTTGGTAGGACATTGCGAGACAAGCGAATGATTCAAGTTTCAAGGACGGGCCTTATCGCTGTACCTGACTGACCCAACAGCCATGTTGTAGACATTCAGCCAGCAGTGATGCCCTCCATGAGTCATCCTGTTAGTGCCAGCACCATTGGCAGAAGGATGACTTAATACCACGTCAACGTCACCAAAGACTGCAATGATGTCGTGCCAGACTGTCATGGAGTGACCCAGTAGGTCGAGGCAGCGAGTCCTACTACTGGTGGAGATGACAAACGAATCTGTGTGGGCTAAGATGAATGGTTTGTTGTCACGTGTCTGATGAGAAGTATTTGAGAACTGTGGTCGTGGTTAATGAGCACCTTGATAGAAAGCTCTCTGTGCAACACTCCTAGCCTGATCCGCCCCTCATATAGGACTACAATTGCACACTTAGTACTAATACTAATTAGTTTTGAGCATGTAGTATGTAATACAGTTATGAATGTCAAACTGAATATGTATGCTCAAAACTCCACAACGCACACTTGGACGCTATTGTCCCACAATGCAACGGGAAACAAAAAGGGAGGAGCTTCTCAAGTCTGGACATTTGTGAAAATAATGTGACGGTGGCCAGAAATAGTGTAAATTATAAAGCAGCCTGTATAAATAAATGTATTTAGTAAATAATTTGTTTGTATTTTCTAAATAAAAAATGAAAGCTCTGAAGCAGCTTTCAGAGTCCAGTCTGGTATGATGTATGATTCCTCACTTCCTGTTAGTAAGACTCAATGTAGTATGCTAATATTGTGTGTACTAGCCTACCAAACTTACACTATTAAGATTAGTACATACTGTGTAGTATTAGTGACGCAGTCCATTTCTGCCCCACTGCAGCCGCCATTGCATTGCCGGCCGCAATTATTTTCTGAAATTTTCCAGATGTCGGAAGCTCCTCCCCTTTTTGTTTCCAGTTGCATTGTGGGTCAACAGTGTCCATCAGTTCCTTACTCAAAAATGGACTAGTTTTAAGTGTGCATTGTGGAGTTTTGAGAATACTCAACTTTGACATTCACTGCACTAGATACTACATACTCAAAACCTAGTCAGCACTAGTATTAAGTGTGCGATTGGGACTCACTTGTGGTGTAATACAGCAGCCATTTTTTAGACTTTAAAAAGGATTTAATGAGGCATAAGATGTATGTTTCCAGCTGAGATTACCTTCATTTGTGAAACAAAGAAAACACAGATTTAAGTTCCCGGTTAGCTAATCAGGTTACAGCGGCCACATCCCGGTGAGCGGAGTAAACTCCAATTCCCATAAGCCCCTTCCGCCACTCCAGCATGTGCGCGCGACTGCCCTGTGTGTGTGTGTGTGCGCCGAGCCTGCTGACGTCACCGCTGGAACTGCCCTGTCACGCGCTGTGAGTAAAAGTTGGGATAGGAGCGCGAGAGAGAGAGAGAGAGAGAGAGAGAGACGAATACAGACAGAGGGAGAGAGAGAAAAGAGAGAGCGAAAGGGAGAGAGAGAGAGAGAAATTTTACGGACAGCCCTTTTCACGACCGTGTTGATAAACATCGCCAAGTCTCCTCCCGTGCACGGCACGGACGCGAAAACTACAGAGTGAAAGTCAGTGCAAAGTTTAGTGGAGCCGAAGTGAGCCGAACTCCCAGTGAACGGGTCAGCAGCGCGCTCTCTGAGCGAGCAGGAGCTTCACTAACAGGCAGACCTGACACGGCGCAGCGCTAGCGGCGATTTACGGACTAAACCCCGCACAAAGTTTCGGCTGTTTTATGTTAGTAAATGTTGTGACGTGAAAGAGTCATATTTGGCGAGAGTCGGCGCGGAGAGACGGGAGAGAGCGAGAGCCCGAGCTGCCGAACCCGATGACTAGTGCAAACTGCAGCGGGAATGAGGAGCTGGACTTCAGGCTGATATTCGGCGAGGACGGGCAGCAGCAGCCGCCGCCGCTAGGCCCCGCAGGTCAGTACCTTTCCCCCGCACGGGGGACACGCTCTCCTTGTTCTCCTTGGGAGTCCACGGTCATCTTGGCGGGGCTGTTTGTGGTGTTTTTGCCCGGAATGTTTTGGCAGTTAGTTTTCAGAGCACCACAAACAACGACAACGGTGTGCGACTGAACAGGCTGCCGGGTTTTGCCGCTGAAGTATTCCGGCTGTTTTTGTTGTTGCTGTTTGCAGTAAAAGTGCCAGTGGAAGTGGCCAGCTGACTTTAGCCCTGCTAGCGACCCTCTGCCTGCTAGCCGCGTTAGCAGCTTTGCTAACCAGTACGAGGCGCGTAATTTGCGTTGACTTGGCTGAAAGTTTGTTAGCTCAGCTCAGCTCAGCTCAGCTCAGCACAGCACAGCACAGCACAGCGTCATTAACCGACTTTTCCCTTCCAAAGCAACTATAATTCGTAAACGTGAGGAACTGCTGACTTAGTTTAGGTTTAGTTTTGCCCAGTTTTATGACCGAGGTTGCCAGATCTGCAGCAGGCAGAAAGTCATGCTGAGCTAGTTTGACAGTTCAGTTCATCAGAGCGGCGAGATGAGATGATGTTGCACCTCGCTGCATGACATGACGTGGATTTGCACATGTATTTTGGGGTCATTTTACATCAGAAAGTTTTGAATCAAAAAAAGAAATAGAGGAAAAAGAAACGAGAAATCTAACATAAATAAACATAACCTTAAAAATAAACAAGTAAATAAATTAATTGAAAAAAGTAAATGAATGAACGAATTTCTGTATCACTATATATACAGTATGTATGTACAGTATCTGTGTGTATGTACGTATACACATATATGCACACACATACTATTCGTGATATATAAAATACACACGCATATGCATGTAGCAACACATGTTTGTGTTGCTATATGCACAGTATATGTGTGTATATTTATTAATTTGTTTATTTATTTATTTATTTATTTATTTATTTTACATTATGGATGATAAAAAAACAGACCTATTGCATGCTAAATTATATGTATATACATTCCTCCTTAAAACCTCTCTTTTCCAGACTTTTGGGTCTTTGCTAAAAAGAATGCAGATCTATATTTTGCAGATTTGTGAATATGAAACCTAAAAAACAGTGAAAGTTTTATTTATATATTTTATTTTATATATATATAAAATTAGGATCTTAAAGTGCGTCTCCCAACACATCATATTACATCCTCTGCAAACATACAACCCTGTAACATAGTTAAAAAGCAGACCACAGATGAGACCATATATTAAAAAAAAGAAATGCTAATTTCCACATTTCCAGAGCCGTGCATGATGACATGATCACAATTAAAGAGTGCCTGAATTTTAATTCACTGTTTCATCCCCCCACCGAGGTGGTGGTGGTGGTGGTGGTGATAGGAACCAGACGTCTGAAGGTGTTTAGGATAACAGCAGCTGCGTGAATGTCGACTTCTAGTTTGAACCATATTCATTAACGGCACACGTGCAGGATGCTGTATAGTCTTACTGACCAGTATTACTTAGCATTCAATTAAATAGTAAGGCTCAGATGACAAGTGTCTCTACAGTGCACTACCTCACAGCAGACCACTCTGAATTGTGTCGTTTGCACCTTGTTGATTGAATTTTAGGTGGAAATGTAGGTGGAATTCCCCTTGAATGTCCGTGCAGGTACCTTCTGTGAGGATGTGTGTATCGTATGATTTTTCTGACCTGCGTTTGCTTGTGTTAATGACGCATAGGACCAAACACCTTGATTTATTTGGCATGATTAGCAAGTGCTGAATAATTGTGAAAGCTAAAGCGAGTGCAGACAGTGCCTCGAACGCCTGTCACTGTTTATGTGCATGTCAACTGAAATGCTGTCACAGAAACAAGCAAACAAACAAACAAACAAAGGACTAATTGCATTTTGCTGCTAGTGGCTATTTCTGCAGGTGCCATAGTCCATAGTAGGGCTGCATTGCAGTAGGGCTGGTTTGGTGAAACTTGCCTCACTTTTGGCTCCGGTTGTGCCGGTGCATGCAGAGTGTGTTAGTTTGATGCCGCCTCACCCAGCAGGGTTTGTTGTTTCCAGGCTGTGACTGCGAGGCCCTCGATTTGAATCTGACCACTCTGGAACAGATGTGAGTTCGCCTTCGCGTATTAGCCAGTGAGAAAACGAGACTTTGTGTGGAAAGCGACACACACAAATCAGCATCTGTCAGTCTGCTGGAGTGTGTCAAGAAGGAAGCAGATGTGTATAAAGTCAGCCCGCCATGCCTGGCGCGTGAGTGTGTGGGTGGAAAAGTATGATGTGCTCGTACACATTCTCTTTATCGTATGAGCAGAGATTGAGGGCGAAAGTCCCTGCATGGATGCAAAAAACGGCATTTAAGGAGCAGCGAATGAGCCGCTTTGCATAGCAAAACCTTGCTGCCCTCGCGCCCGGCCTTGCTCACATGCCGTACATGAGCGGAGAAGAGGCAGGGGAAAATCAAATTGCCCGCAATCTTCTTGTGTGTTGTTGCTTTGATTCCTGAATGTTTGAAGTCAGGCCTAGTTAAAGTCCTCTGGATGGTGGGCTCAGGCTAATTAAACCAGAAACCCAAACTGCCGGCTTTTTTTCCTGCCGTCTGTTCCCTGCGTTCGTCACGCCGCCCGTTTGTGGCGCCTTTTAAAGGGCCAGCTGAAAACCACATTGGGAATGGGATGTGTGGGAACAGGACAGTTAACTCCAAATAAATAATTAATTAAATAAATAAGCCGGGAAGGTTTTCAGGAAGCTTTTCTTATTGTTGTTATTATTCATATATTCATGGGTCATCAGGTGAGTTAGGAGTACAGGTGGCACTGATCCGAGCCCAGGTATCAGTAGGTGGTAGATCAAGAAACTGAATCTGATGAATGCTGGTAGCAAATCCGTCCTGATGTGATGCGCACTCCCGTGGCGTCATATGGTGCTGTCAGCTGTGTGTTTCTATCTGTGTGCTAGTGTGTGTTTGAGCATGACGATCAGTATGTAGGTGCTCCTCTTAAAGGGGAACTCCGCTGCCTTTTCTGCTTAATTAAAAGGTTAAGATGTGAAGAAAGTCATTCAGTGTGGTTTGACATGAAATACGACAATTCAGTAAATCTGAATTCACAGTGGTGATGATGGGAACCAGATGTCTGAGACCTGAAAGTAGGGCTGCACAATACATCATATCAGCATCGCCATCGCAGTGCACGCATGCCAAGTACTCACGTCACAGGACATGCAATGTCTAGTAAGACGAATGAAATGAAACGTGTGATGCTACTTTTTAGCTTTTTAGCTGCTTGATGCAAAAGAAGAGCCTGCACGGTCTCTGGGCTCTGATTTAAGGCTTCCCGGATAGAGGAGAGTCGAACGCAGCGCTCACCTGCTTTTGTGTTGGTGCAGTGAAACCTAGTATAGAGCATTAAAGTTCCGGAGAAGATGCTTCCCAGTCATAAGAGTGGTAAAAAGTAATTTCTCTGCTTTTTATTTGTATTTTTTTCACCCCCCCCCGCATGATTTTACAGTGAATAATGACTAAATAATGCTCATCTGGTGAAGTATTTTTCGTATCGCAATATACGCTAATCATCAAAAGAATAGTTGCACAAATAGTTGCACCAAAAGGAATCAACCGCCAGGAATGAAACTTGGTGCGTAGGTTTGACCTCATGAGACATGCAAATGATTCAAGTTTCACGCTCATCCATGCATGTGACGTAAGCAAGGATGGGCCTTATCGCTGAACCTGACTGACCCAACAGTCACGATTGCAGACATTCAGCGAGCAGTGATGCCTCCATGAATCTTCCTGTTAGTGCAGCACCATTGGCAGACGGCTGCACGACGCAGGACTACATGCACACAGACCGTTACGACGACTGTCCTTAACACCACGTCGACGTCACCAAAGACTGTAATGGTGTCGTGCCAGACTGTCATGGAGTGACTCAGAATGGCAGCGGGTCATCTTCAGTGACGAGTTCTGCTTTTGTCTTGGTGGAGTCGACCAACGAATCTGTGTGTGGAGGCACCGTGGTCAGCACCAAGATGAACAGTTTGTTGTCACACGTCCAGAAGGCCTGGTGTCACTCCATCTCCACTCCTACCGTACAATCTACAGGAACTGTGTGAGACTATTGAAGCTGCATGGGATGGATTATCACAGGACACCATTAGGAACCTCTACAACTCCATGCTGAGACGTGTGCCATGTTGGGTTAGCAAACATGGCGGCCCGACGTCATACTGAGAGACACTACTTCTGTATGTGTAGCTCAATAAATATTGATCATATCAGTCTAAATTTATCATCATTTATTGATCCTGGTAACCTTTATCTTCCTTCCCAACAGCACTGCAATCCCACACCTCCTTCTGGGTGCAGCTATTCTTTTGATGATATTCTTGGAGTGTACATCGCAGGGTAAAAACATTGCCAAATGTCAGTGTTTTACTTTGTATGTGTCTTTTTAATGGTTCCGTAGTTTATCCATTTAAAACAACACATATTATAGTCATTTAGGTTCGCTGGTCATTTTGGATAGTAAATAAAATGCCTGTATTTGTGTTTTAGACATGGCAAACTCTGGTTCGTATCACCACCACTGTAAAGAAATCAGGGTTGGTCAGTTCCTGTGCAGTTCACTGTTGGATTACATCTCGCTGATTGAGTCGAGTGTTCGAATGAAGTGCTGTGATGAAGCTAATTTGGGTGATCTGGAAAGTGTTTAACAGTGAGATCGCTGTCAGTATCAGGCAGGTTTTAATATTGGTATCGGATGAAAAGGTGGTACCATTTCTAGCCAGGAGTCAATTATGGCGCTGCTAATGATGGAGAAGCAAAGTGTTGATTAAAATCAGTCCCATCCGGGATTCGCTCACATTTTCCACAGTCATCGCAGATTTAGCCTAAAATCACGTTCTTTCCTGCTAAGCTCAGCTGCGCCTCGGACTTTAGGTCCTGACATTTGAGTTTTTTCCTGTGTCCTTTTCTTGGATCTCTGGAGAAGTGACAAGCACAAAGTCTGGAAACTCTCTTACCCAACAAAGTTTTCCCTGAATGAAGTAAAGAAGGAGAAATAATAATAATAATAAGTGTTGGAAAAGGTGCAGGGGGTGGGGCATTTGGAGAGAACATTTTGGCTGGAAGTGGATTTGGACCAAATGATGGAAATTGGAAAGTCTCTATGTGGTTTTCCTCTCGCTGGACTTGAGGAGTGTCTGCACAGACTCACATGCGTGTTTGTCGAGGGTTGAACTGCATCTCAAAACCAATCTGGACCGGGGAGTGCGTCGTGTCCTTGCTGAACCACTTTCAGATGCTGCTCTGGGTCCAGTTTAGCCTGAGACAGAACAGCAAAGACCCTCATGCTCAGTGGAGTGCAGAGCGTGCCAAAGTTAGAATTAGGGTTTTATGACAGTTTCAGTGGTTTGATGACTTTGTTTGCTGTTTATCTTTTCTCCTCTCTGTTGCCCTAATTGTGGTTCTTTAGAAAGTTATTAGAGAGCTGTAGTTGTTTGCAAAAGTTTAGGCACCCCGGTCAGATTGATGATAAATGAACATGTTCTCTACAGTGGACACAGCTCTGCACGTTGTAATGCACTGTTACTGTGTATATGAGTTTAATATATTGGGCAACAACTAGACATACAATATGGCATGTGCAAAAGTTATCGCACATGTTTTTGTATTTTTATTCTTTTTACGGTATTTAATCCCCACAAATAAATGAAAACTGTGCACTGAAATTTGCTGATGTGTTAATTTCACAAGACCCCTCTCAAACTCTTCTCTGCATGAGTCAGAATAGAAAGCACACTTAATAAGGTGAGCTTACAGCGATAAAGGCCATCCTTGCCTACGTCACATGCGCGGCCGAGCGTGAAACTTGAATCATTAGCATGTCTCACAATGGCAAACCTACCCACCAAGTTTCATTCTCGTCGGTCGATTCATTCAGGGTGCAGCTGTTTTCGGTGATGAGTGTACAAGAGCCTTATCTCATATCTAGCCCAGGTATAAACAGTAAGGTCTTTATTAGTGCGTCTTCAGTCCAGTACCTCACTCAGGCATTAGTTCATAGCCACTGTAGTACTCACGGAATAATAGGCCTTAGTGTAATAACGCAGTAATAAGCCCAGGGTTCAGGGAACTCGGATTAATAACTGAGTATTAAGCATGCAGTAGAGAGGTTAACTGAGGCTAAGGTTGGCCTTTGCTGATAGGGGACACCGCAGTGAGTTGCAGCTCATGCTAGATGGCTATGTTGCCAAGAAAGCACTCCATGTGTTCTGCACCTTCTTTTGTCAGCCACAGTGCGAGTGATGAAACAGCAGCGATACATATGACGAAATAAAAACTCTTCATTCGAATCAGTTCGTTCGCACTAAGAGATATGCCTGAACGGTGGGCAATCGTACAGCCTACTGTCAAGGACTGGATCGAAGCAATATTCATGTTCCTTTAATTGAATGGATATTCATATCGGGCCATGGCGATGTTTTCAGTACAGGCATTACCTCTGTGCACATACGCATATTCATGTCATCAGGATTTTGATGTTGTGAAGTAGCAGGATATTTCATATTATTGCACAAATGGAAGGAAGTCTGTGGAAGAGATTTGGGAATGCCTGCCACGCTGTAGCTTGGAACAGTGTTTGGGAGGGAGTAGTCTGTCTTCTGTCTTGAATCCTCTGAAGACCAGGATTTGGAGCTGTTAACATCCTGGTTATTTGCTGTGATCAGTGAGGTGAAGGTAGAACTATCAGGCATTGCATTGACTTCAGCAGTGGAGTATAGGGGGGTGTCAGTACACACGAACGGCTGAACTGACTCATATAAAAGCTGCCATGTCTCCATTTTTAACCCCCAAAGTCGAAATATCCGCATGATGGTAGAGAGACTGTCAAAAGAGGCCGAAGTGCATATCAGTACACCTGTACATACTGATATGCTGTTTTTACTGTACTGTATTGAAACTTTTACACTCTTAAAGTCAAGACCGTGGTGTAGAAGACAAAAGATGGTCATTTGAGACCACCAGCTACTCTTTACGTTGCACAAACAATTTGCCTTGAATCACTTGGAATGAGGTGGTATCACATCTATATATGTATGTGTGTGTGTGTGTGTATGTATATATATATATATATATATATATATATATATATATGTATATATATATATATATACTGTCT
>CM067498.1:4491338-4522773 GCA_034552555.1 Semaprochilodus insignis
CACCTGTACATACTGATATGCTGTTTTTACTGTACTGTATTGAAACTTTTACACTCTTAAAGTCAAGACCGTGGTGTAGAAGACAAAAGATGGTCATTTGAGACCACCAGCTACTCTTTACGTTGCACAAACAATTTGCCTTGAATGGGTGAATAGAAATGATTCAAATCACTTGGAATGAGGTGGTATCACATCTATATATGTATGTGTGTGTGTGTATATATATATATATATATATATATGTGTGTGTGTGTGTGTGTGTGTGTGTGTATACACACACACACACACACACACACAAAATACCTTAGGAGATATTTCTGAAGTGATTATAGATTATATAAAACATTGTCTACTGGCATATATATATTTATACACACACGCACACACACACACACAACAATAATAATAATAATAATAATAATAATAATAATAATAATAATAATAATACAGCCGTGAAATGACTTTTTAACACTCCTGTGAGGTTGAAGCATCTTCTCTGGAACTTGAATGCTCTATGATCAGTTTCAGTGCACCAAATACAAAAGCAGGTGAGCGCTGTGACGACTCTCCTCTGTGCATCCGAGAAGCCTTAAATCAGAGCCGAGAGACCGTGCAGGCTTCTCTTTGTATCACGCAGCTGAAAAAGCTGCAGCATGACACGTTCCGTTTCATTTGTCTTACTAGACATTGCACGTCCTGTGATGTAAGTACTGCACATGTGCACATTGTGATGATGATGCTGAAACGGTATATTGCGCAGCAAGTTTCACATCAGATTTAATTGTTGAGGCTCCTGTGTAGTTTTCTGACTGACTTAATTGACTCTAACTTCTAATGCAAATGGTGGTGTCTGACTTTCCCACGTTGCTGCACATCACAGTTGAGAAGGTTTGTTGGTTCTCCTTTGAAGTTGCTGCTTCACAGCAGTGAATTATCTGCGAAGGCTAACGTGCTTCCTCCCAGGGTTGAGGTGGCTCAGCAGTGTTATGGCTGTGAGACGTAGTGCTGCCTTTCATGTGCAGAAGTGGCATTACTCAGGGCAGAAGGTGCCCTCTCCAGACTGTGGCGCTTCAGATATGGTGGAATCCTGTGTGAGTGTGAGAGTGTGTGTGCGTATTTGTGTAGAGGTGTCTGGCTGTGTGCCCAGGCATGCCATGTGGTCCTCAGATGGCAGTGGAATTTAAAGGGGAGGGACAGACGGACCACCGCTTCTCTCCCGCTGAGACAGGAACAGGAAAGGTGCTCTCTCTCTCTGTCTCTCTTTCTCTCTCCCACACTCTCTCTCTCTCACCTCCTGTAGCCTGTAGTCTGGCAGTTCAGATTGTGTCGTTATATGACGCGCGCACACACTGCTTGAGCGCCTTCCCTCTCTCCTCTCAGGATGTGAAAGACCACCGATTGCGAACACCCGCGGGGGACCTAAGCAAGACTACAAGTAATGGAGTTACTGAAGTTTGAGCTTAACCGAGTGCTCATGGCTTGAGTAGATCAGTGATTAGTATAACGAACTCTGTTGGGTGTTTTTGACTTTTCTAGGATTTGCTTTTTAGGCACGTTCTAACTTCTCACAGCTTATAGGTCACTCATTAGCTCAGAGTGTGGCTGCTAGTACATTAGCACTGCATTGGTGCCCTCGGGTTTGAATGCGTTAACCCCTACAATTCACAGCCATCGTCAGTGATAAGTCTAATTATTTCTAATTCCAAATTACCATATAGTGCTTTATTTATACTTTTAATCAATACCAAATTACCATATATTGCTTATTTCATACCTTTAATCAGTACCAAATTATCATATATCGCTTATTTCATACCTTTAATCAGTACCAAATTATCATATATTGCTTATTTCATACCTTAAATCAATACCAAATTACCATATATCGCTTATTTCATACCTTTAATCAATGCCGAATTACCATATATTGCTTATTGCATAACTTTAATCAATACCAAATTACCATATATTGCTTATTTCATAACTTTAATCAATACCAAATTACCATATATTGCTTATTTCATACCTTTAATCAATACCAAATTACCATATATTGCTTATTTCATACCTTTAATCAATCAATACCAAATTACGGTATATTGCTTATTTCATACCTTTAATCAATACCAAATTACCATATATTGCTTATTTCATACCTTTAATCTATACCAATTTATCGTATAAGTCAAAAGGAGATATATTTAGAATTGGAAATTGGCTATAAGTTATTTTATAAAAACAAACACTCTTCACATTTTTGCCATGCTTTTGTCATTTCCTGACTTCCAAACCAACAGTAATAACTCCAGACCTCGGGAGAACGAGAGAGACCCCTATCAAACCGCCAAATGCAAATGTAGTGTGAGGAGAAGGTGGCCAGTGAATGTTTAGCCTGCCCTGTTTGGAGAAGTCGCGCTAGCCTCGCGTCTGGCCCTGCTGGCCCGCTGTCTCAGTCGTGGGAAAGACTGAAATTACATCGCTCTCAGGGCCAGTTATTTTCAGCCACGGCGAGAGCGGCAGAGGGCAGACGCTCGGTCCTCCGGCCCCCTGGAAAACAGGACGGTCCCGTCAGCTCACGTCCCGCTAGCAGCCGCACAGCCGAGCGAGAATGCTGTGTGCCACGTCCCCAGGTGAGTGCGGACGCTCAGACGAGCCCAGGAGTTTGTGTATGTATGTGTGTGTGTGTGCGCGGGTGCGTAGCGGCTTGTAGGTCAGAGCAACGGGACGGGGGCAGGTCATCTCAGCTAGGCGGCTTTATTTAGACCAGGACTGCGTAATGATAAGCTTCGCAGGGTAACAGTGGAGACGTACAAGCAAATGAACAAATTACCAATGCTGGATAATGACTTATGCTGCAGTAAAATGTACTGCTCAGATATGGTGGAACTTTCTTTCATTCTATATATAACCAGAGAGAGCTGCTTTATTTAGACCTGCACTGTGTAACGATAAGCTTCGTAGGGCAGCCTGTTCATCTGTTCAAATTCAACAGCTTAGACTACATTGAAACATTATATAGCCAGAAGCAATCTAGTTGGGATGTGTATATAAAAGAGCAGTGTATATAACAAGAGCCCAGCTTTATTTAGACCTGCACTATATGATGATAAGCTTTTCAGGATAACTATAAGACATCTGAGCAAATGTGCATGTACAGAGTGTGCAAAGAGCTAAATCATAGCAGCCCAACTACATTTAAACACACACACACACATGTATAGCCAGATATTGTTTAATGGATTAGACAGTGTGTGTGTGTGTGTGTGTGTGTGTGTATGTGTATATATAACCTGTATTAGCAGTTCATGTAACTCCTAATAACACGGTACTGTGTGTTCAACGGACGACAGCTTCATTAGGCAATGACTCTGTGGATAATGTAGCCTGGCTCCTCAGCTGTTAGTGACTCAGGCATTGTTTAGGCAGCGATAAACGGGGACAACACACTGTGCTCTGGGCTTGAAAACACACGGGCGCATGCTGACTCACTCAGGCCCCTGCTCGGCTCTGTTAACATTTAACCCAAACGTGTGAACCAGCACCCTGCAGCACCGAGTATATAGAGGGAACAGGGCAGATGATTTAGCCCTAGAAAGCCAGTGAACCCAGCAGAGCGAGAGTGGCCATCCATATGGATTTGTCTCCGTGCAGTAGATTAGATACACCGAGGCTGCACGGTATATTGTTTGTTAATCATTCACACAGCCTTTAAAGTACTGATATCACAGATAGGCTGCATGTAGAGTCCTCTAACCAAGCACCAAATTGACCCATATACACGCATCATCGTATGAACAGTCGCACTGTTAGCTGCACCCAGAAGGAATCAGCCGACAGGAATGAAACTCGGTGGGTAGGTTTGACATTGTGAGACACGCAAATGATTCTAGTTTCACGCTTGGCTGTGCATGTGACGTATGCAAGGACAGGCCTTATCTCTGTACCTGACTGACCCAACAGCCATGATTGTATACAGTTAGCGAGCGCTGGTGTTGCTGCACCTCCACCCTATCGCAAAATCTGCAGGAACTGTGTGAGAATATTTAAACCGCATGGGATGGATTATCACAGGACACCATTAGGAACCTCTACAACTCCATGCCGAGACGTCTGGTGGGCTGCGTTAGCAAACATGGCAGCCCGACGCCATACTGAGAGACACTACTTCTGTATGTGTAGCTCAAAAAATATTGCTCATATCAGTCTAAATTGATCATCATTTATTGTTCCTGGTAAACTTTCTCTTCTTTACCAGTAGCTTAGCAGTCCAACACTTCCAGCCTTAAAAGTCACACCTGGTAAAGCTTTATTTACTGGAACTGGGGGATTATTTTATTTTTACCTGAAAATCAAATTCTGCTTGGCATGTTCCTGACCACTCATCCATCTGTAGCGATTGTCAATCAAGTTAGACATTTTAAATGCCAGCAAATAAGCCACCCACAGTTTTATAATGGACAACAGCACTAATATTTGTCTCTGATCTGTTGTCTTTTGAGGTGTAGTCCGTGATTCACGTTAACCCTGGGATATGTTGTAGCGTGAAGCACTTTTTACCACCATGGTTCTTCTTTGTCACGCACAGAACTGTATATGACTTGAGTTGGGGAAAATTCAGGGAAAATGCTACCTCACACCAGTCGCTGTGTTAGGACGCATTTGTGGATGGATCACGGATAGGTATTTATTATGCTGCCGATCTGTGAGCATGCAGATTGTTCCTGGAGAGCAATTCTAGTAGTAGTTTTGTCCCACAGAATCACAGCATTAGCTCATCAGACATAAAATGAGTCCCCTGTGACTGAAACGTACCTAATAGCGTGTAATAATGTCGAACACAAAATCATAAAAATAAACCATTAACACAGCAAATCAGCTGGTAAACGGGTATTTATCCCTTTGTGCTCATTCGTAAGTGCACCAGACAAAACTGAGACTGAAACCTAACATCGTGTAATACCTCCACGAGCACCAATAACAGCTGTGATTGGATTTGGCATGGACTGGACAAGTTTCTGGATGTAGGCCACATCAGTGTTCAGCCACTCTCATGTCAAAGAATTGTGCAGTTGGGTGAGATTTGGTGGATGCCTTCCCTGGCACAATTCTGAGGAGAATTTCCTGAAGACTGGTTGTTTTGCCATTGCTGGTAGACCCGTATGACCGTACTCTTCCATACACCTGCAGATTCAGCTACTTCCTTCACACTATGGTCTTTGGGACGCCCAAATGAAGTCACTAACAGTCATTAACATCTGCTTTGGAGCCATTTTCCACACATGGAACGAGACATTCACTGCACTGTACCACCTCTTCTCAATCTATGAATCCCGTCACTCACACCCCGCGGGTATTTATAGCCCCATCATCCTCGTCCAGCGCCATCTGCAGGAGCCTTAAGTTACTGCTACCTTCAACACTCAAGGTGACTTGTTTTTTGTCCAGTGAGCTTATTTAACTTTAAAATCTTAGTAATATTTTTGTCCATATCGTGCAGCCCTGTTAAAGGGGCATTGTTGGTCCATTTATGAACTTCAGCCTATTCAATTTTCCTGTTTGACAGCTTCTTCAGGACATGCCCTGACCTTCTGGTCTCTCTGTTGGAAAGGTTGTGTGCCGTGCTCCTAGGACCCCAGTGTCAGAGTGTGTGAGATGGATGACCATGTGTGTAGAGGCGGCTCGAACATGGCAAGTGTGTGTGGGAGTCATTTGTTTACTGGGGCGAGGCACGAGCAGATATGTGTGGCATTTGTCTAGTTTAAATTTAGTGTAACTAAAGCCAGCGCAGACTGTCCTGCATCAGCTCGCCTATGGTGCATTACGATGCAGGGAATGGCATTGAACTCTTGCATTTAAGCAAGGAGCAAGAATGTGGGCATCAAACGCAGAAACCACCCCCCAGGTCATACGGTACCAGTTGATGTCCAAGCCTGGGACACTGATAGAATCGGACCAAACCAAGCAAATCAAATCAAGCATTTATACCTGAATGTCAGTTGTCAACAGGAAGCAAAATGTGGGGCAAAATCCAAATCGGTGCCAAGCAGGAATTGCCACAAACACAGACAACTGAACAGCAATGCCGCCACCCACATGATTGGCATGATACCACTTCTTCTTTTCCAGTGCTGATCTCTTAATTGAAGCACTTCAGGTAAGTAGGCTGTCGTGCTTGAACTACTCAGACACTCTGTTAACCCCACAGGAAGAAACACACAGTTAACAGCAACAGTGGGAAAGAGTGATATCAACCTGATACCTGGATTTGGATCAGTACCATCTGTTATTCTCACCTTATTACCTTTGTCCATATATGAAGGAAATTGTGGGACAGACGTGGGCTGGAGGTTAGGGAACAAGCCTTGTGGCTGGTTAGATTCCCTGAGTCGATAGGACACGACTGAAGTGCCCCGACCGCTGACTGCCCCCCGGGTACTGTGAATAGAGCTGCCCACTGCTCCGGGCAAGTATGCTCACTCCGCCTCTAGTGTGTGTATTCACTAGTGTGTGCGTGTATGCTTATTGGGACCGAGAGGGGTTAAAAAAACGGAGGACAAGTTCCTATGCATGTGAGCCCAAATGGTTCGAAATTCACCTTCCTCTTCCATGTTCCAGTGCTTCAGTGATGTGAAAATGCGCAAGTACGTTATCGGACGCTCTCAAATATGCTCAAATATGGTATTTAAACAAAGTATAATGTCCACAAATTTCTCTTAATTTCTTCAAACTAGCGTTCGGTATTCGACCTTCAACCTTTGGCCAAATGTTTCATATTGTTTGGTTTTGGTGCATCTCTATTGTTTATTAAAATATATTCTGTTTTGGAAGTATAAAACACACCCACATTGCTGAGATATGTGGTTTTGAAAGGAAGCTCCACCAATTTCTTAATAATTCTATGTAATTAAATGGTTGAGATGTAAACCAAGTTACCAGAGTGGTTTGTTGTAAAATGCTGCGCTCTAGAGAAACTAGCAGAGTAAGAATCGTTCACAGTGGTGGTAATAGGAACCAGACGTCTGCCTCTAAAACCTTCCTCATAAAAAGTTATTACATGAATTGGTTATGAATACACTGCCTGATGCCTGAGACATTGTTTCATGGTAGTTTCATAGTTTTGACCTGAAAACTCGCCATAACATTTGTAGCAAGCAGTGGTGAATGAAGTACACAGACCATGTAGCTGAGTTAAAGTAGAGATCCCCAAGAAAATACTCCGTCAGTGTCAGTAGAAATTCCTCCCTTCAGTCCTCAACTGGAGTAAAAGTACTAAAGTATTTACCTTCAAATGTACTGAAGTATGGAGAGTAACAGGAGCATGATTTATTATGGCTCTAATGTCCTATTATCATTTCTGGAACAAGACTCTTAATCAGCTCAGTGTAGGTGAAGAGACTCTAGTGTCTCTCAGTCCACCAGTCTTTAATAGAAGCTCATTAATTAGTCTGACACTGACGTCTATTCAAATGATCATAAGCACAGAACACTGAAGGAGAACATGTTCCATTAGCTAGAACCAAGCTCTGTCCAGCAGCTCAAAACAAGCTTCTTTCTCTGGGACATGTTACACTTTTATGTTCACATAAGCCAAAAGGAAGAACCGATACACCAACACACTACTTAAAGTACACTAACACATTACACTTACTGAGTTACTGTACACCAACACACTACTTAAAGTACACTAACACATTACACTCACTGAGTTACTGTACACCAACACACCACTTAAAGTACACTAACACATTACACTTACTGAGTTACTGTACACCAACACACTACTTAAAGTACACTAACACGTTACACTTACTGAGTTACTGTACACCAACACACTACTCACAGTACACTAACACGTTACACTTACTGAGTTACTGTACACCAACACACTACTTAAAGTACACTAACACGTTACACTTACTGAGTTACCGTACACCAACACACTACTTACAGTACACTAACGCATTACACTTACTGAGTTACTGTACACCAACACACTACTCACAGTACACTAACATCGCACTTACTGAGTTACTGTACACCAACACACTACTTACAGTACACTAACGCATTACACTTACTGAGTTACTGTACACCAACACGCTACTTACAGTACACTAACATCGCACTTACTCAGTTACTGTACACCAACACACTACTTAGAGTACACCAACGCATTACAGTTACTGAGTTACTGTACACTACTGGTAATGAGTTGCGACTACAACTAAATGAACCGTTTTGATCGCTGTCCTCGCTGTCTAGGCTGTACGCTGTTCTTTATCAGTACAAATCTATTAAAGAAAATCAATGGCAGGGCGTGTTTGGACCCCTGTGTGAGTTCACATGAAGGTTGAGGTCAGAGAGTACTTTTCACGTTTGTGTGTCAGAGGATTCCCAGTTAAACATGTCTGAAACTCTATACGTGCTCAAATCATTAGAATAGACGTCAGTGTCAGACTAATTAATGAGCTTCTATTAAAGACTGGTGGACTGAGAGACACTAGAGTCTCTTCACCTACACTGAGCTGATTAAGAGTCTTGTTCCAGAAATGATAATAGGACATTAGAGCCATAATAAATCATGCTCCTGTTACTCTCCATACTTAAGTACATTTGAAGGTAAATACTCCAGTGGAGGTCTAAAGGGAGGAACTTCTACAGACACTGGAGGAGTATTTTACCTTGGGGATCCACTTTAACTCAGCTACATGGTCTGTGTACTTCATCCACCTCTGCTTGTTGCAAATGTTATGGCGAGTTCTGTGAAGGTTTAAAGTTTGCTGTTAGTTTTGTATTATTGTAGGCTACTAATAATTGTTGGTAATTCTTGAACCATTAACAATTAAGTGACCTGATTACATCTGACAAGCTTAATATAACCTAATCTATCGTCCTTCTTTAAAAGTGTTTAATATCGAATTTGAGTCATGAGAAAAAATCCAGCACAAATACGTAGCTGTAGCCTTATGTATGAAACAGTGCTTATACTGCAGGGTTTATAGCCATTAACAAACTGTTCCCCCCACAAACCCCGCACGTTGTCAAACGATACTCAGATGTTGCACAAATACTTTAAAGAGAACTTGCAGCCCTGATAACGTGTTTTCCCCCCATGTGAATACATAGTGACCAGTACGATGTTTGCATACCCCAGCTTTACCACCTCAAACCCCCAACCTCCTCCCCCCCAAAAGGAAGAAGAAAAAAAAAAAATCCCCAACACAAAATCCCCCACCCTCACTGCCTGACAGACCCAGTGATTAACCTTAGCAGGCAGTGAATCGTATTGAGTTAGTAGAAACTAATCTCTAGCCCTTATAATTATGGCTTGATTACCTGTTTTGTAACCAACACCCGTTGCCTCCTGCTGCGTAGCGAGGTAACATAGAAAGGCCCCCTCCCACCCTGAAGAGTGTTACCGCACATTTGACAGAGATGGTGGGGTTCAGTTTAGAACCTTGCGTTTGGCCAGGGGGCAAGTTTAGCATGCTGTCAGTTCAAAAGAGCAAATTCTAATCATGGAAAGTCATTTGAAAAGCATGTCATTTACTGTCGTTTAATGTAGGCTCTTGTTCCGCTTGTAGAACAGACAGAAGGAGCCGTTTCATTAAGCACTGTGTTCATCCGTAGGTAAACTGGACCTATGGTTGGGCACAGCACTGTAAAAGCAAAAGTGCATTTGCATGTTTTTGATCTTTAAAACCCAGAGAACCTAAATCTCTGTTTCTGTCTGGTGCACAGTGTACATGTACAAGCTAAATCCTATTAACACCTTTCCAGTTTGCAATTAATGGCTGGTGTATTTTACAGCTGTATTCTCCTGTATTTGAGTCTGAGAAAGGCTAACAACCAAGCGAAAGCTAACTTAGCAAGCATAACTGAGCTGTTATGGTAGCTCATATGGCTGCCTGTTGTTGATGTAGCATGATAATCAAAATATTAGAACATACCCAGACAGTTCACAGGTATTTCTGATCGGCAGTTGTCAAAGTCAAACTGCTTTATTGTATTTCTATTTCTTTTACAATTCAAGTACAAGTACAAGTACAATTACAATTTTTATTTTTTTTAAATGTTTGCAGAAGTTTAATATAACTCCCAGTTTTACGTTGGGTTAGTTTTGTGGGATGGGATGGTATTTGTTTGTTTGCGTCGGGGACTTCTTACATCTGTAAATGCTGTGATGATGAATATGAGTGTGTCATCATTGTCTTTCATTTTTTTGTCATTTTTCCCTTTATGTTGTTAGAAGAAATGCGTGATGGATGGACTAAAAGACATTCTTCAAAGTTGCAAATCTCATTACGTCATCTTCCATTCAGAGTGAATTTTTTTTTTTTGAGAACTTGGAGAGTTTTTTTTTAATCATAGTTATCATAGTGACAATATAAGATACTCTGTGCTACCTAGATGGAAAAGCAGCTCAGAAGATGAATGAATGAATGAATGAATGAATGATTATTGCATTACTGATTTACGAATGACATGAAAAACGGCTTCTAAACAGCAGTCTTTCAACAAAGGAGGAAAGGAATTGCAGTTTTTGTAGACTTAATAATTTCAGGCACTTTTCCAGAATGTTCAATTAGATTAATTTCACTCAGAACAGCAAAATTCAGAACAGCTGAAAACAACAAAACATGCTGCGTTTTTGTGTTTAGTTGACCACATTCATTTTAACACTGTGTGATATCAGCTCTACGGACAAAACATGAGACACTCTGCGTATTTAAGGTGGTAGCAACTTTAGGCTCCTGCAGATGGTGCTGCATGGGAATGATGGGTCTGTAAATACCTTCGGGGTGTGAGTGACGGGATCCATAGATTGGGAAGAGGTGGTACAGTACAGTGAATGTCTCGTTCCATGTGTGGAAAACTATGAGGACTTTTTCAGTCACAGGTGTTTAAATGTGGTATTGATTTTCCACATGAAGTAGAAGAAGGTAAACACATCTTCTACAGAGAACGTCAGGATATGTTGATGCATAATTACTGTTTATTTACTGAATGAATTGAACACATTGGGGAAAATGTGGTAAAATGTGGCTCGTGCAAAAGTCATGTAATGTCTTTTTTTCTAATATGTTAAACTGAGTAAATAAATAGAAACTGTGCACTAAAATTAGCATTAGTGCCGTATTTAAGTGTGTTCCCTGTAGAGGATGTGTACATGTTTTTTCACTTACTTGACTGCACCTGTTCTTTGTGTAATAATGGTATGATTTTGAGGTTTGAGGGTAAATGGTTACAGCGCTCTTTATCAGCCAGTGTGTAAGATCCTGTGACTCTCTGCTGGGCCACTGCCTTGCTTCCTTCCCTTTCTCACATCCCCGAGGCAGCCCTTACACAATTTGCCTTCTGAACTGTTGTGTAATTAAGAATGTGTCATACACACACACACACACACACACACACACACACACACACACACACACACAAAGCGTGGAGGGAGGTAGCGGGGGGTTGCTGTCAGTGTATGAGGTGATGGTCTTTATGACTCTCTGTATCTGAGTTGTACTGAATGTAGCACATATTTCCACACAGTTTCCTCAGAAGGGGGGGTTTCCCTTCATGATGTTGACACATTCAACTAATTGATGTACCATATGAGCTTGTGTGTGTATGTGTGTGTGTGTGTGTGTGTGTGTGTCTAGATGTGTTAGTATAACGATAATCAGAGCTGCCATATGAGCTTCTTTGTGGATAAAATCAATTTTTGTTGTATTTGCACATTTGTGGTGCAACGGTGATCAACAAAACACACTTCTGTAGTCTGGGCCAAAGCCCCGCCTACAGTGTTGCTGGATTGGTAGAACTGTGGGTTACACACCGAGTACAGCCACTGTGCTGCTTTCATACACCTGCACAGCCTCTGTGTGTGTGGCCCGAGCTGTGTGCGAAAGAATTCATTAATTTTTGGCTCCGAAATGAGGCAGAACGTCTCTGTTTGGTGGAATTCTGAGAAACTTGCATTGCGTTCTGGTGTGCATACTTTTAAAGTGAACAAGATTTTTAATGTGTTCACAAACTGAAACACTGGGCGTGATTTCCACTTTGGATTTTCCACTTTACCTGCATTTCAAATTTTAATTTAACTGTATTTCAGATTTTGGATTTTACTGCATTTCAAATTTAAATACTACTGCATTTCAAATTAAAATTTGACTGCATGTTTTAATTTTTTATTTTATTGCCTTTCAATTTCTTTATTTTACTGCATTTCATATTTTAACTTTACTGCATTTCTAATTTTAATTTTACTGGAATTTAAAATTGTAACTTTACTGGAATACAAATTTGAACTTTACAGCATTTCAGATTTGAATTTTACTGCATTTCAAATTTGACTGCATTTTAATGTTATTTAATTTTACTACCAGTTGCAAATAAATGTTGTACATTCCAAGGTCTACATTTTATACCTATTAATGTGTCTGGATTGGCATAGATATAGGAGAAACATCAGATATTGTCATCAGTCCATAATTTAGTGCTATATTGGTGCTTCCCTAGTAATAACTAATTAACTTCATATTTATGATGACTCTAGACCTCTAAGGGATATATAATTGTGGGCTCAGTGAATCAGCACATGTCCCAGGCCTTTATTAGCTTTGATTAATTTCCAGTGAGTCATTTATTAATCTAGCCCTGTGAAGTTGAATAGAAGTTTATCAGTGTTGGAAACCTCGCAGGTCTAGATCTACAGTGAGCACCACAGGGCAGGTACAGTGAGAGCATCCCGCTGTAGTCCATCCGTGACAGACACCGTCCGGACCAACTGGACCTGAGGCGTTGGCTCGCTCTGCCGTCTGGTCTTTGTTTATCCTCTAACGTTATCACAGCATGGGTCGCCTTAATCAGCTAGCTTTATTTAGAAAGCAAACATACGTTCCTGTTGGCCGAGGCCGCCGTTGGGCAGCGCAGCGGATGTCCGCAGCCTGGCGGTGATGTAACCGGCTGCAGCGCTGCGAGGCCTGCCCTGGCTCAGCTGCACTGGGACATAGGCTGCATATCAGATCCTGTGATTATGAATGGTGCTGAGCTTCAAGGTGTTGAAAGCGAAGCAGCCGGCATTCACAAACAAGAGGGATTTGCAGCACGAGAGGAAAAAGCCGGCATGCAGATTGTGGGCTAGGCAGACTGTTCCAGTCAGTACAAAGAGAGAGAGAGAGAGAGAGTGACCTTAGAACGAATCCCAGCTGTACTCTTTCAGCTCAGTGTCTGATCGACTCGCAGCATCCAGCATCGACTGATAAGACACGCGCGCACACACGTTCACACTGTCTCTCTGTGGCTCCCATTCACTCAGTCACACCACATACACACGAGGATGGGAGTGTTTTTGAGCGTGTACAGAAAGAGAGTCCGATAGTGATGCAGTTTTAGGGCTTTTTCAGCTGAGCATAGGATGAATATGAATTGTGAAAATACGGCTTCTGTATTTAAATATAGCAGTTCTAGTTTCCACCACTGTTTCCAATATTGTGGCCCACGTTAACTGAAACGGTAAACCATCAGAGGCTCTTCATTTACAGCCTGCACAGCCGTAACCTACTGATTAGTGATTGCCCCCTGTGCGGCACTGCTGTCCGGCTTATATTCTTCTTCTTCTGCTTATTGGTTGAGATATTTGCGTCCACTAACTGCTCCCATAGTTTTCGAGATATCAACACCTTGCCAACTCCGGAATACTAGGTCCGATCAGGAATGATGTGCTCGTATACAGCTTTTTGATCTGACTTGGAGTTTTCAGGAATTTCAGGAGTTTTCCCCTATAAGAATGAATGGAGAGGAAAAGCTGCACATCCGTCTACTGTACTTCTGAGAACTCCTGCCGATTCTGTGCTCCTGTTTGCGCGCCATACTGGTCGTGCGGATACTACCATAGCACGCTGTTGGCGGCAGTGGATAGAGGAAGGCACGGACCGGCGACATGAAGGATCTGAGAGACTTACTCGAACCACAGAGAGAGAGAACTGATGAATCGTCCGGCATGTGCGGAGTGACACAACAGGCACGATTGCGGACATTTGTGAGGCTCCATGAGTCACCCTCTTAGTGTCAGCACCATTGGCAGACGGCTGTACCACACAGGACTACATGCACGCAGACCATCACGACGACTGACCTTAACACCACATCAACGTTGCCAAAGACTGCAATGGTGTCATGCCAGACTGTCATGGACTGACTCAGGATTATGACAGGACACCATTAGGAACCTCTACAACTCCATGGTATCATGCATATTCAGTAGTTGGCAGAGAACTGCACATCCATCTACTGTACTTCTGAGAGCTCCTGCCGCTTCTGTGCTCTTGTTCTCCATGAAGGGCTTCTTGACCTCTACACATCTTTTCAGACTCTTAGTGTTGAGTTGTCTGCTCACACTGAAAGGACTGCCAGAGATATAAAACAAGAGTTCACAGATTGATCTGTTGGAAGCGTATAGTGCTGTTTACCTGATGGTGAAAGTTTGGTGATCAACCAGGTCCTGCATGGTTGCTAGGAATGCCATTTTCTCTATAACATGGATTCATTTATTGGACTTCAGTTTTGGAAACTTCCACTTTTTTTCCACTGGTGGAACACCTTCTATCATCTACTGTCTAATCAGCAACTGTTCAGTCAGTAGGTGACGTACAGAACACAAAAACATAAACATAAATCATTAACACAGCCAGTCAGCTAATAAACGGGTATTTATCCCTTTGTATCAAAGTGCACCGGACAAAAATGAGTTACCTGTGACTGAAACGTACCTAATAGCGCGTAATACCTCCACAAGCACCAACAACAGCTGTGATTGGATTTGGCATGGACTGGATAAGTTTCTGGATGTAGGCCACTCAGTGTTCAGACACTCTTGCGTCAAAGAATTGGGCAGTTTGGCCAGATTTGGTGGATGCCTTCCCTGGCACAATTCCAAGGAGAGTCGCCTGTAGACTGGGATTTGTGTCACTGCTGGTAGACCCGTATGACCGTACGCTTCCATACACCTGCAGATTCAGCTACTTCCTTCACACTATGGTCTTTGGGACGCCCAAATGCAGTCACTCCTTTTAGCCAATCATTAACATCTGCTTTGGAGCCATTTTCCACACATGGAACGAGACATTCTCTGCAGTGTACCATCTCTTCCCAATCTATGGATCCCGTCACTCACACCCCGAAGGTATTTATAGCCCCAACATCCTCGTGCAGCTCCATGCAGGAGCCCGAAGTTACTACCCTCGTACACCACCATATACCACCTTCATTTTGTCTGTTGAGCTTAAGTGTTCTCTTGTTGGGATGCTGGAATACTATTCTGGAACTGGGATCGTTCAGTCAAAATGACTTGTTGCCAGAAATGAGTGCAAGTATCGGCTACAGGTTAGCATTATGAGGATGACAACTTGCTATCGGCTTCCTAAAGCCTGTTAACTGCGTTAGCATGCTTAGCTGATGCTCTGTGGTTGTTGTAAAAGTGTAGCCATTCAGATGACCAAAGATGTATTTAACTGCTCGTCCCGGACACTCGCGCACTCGGTGCAGCCATAGTCGTGAGCTGCTGTGTCAGTAGGCCTGCAGGTGTGGGCTGGCCTCTGGCCTGCCGCAGGACCTGTGTGTGTGTGTGTGTGTGTGTGTGTGTGTGTGTGTGTTTAAGAAGTGAAGGCACTCTGCCAGCAGTTCTTAGAAACAGGAGCGGAATAGAAGCCTGTTCAGAGAGCCTCCTGCCAAGCTTTTGCATGCGCAGCGGTGACGCATTCGGGTCACAATTATGGTCATTGTGGTGCTTTTGATTTATTGGATATGGGGTCAAGTTGTACATCAAAAGATCCCTTTTCTTATAAAATGAAGAAAGAGCTTCTATATATGTGGGTTAAATGCCTTTTGAAGAGAAAGAATGCCGATGGCCCGTTTTGGCACCGACTCAAAGCGCAGGAACTGTGAGCGAGGCCTGCTGCTAGTGAGGGAGTCCTGCATCACAGCGGGGACCCGGGCTTAGGTTACACCTGTTCCCACACAACAAAAGTGTGCACACTTAAACACACATGCGCTCTGAAGCCAGGATGTTGCGTAAGTAATGTAGTTTAGGAGTTGACATTGAGAGGAGGTTAGGTTTGCTCTTCACAGCTTTCACGTCATTCAATAGCAAATCTGAATACATAAGCAGACAGTCTTATCTACACTCATCATCGAAAAGATAGCTGCACCCAGAAGGAGTCAGCCGACAGGAATGAAACTTAGTGGGTAGGTTTGACATCATGAGACATGCCAACGATTCAATTTTCACACTCGGTCGCGCATGTGATGTAAGCTAGGACAGGTCTTATCGCTGCACCTGACTCGCTGTATAGGGTCGTCCTGCTGCATGTGCTTTCCACTCTGACTCGCGCTGTTGTGTTAATAGCATCCTTTGCAAGTGAAGTATGCCTCAGAGAAGAGTTCGAAAGCAATTGGAGCAGCTGGAAGAGTTGGAGAGGGTTCACGTCGTAGGGCTCCAGGAAGCGGAATGGTCTTATCGACATATTGCGCGCCACACTGGTCGTGCAGATACTACCATAGCACGCTGATGGTGGCAGTAGATGGAAGAAGGCATGCACCAGCAACATAAAGGATCTGGGAGACCTACACGATCCTCGGAGAGAGAGACCCGCAGACCATCACGACGACTGCCCTTAACACCACACCAACGTTGCCAAAGACTGCAATGGTGTCGTGCCAGACTGTCATGGAGAGGATTATCATAGGACACCATTAGGAACCTCTACAACTCCATGGTAGCAACGCATATGCTTGAGTTGGAAGAGTAATCTTAATCCTAATCTTGGGTGACACTTCCGTAAGTATTCCCCTTATCCATCACGAGGCTGGTGTCTCTAGCCCTGCCCACACAGTCTAGTTTCACAGTCAATAAATCTTAACAAGCTAAAGCTAACCAGCATAACCGAAAGCTAGCAAGCTAGGCCAGCTGTCTGTTGTCCGTTCCTCTATTTGTCAATACAGCACTGTTCATTTCACACGTTCACATGTTTCTTCAGCCGTTTGTTTGCTCATTAGTCCCGCTGCACATCTGTTCATCTGCTCATTCACGTGTTGCTTCATCCTTCCATTCGTTCTTTCATCTGTCCGTCTGTCTACACGTGTTTGTCCGGTTAGCATCATGTAAAGGCTGGATAATGATTTCAGCTCAGTTTGAGTGGGGGAGCGGGATAGATATAGATATATCTGGGAGTGTGTATACACAATCACGTTTTTAGCGAATATCTGCCCTTAATCATGTGAATCCAATTTTTTTATATAAAAGAAAGTATCATACGGTTTATGATTCGGGATTCGGGTGTCATGGAAGACACAATTATACTTGTCTGTTTGTTTGTTTGTTTGTTTATTTATTTATACATTTTTGTCATTGAAGACTTTTATTTGATCATTTTCTGAAAGCCTGAGCGTAGTTCCTTGTTAGTTTACTGTCTTTGTAACTATTGGTCAGTTGTATAATTTTTTTCAATGTAGCCACAACTACAATATTTGTGTATGACAGCGGCAAGGTTTAATCGACTTGGTCAACTAAAATTGATGACCAACTTAGTGGCCAACTAATTTAATAGTTGGTAATTTCTGCTGTCATTTCCTCTGTTTCACAGAAGACCTGTGATTGGAGAATTCCTGCTGTGTAGACAGAAAGCAAAATGTACTGTTTACATTTTAAATTAAAATTTAGATTAGTTTTACTGTTTGGTTTTTTGTTTTTGTCTTTTTTACTTTAAGCAAGGCAATGTTTTTAGATTTAGTTTTGTTATTACATTTTTTTTTTTAAGTTTTATGGATCTTTTGTATTAGCAGGAACATTAATTTTAAAGTTTTTAAACTTTATTCTCTTCATTTATAAAACAGCCTCAACTAAATGTAAAAGCTGATAGCCACGCATGAGTAATTTGGTAATCAAGCGATTCATAAACTGAATAATCGATTATTCGTTTCAACAGTCGATAGATTTTTTTTTTTGACCATCACAGTAGTCATTTGTTGCAGCCATAATGTGTATTTAACTCCTTACGATGATGCAGATTTGTTGTAGCCACTGCTTGATACATTTTACATGCAGCACTGAGAGCGAAAGTAGTCGAATAGTCTATTGGCTGTTGAAACGAATAATCGATTATTCGGTTTATGATTTGCTTGATTAAACGATTTAAGCAGTTTTACAAGCTTTAACAAAGTGTTTACATGATAAAAAGGATATGACACTGAAGAGCTTCTCCGCTACAGCAGAACGGAGGCAGAAATTCACTGCTAGCTTAACAACCTCATCAGTAGCCACAGTTTTTACCAAAGTGCAACTGAAAAAACAATGGATTTCAATGGAAGTGGTAACACTTTCTATGAATCAGCATTGTAAGTGCATTCATAAAGATTTATGAAGCTTTCATTATGGTTATTATGCTTGACATAAGCCTTTGTAACTGTGCATAAATGTTCATAATCACACACACAAACATCGCATTATAAGGCTTCGTAGCACACAGACATTATAATATGTTCTAATATGTTCCATACATTGTTGTTGAGGCCCGTGTCATAAAGCTTAATTCATTCATTCACATAATGCATCAATTCATAGAGCTGATCAATAACATCACTTTGCTTAAAGTCTGTAAAGAAGGCTTATGAGTATTCATTAGATGTCATGACCACTTTTAAAATCATTCTCATTTTGAAGATACTGAGGAACGTAGAGAGTGGCCTTATAAAGCATTATGTGAATAAACACAACATTAGTTCTAACGCTTTATGATACCAGTGTCACCCATAATGTTAATAACAGGGACAATGTATGCATTATAAAGCATTCTGTCCCTTATGCTTATGTTCTATGAGGCCTTACACCGTTGTGTTACAACAGTTTATGTGTGCTATTATGAATGTTCATGCACAGTTACAAAGGCTTATGCCTAGTGTTAATAAACATTATTAAGACCTTATAGATCTTTATGAATGCACTTACAATGCATTTTAGATACCTGATTCATAGGAAGTATTTCTGTGTGTGTGTGTGTATGTGTATATGTGTATATACATATATATATGTGTGTGTGTGTGTGTGTGTGTGTGTATATACATAAGCTGATCAGCTGCAATGGAACACGTTTAAATCATAAATAAATCGTAGAAGTAAATACTGCTTTATATGACGTGTGCTTGTTTGTGTGTGTGCAGGTGTGCATGTAGGCTTGTGTGTGTTTGTGTGTGCGTGCCCTGACGCAGCTTTCCCGCGCACACTGTGTGTGTGTGTGTGTGTGTGTGTGTGCATGCGTATTGCTGTGCTGTGTGAACAGAGGGAGCAGGTTTGAGCAGCAGTGCTTTATCCGCTAATGAGTGTGCCTGTGTGACGTCACATCACACACACAAACACACACTCGGAGACAGAGGAGAGGTAGTGATGGCTGCCGAACCTCTGCGGGCAGAGAAAGCCCCAGCCGGTGCGTGCGTCATGCGGTGGAGCGGACGGGGCATGGAGCGGCACGCTGTAGCATTTTCCTGCTATTATTAGCTTAGGAACAGCAAAGCCGCTTAGGGCTCTTTATTTAACCGGATAGACAGACTGAAGTGGGACTTAACGTCTGCTGTAAGCAGGCCGTGACAGGGACACCTTAACACACTCAAACTGGTGGACTGGTCTGAGATCGGTGGTGCTGCTGGTAGTGCACAGTGTAGCCTTGCGGCTGGGACTGAAGGGTTTGTGTAAAATGTCTAATTGCAGTTATCCAGCAGTGTTTTGATTTCAGGTACAGGCCTGTTCAATAGCCAGGATGACCCGTATGTACTCTTTAGTTGGCTTGAGGCTTTAAACTGAACAGAGTGTGTCAGACTGCTGGTTAGTTGGGGTTGGTTTGTCATGTACACAGCACATAAGAGTTTGGCTGCTTCTAATTGGCCTGACTCATCCACTGCAGGCAGTTCACAAACTCTGTGTTGTTAGGATAAATTTCCCCACCTAATACTTAAGACAGGGTTGTTAATAATGTAGGCTGTAATACAATTTGCACTCTTTCAGATTGTGACTTTGATATAAAGACAGTTCATATTTTAGCCCTGCTTGTGGCGAGTTGCCTAGTAATAAATAATGTTTTTTTATTTTGAAAGAAAGAAAAAATGCATCTCAGAATCTGAATCCTTATTCCAGAAGTACCAGCTCTACAAAGCTGGTGTGGGAGTCAGTGAAATGAATTCCAGTAAAATAAAAAAATACATCAAAAGTAAGCAAGCCAGCTTTATTTATATAGCACATTTAGCATGACTACGTCGACCAAAGTGCTGTACAAAGTAAGATAAAACATATAAAACGTAGAACAAAACATGCACATGAAATTAAAAAGCCATGATGGAAAAAACAGCCTATAATTACAACTGCAGCTCTTGATTTTGATACAACATTGATTCATCATTCAGCCCTAGATACATATATACAGTATGTACAGAGTACATAGAGTAATGAGCAGCTATTATAAGTATAAATCTGAATGTTAATATGAGCTCACAGGGCCAAAAATGAGACACCTGTGACTAAGGTGGTGTAGCTCAGCGGGTAACACCAATACCTACCAGGGAGCCACCACATGTGGGAGACTGGGGTTCAAATCCTGGTCTGGGTGACTGTGCTGTGCTATACCAATAAGAGTCCTTGGGCAAGACTCCTAACACTACATTGGCCTACCTGTAATACGATTAACCTTGTAAGTTGCTCTGGATAAGAGCGTCAGCTAAATGCCGTAAATGTAAATGTAAATATAAAACGTATCTAATAGCGTGTAATACCTCCACCAGTGCCAATAACAGCTGGGATTGGATTTGGCATGGACTGGACAAGTTTCTGGACGTAAGCCACATCACTGTTCAGACAGTCTTGAATCAAAGAATTGCACAGTTGGGCCAGATTTGGTGGATGCCTTCCCTGGCACAATTCTGAGGAGAGTTTCCTGTAGACTAGGATTTTAGCCACTGCTGGTAGACCCGTATGACCGTACGCTTCCATACACCTGCAGATTCAGCTACTTCCTTCACACTATGGTCTTTGGGACGCCCAAATGCAGTCACTCCTTTTAGCCAATCATTAACATCTGCTTTGGAGCCATTTTCCACACATGGAACGAGACAGTCACTGTCCTGTACCACCTCTTCTCCATCTATGGATCCCGTCATTCACACCCTGCAGGGATTTATAGCCCCATCATCCTTGGCAGCGCCATCTGCAGGAGCCTGAAGTTCCTACCATCTTAAACACGCACAGTGACTCATTTTTGTCCAGTGAGGTTATTTATGTAAATTATGTGTATTGCAGCAAATTAAAGTGGGAAAGGTTCTAGTTCAGAGGGGCAATAGTATTTACAGTAGAGGGACATGAGGAGGGTCCTTGTTTAGGAGGACGATGGCCTGGTGAAAGAAGCCTCCAAGGTGCCGTTTGGTCTGAACCCTTGGGCATGAAGGTAGCGCTTACGAGTTTCAGGGTTTCACTCAGTTGTGCTCCAACCATAAACTCAGTTTGAGTTAAAAAACCCTGCTATATGAACGACCTGGAGAAAATGTCTATTTGAGATGGCGAGGGGATATATAGATGCCGGTATGTGTAATAGCCTACGGTAACTGGGATGGTGTCGGATTTGTGGTCATCTGTATGGCCCTGATCTTACTTGTGTGTGCCCCCACTCTTGTTTTCCCCTCATCTCAGGAGCCAGGTGGTCCTGCCCTGGCCAGAGCAGGGTGCTTTCCCACTTGGCTTCAAATCAAGGCCGTAAGCCAGTAACAAGTAGCTGTCCTTACAGAGTTCAGGCATGCGTTTAGGGGGGGCGGCTGTGTGACGAAGCAGCATTTGAGAGTTTAGCAGGTTCTTTAGCAGGTCGTCTGCAAAACTCACCCACAGCCTACTCTCCCACACGCGCAAATCTGGAGCAAGAAAGAAACAGAGGATTAACACGGGGCCTCTTCTGTGCCTGTTTTGGAATTACAGTGATTTTAAACACCGATTAATGCGGTCGTTAAGACGTAAACAGAGTCATTCAGGGCGGTTTGATGTGAAATGTTGATGTGCCATTGTAGAATTGTCTGATAGTTATAGGTGGTGATAGGAACCAGACATCTGAAAGGTTTAATGGCTCTAAGAGCTTTGTCAGAAAACTGGCTGTGACATAGTACTTGAAAGAGTTTTGACCCAAGACGTGCATACTAGGTGTTATAAGGCTACGTAGTACCCAGGCTTAGCTTAGTCTGTTCAGATTTACTGCTGTTTTTACTGTTAATAACTTTGCATATCGCTGAAGTCCAAAGGAAAACAACAATCTCCAAAATGGCAACTTTACGGGAGAGGGCAAAAACCTAATTAAATTCTAATATAAGTCAATGGAACCTGACTTAAGCAGTTTTAGGCCGTTTCTGTTGGTCCATTTATCATGAAATGTTCACACAGTGTAAACAGCAGCTCATGTGATCAAATGATGCGGAAATGTCAAAATCGAAAAAAATGGAGATGCATGTTTTTCATTAGTCGGCGATGATATAAAAGCTCAGAGAGCATGTAGGGCCGCTGGTCATTACTGATAGTAAATGGAATGGCTCTTTTGCCTTGTGGACAACGTGACCTCTGGTTCCTTTCACTACGACTGAAAACAGAAATCTCTTTAGCTTGCACGGCTTTGCTCTTTTGGTACATCCTTCTTTCATGGAAAATAATCTTTTTCATTCATTTGAAGCTAAAAGTGCAGCTGAATGGATGGAAGTGTCCCACTACAAGGATCTCCCCATGTAGCTGCATTGTGTTTGCCTTACCTGGGTTTTAAAGGCTTTCTGTTATCTTCAAATTGGCTGGTGCTTATTTTAGTCCACAGTTCATTAGGTCAAAGTCCTTTTTCAGCCCTTTGCTGTATCCCTCCATCATTTCATCCTTTTTCTAAGTTCCATTAATGGATAGGTAGCCAGCTACAGTTGCTGTTAAATAAGAAAATGGCAAAGATGGAGGGTAGTACTGTATACGGTGAGTCAGACTGGAGCTGAGATGAAAGATATGTTGTTCTGTGGTACACAGGACCCGGCTGGGTGCTTACCATACGCACTAAACTCTTAAGTGAGTGTGAGCATTATTGGAAGGATGGAGAGAATAAGATGCAGGGTGGAAGACAAAGGAATTCAGTATACTGTTTGCTAATTATTATTGCAACATTGACTTTTTTAGTATTGCAGAATGCTGTTATGTGCGTTTGTGTGATCCCAAAATAAGAAAATACTATTACATCATAAATTTGGAATAATGTAAAACATCGCAATGTGATTTCTCCACAATATCGTTGAGCTCTTGTTGTTTCTTGCCATTTCTTGCACCTGTGACCCAATAATGACTAATGCATCATCCAGAAAGTGATCGGTTTGTCTTGTTGCTGGAATCAGATGTATACAAATAAGTCACTGAAATGTAGTTCCAAGAAAAAGAGGGGCGCTTTCAATGAATGGAGGCTGTGTGTGCCCAAAGACAGAGAGAGAGAGAGAGAGAGAGAGGCACATAGGCAGTCATAGACGTCTACAATAGAGCATGTTCTGTTTCTTTCCTGGGTCAGAGTGCAGACTGAGTCCAGGGTGACATTCTGCTCCGGCGTGTGTCCTGTCCATCAAGATCTGTTGTCGCAGATATGCATGTCTTGAGACATACAGCATGTGGGAGTGCTATAAATAAGGCCATTTATTCCTAGTTTGAGAGTCTGGTCCGCACTTAGCATCCTGTGGAATACAGTTACAAATAGCACCAATGTGATACTCTGGTATGTCGTATCTGGATTGTATGTAGGATTGAATAGAAGACTCACTGTACACTAATCTAGACTGGAATAGTGTTGGACAGTATGCAGTCTACACTAGTATACTGTTATACTCATCGTCAAAAGAATAGCTGCACAAATAGCTGCACCCAGAAGGAATCAACCCACAGGAATGAAACTTGGTGGGTAGGTTTGACAGTGTGAGACATGCGAATGATTCAAGTTTCACGCTCGGCTGCGCATGTGATGTAAGCAGGGACGGTCTTTATCACTTTACCTGACTGACCCGACAGCCACAATTGCAGACATCCAGAGAGCAGTGATGCCCTCCATGAGTCATCCTGTTAGTACCAGCACTATTGGCAGACGGCTGCACCACGCAGGACTACCTGCACGCAGACCATTACGACGACTGTCCTTAACATCAAGTCAGCATCGCTAAAGACTGCAATGGTGTCGTGCCAGACTGTCACGGAGTGACTCAGAATGGCACTGGGTCATCTTCAGGGACGAGTCCCGCTTTTGTCTTGGTGGAGATGACCAGTGAATCCGTGTGTGGAGGCACCGTGGTCAGCGCCAGGATGAACGGTTTGTTGTCACGCGCCACACGTCCAGGAGGCCTGGTGTCACTCCACCTCCACCCCTACCGCACAATCTGCAGGAACTGTGTGAGGATATTCAAGCTGCATGGGATGGGTTATCACAGGGGGCTGTATACAGACTTGATGCTGCAGTGACTAATGGTCTAGCTCCTCAGGACGGGGACTGGCCCAGGCAACTTCTAGCTAATGTTAATGTATATGCAGCAAGATTCATAGACGTCATAGAAATGTGTGCGTGTGTGTGTGTGTGCGTGTGTGTGTGTGTGTGTGTGTGTGTGCGCGTATGTTGCCGTGCTCTGTTAATGGTGTTATTAATAGGGCTGGTCTCTATGTAGTGGTAACAGGCTGAATCATGCACCTGTATACAAATGTGTTTCCCAACTCGATGCATACGCGCTGTATTTGGGTGAGTGGGTGTGCTTCTTGGTTTCACCCCTGAGCAGCTTTCGTCAAGCCGTGCTTGCCCCCACACTTGTTTACCGTCTCACAATGATTTACTATTTTTACTTTATCTTTTCTTTGTTTACACTTCCTCCCTTCTCTCCCTCCATCAGATTGTCTGTTGGAACGTGCTCTCGCTCTTGCTCACTTTCCCCCTCTTCGGTTGATATGGAGAGATCGGCATTGTTTGCGCACTATAATGCTTTCTTTGTTGACCCGGTGCCAGAGTTGTAGTCTGGGTGGATTCCCTGCTGGCTTGTTTGTAGACAGCCAAAATCTTCTTCGGTCAAGGCCACCATAAAAGCACTCCAATAAAGGAGAGAGAAAGAGAGATGGGCTGCGAGAGAGAGAGAGAGGGAGAGAGAGACTGAGAGAGACAGAGGGACTGAGAGACCTGCCTGGCTGTTTGCTTTAATCTGTCTTATCAGTCTCCTGGGACTCCGGCCTTGAAAGATAGGAACAGATGGCATGTTAACCACGCCCACACCAGGGGGAAGAGAGCTCGATTTGCCACCTCGGTGACGAAAGCAGGCGGGTTGGCCGTGGAGGCGTAGTCTGTAGCATGGTGAATGGCATGAACAATAGGAAAGCACATCATAGGTGGTGTATGGGGAAAGGTCATTTACCAATAGATGACTATGTAATGTATTCAGCGGTGAACAGCGAATGCTGTACTCAGTGTACGTACCTGTATCGAGGGCCACCGAGAGTTGTTTTGGTCATCCACGTGCTTTCTTAGTCTCTGTTGACATCTCGTTGTCAGCAGGCTATGTGATGACAGCTTAAAGCAACATCATACTTCAGCGATACAGGGGTTGCAGCAGCCGCAGGCCTGCAGCGTCTCTTTGCCGGACGGTTTAGGGTAAAACTGACCAGTAGAAAGTAACGCCTGAAGTCTCAGCTTCAGCCTTTTTTGCTCTTGCCTCACGTAATAACATGCGGTGATATGTACTGTATCATGGCGGTGTCACAGCTGGTTCTTGCTTTAATAGTGATCTAATGGTGATCTTAAGCTCACCAGCGTCAGGCTGACACTAATAAAATATTGCGGCTGTCCAAAGAAAAACAAGTATCTCCAAAACGGTAACTTTACAGGAGAGGCCAAAAACCTTGTTTAACTTTAATGGAAGTCAATGGAACCAGACTTTTTTCCAAGGAGTTTTGGGCCATTTCTGTTGGTCCGTTCACCATGAAATTCTTATGCAGTGTAAACGGTAGCTGCTGTGTTCAAATGATGCACGAAAGTCAGAATCAACAAAAATGGAGATACATGTTTTTCATTGGGCGGTGACGATATGTAGCCTGTTCTGCTGCCCGTACGCTAACCTATCAGACGCTTTAATAGCGGTTGATTTAGGGTCATGATTAATATCCGCTGATGTGCTGAGTCATTTCAAATACTAGGAAGCAGCTATTGGGAGGCTGAATCTTAGACAGGCCCGACATGCACCAGTTTCAAGCTGAGAGGCCGAATGACTTGAAGTTTCATGGCGCTGCCTTAACCTACATTTAATAGCTGATGTCAGTGCTTCATGAACGAGAACCCAAAATGCTAATACAGATTAGAATGTGGCTTTTGTAGAGCTGATGACATGAAGTTGGTGTTGATCTTGGACCCTCCCAGCTAGCAGGGAACGTTCCCAGAACTTTGGCTAGCGTTCCCTGCAAGTTCTAATAAAGTTCTGAAGCAAATGGTTTGAGCTAATGTAAGACATAACGTTCAAACTGCAGCGTTCAGAGGACATTTTTAGGATGTTGTCGGGGCCACATATTATGTTACATGACAACATTCTCAGTGCAATGTTCAGAAAATGTTTTATTTATGTTACTGAGACCTGAGATGACGGAATGTTCTTAGAGAACGTTCTCCTACGCTTTAGAAAGAACATTCTGGGAACCAAAAGAAAATTCCCTCGGGAAGACATTAATGGTACATAGCATGGTAACATTCTCCAAATGTCTTTAGAACAAATCATTTCTGGCTGGCTGACACAGTTAGGCTGTCTAGTTATCAGATGTTAGCCAGCTGGCTAAACGTTCATAGTTATCCAGTGCAAACATTAATGCTCATCAGTTATAGTGTAATTGTGACTTGCTGATGTGATGTGTGCTTTTTTTTATGTCCCTTTTAATATCTTGTGATCTAATTTGCCTTTAATTGTCAAGCCAACTAGGCGGTTTAGAGTACAGAAAATGTAGCTTGTTATCGGTTTTGGCTCTCACGAATTCCATAATGATGTATGTGTTGGCATTCTTGTTTTATATGTAATTAAACATTCTTATTTTATGTATAATTAAAGATTCTTCTTTTATATATAATTAAATATTCCTCTTTTATGCATAATTTAAGGTTCTTATTTTGTGTATAATTAAAGAATCTTATTTTATATATAATTAAAGATTCTTCTTTTATATGTAATTAAAGATTCTTATATATAATTAAATATTCTTGTTCTATATACAATTAAAAATATATAACTAAAAAGAAGAGGGTTTCTGGTGAAGGAGTTTTTTGCTAACTGCAAGGACGACTGATGGCGTTGCAACTTGGATACGTGATCATAAGGACGAACGACCTTGGCTGTTTTTAACTAAGATTGTGATATTAATAGCACCTGCCCAACCAATTGCTGGATGTGGTCCCAAGGTTCACCTTGATGAGCCCTACATATGTGTCAATAGTACATAAGACTAGGACATTCCAAAACAACTTCCCTCCACTTACTTGTGCAGCACTGGAAGTGATCTGTAGCTAAAGATACCAGTATATTGCTTATGACTAAACGTTAGTGTCGTTTCTTTAACGTATTAATGGTTGTAAATACGTTAACTGCAGAAGGTATTTTTAGTTCCCCAGGCAGGCTGGCCTCAGAAAAGCTGTTCAGAGATATTAATAATGTGGCAGCCTGATGGGAACACATCTCAAAACAGATTGTGCTACATCACATTGTTTTCCTTTTTGGAGTGGGTGTATGATGTTAAAAGGTGAAGTTGCATGCTGTAAACCGAACATTACATATGCCCAGATGGTGTAAAAATTCAAATCCCTATCACCACCATCATCACATAGCAGCATTTCTTTGCCTGTCTTTTCAGATCTGGAGCCAGATGACAACACGTCGTTCTACATCCTGAACGTTGGTCAACCTCCATCAGTGACCAACCAGTCCCTTGGCATCCAGAGGCATGGAGTCCAGCCGCACTCACAGCTCACTGCCACCTCTCTTCCCCTGCAGCCACTCCTTAAACCCTACGAGTCTAGCTACGAGCCCCAGGACTCCAAATACCCACCTACAGGAGGGGGAGGGGTGGGTGGAGGTGGCCCACCCAAGGCCTTTGAATGCCCCAGCATCCAGATCACCTCCATTTCCCCAAGTTGCCAGCAAGAGATGGACGCGAGCGAGGACGAAATGAGGGGCAAGGGTCCAGACGGGGACTACCATGACAGACCCCTGTCCCGGGATCATCTATACCTGCCACTGGATCACTCGTACCGGGATTCGTCACTAAGTCCCAGCCCCTGCAGCAGCCTGTCGTCCCGCAGCTGGTTCTCGGACGCCTCATCCTGTGAGTCAATCTCGCACGTGTACGATGATGTTGACTCGGAACTTAACGAAGCGGCAGCACGGTTCACACTCGGGTCACCTCTGGCCTCGCCAGGTTGTTCACCCCAGGGTGGCCCAATGGAGGAACCATGGCACCAACAGCAGACGCAACAGCATCATCACCACCCGGCCTTCGCTCACTCGCTCTCTCACCCGCACGCCCATTCCCGCGGGTCACCCTGCCACTCGCCCCGAACCAGCGTGACCGATGAGAACTGGCTCAGCCCTCGGCCGCCCTCACGACCCTCCTCTCGGCCCACCTCACCCTGCGGCAAGAGACGCCACTCCAGTGCTGATATCTGCTACCCGAACTCGCCCCACCACTCACCGACTCCCACACCCGGACCCTCGCCCCGGGGCAGCGTGACTGAGGACACGTGGATTGGGAGTCCCTCCATGGGTATGTCACCCTTTCAGTGCTGCCCTGCAGACACCGACATCCCCTCCAAAACCAGGAAGACGTCCCAGGACCGCACAACCGTGATGCAGCCCGGGAAGGCTGATCTCGTGTTAGATGATTCAGGGAACGTATCCCCGCTGCTGGACTCACCAGCTGAGGAAGCCATGCACGGTTTGAAGAAGGACGGGCCTGGGGAGCAATTTCTCTCCGTGCCCTCTCACTTCACCTGGAACAAACCCAAGCCAGGGCACACACCTATATTCAGGTAAGAGCACTACCAGAGTGGGGATCCACTGATGTCATTATTTGTCATGTACTGTATACATGTGTACATCTCTGTGGATGCATCAACATTCCTAAAGTGTAGAAATTGATCCTACGGTGGCCGAGAAGTCCAAAACAAATTAACATTTCAGAAAACAAAATTACAAAAAGAAAAACAAATTTGCAAGAAGTGAAACACTTTTACAAACTCCGAAACACTTTTACAAACTGCGAATTCTGACGGAAAGGGAACACACAGGAAGTGCTTGTTGCGGACCCTTGTCAATCAAACTGTTTGGCGGTGGTAGAGTGAGTGGAGTTTGGGATGGTCACGATGCTAAAGCACGTTTTATCCATTTTGTGGCGCACGTTTTAGCCAGCTGACACACTTTTTGTTTTTCCTGTGGAAGGTCTTTAGAGTTTTTAGAAGAGCAGACGGAAGAAAGAGGCAAACAGGCGACGTCTAAACCACGTGGGCTGTAAAAAGCGGACTGTAAAAGCTCTCAGCCATTTTAAGCTAGCTAGCTGGTTATCCACTATAGCGAGCGTTACAGCCCACTTACTTTCATTAACATTTCCAGCTCTAAGTGGTTTAGACGTCGCCTGTTCGTCTCTTTCTTCCACCCACTCTACCACCGCGAGGGGGTTGACAAGGGTCCGCAACAAGCACTTCCTGTGTGTTAGACCTGCCCGGGCCTGGGGAGCAATTTCTCTCTGTGCCCTCTCACTTCACCTGGAACAAACCCAAGTCAGGGCACACACCTATATTCAGGTAAGAGCACTACCAGAGTGAGGATCCACTGATGTCATTATTGTCATGTACTGTATACATGTGCACTGTCTCTGTGGATGCATCAACATTAATAAAGTGTAGAAATTGGGTCAAGATCCTACCACTCCACTTCACCTGGAGCACTTCCTGTGTGTTAGACCCGCCCTTTCCGTCAGAATTCGCAGTTTGTAAAATAGTTTTGGTACTGGTCCACCTGAACTAGCGTAACCCTTGTTGATGGTTGCAGGTGCAGTGAAATGAATACAATGCAGGTGTATTAGAACAGCAGCCCAGCATTGCCTAGAAGTTCTGATCTTCAGGAACACAATAAACACGTCATCAAATCTTACATTTTACACGTCATCTTTTTTACATATAAATCAGGTCTAAACATTAGTCCGATACTGATACCAATATTCAGATTGTGGATCCCTAATTATTAGTTGATCATGCTTTTATGAGTCGTTTACTTTGTGTTAGTGTGAATTATGTTTATAAAGCTTTATAATCGATAATGCACATTCTGATAGACTGTGATTACAGATGATACTGAGGAAACCTAAGGAAGGTGAAATGTTCATGCAACTCCAGCTCCAACTTGACAGTCACACAAAGCAATTCAGTAGCAAAGTCGTCCGCAACATTTCTTTACCTTACTCTGCTAGTCAGCCAAAATGAAGCCAGTTAAAGGATGTAAGTCTGTAGTTGCGTGAAACTTGTTGCGTGTCTCTGTGTAAGGCCAGCTTTGGGATTGAACAGGTGAAGGTGAATTGAACAGAGGCGGGAGTATGTCATACATGTGCAAGTCACATGCAAGTTGCAAGTCCCAAGTTAATGTGGGATGATTCAAGCAAGTCAAGTCATATGAAATTATGATGCTCCACACGGGCCACAAAGAGCTGAACTTACATTCAACATTAACAATTACTGTTTCATTTCTTCTTGGCCTTTTAACNGGGCTCTTATGGGTTAAAACAGTTAAAGACAGTGGCCATAAAGAGCTGAATTCTATTTTCAACTTTAGCAAATACTGTTTCATTTCTTCTTGGCCTTTTAACTCATCTGTCTTGATTTTTTTTTTGTCAAATCATGTCTTAAAATGTATTTAAACATCTGGATGATTGATCTTCTGGATGATTGATCTTCTGGATGTTTGATCTTCTGGATGTTTGATCTCCATTTGAACAATTAATTTAGCAAGTATAGCACAATTATGGAAAGTTCATCAGCAATAAGAAATTGATCAGGATGCTGTTCAGAAGCATTGCTTGATTGCATACATTAGTTTATATTTAATCCTAGTTTTGGAAAGCTAATTATTTTAGATTTTCATTTGTCAGTGATTTATAGACTGTTTTAGTCGCTACAAGGTAAACGATCCTGTCAGGCTTTATTCTACACTTAGAGGCTGGTGCGGATCAGTTTTGGGCAGATTGTGTTGTGGTCCCTACGTGGTAAACGATGATCCCGTCAGGCTTTATTTTCACTTTGATGTTGGGCCAGTTCGGATCAGTTTTGGGCAGATTGTGTTGTGGTCCCTACGTGGTAAACGATGATCC
>CM067498.1:4532543-4546603 GCA_034552555.1 Semaprochilodus insignis
ATAATAATAATAATAATAACACTTGGCCCAATGCAGTCAGACAAGTACCAATTTCCTGACAACCGCCAAATCCAGACTCGTCCTTCGGATTGCCAGACGGAGAAGCGTGATTCAGTACTCCAGAGAACAGGTCTCCACTGCTCTAGGGTCCAGTGGCGGCGTGCTATATGCCACTGCGTGGTGATATAAGGCTTGGATGCAGCTGCTCGGCCATGGAAACCCATTCCAAGAAGCTCTCTACGAACTGTTCTGAGGGTCACATGAAGTTTGGAGGTCTGTTGTGACTGACTCTGCAGAAAGTTGGTGACCTCTGCGCACTATGCATCTCAGCATCCACTGACCCTGCCCTGTCATTTTACGTGGTCTACCACTTCATGGATGAGTTCCTGTCATTCCCAGTCGCTTTCACTTTGTTATAATACCACTGACAGTTGACTGGAATATTTAGTAGGGAGGAAATTTCACGACTGGACTAGCACAGGTGGCTGTAGAGGATGTGTTAAACTTATTTGCAACTAGAAAACCAATGAGACATGTCATTTCACTGGGGATGCCATCAAACCTTTGGATACAGATGTGTGACCACCCGTTCACCCTGTCCCGTTTCATTCCTGCTGTTCCCCGTGTAGCCTTTCAAGGGATCCTGACATCTGAAAGGAGCATCTAAAGTTTTTATTTCCGGCATCCCTGAGGATTTCAGTCTGAGCGTAACAGTTTGTTCCGTACATTTCATCCTGGGCCGTTTTCTGGCACAATACAGATCAGCCAGTCTGAACAGGGGCCACTTACGTTCAGCAGTCATAAAGGTCACAGAACACCGGCCTTGGTCATTCTTGGGAAAAAGGCCACATAAAAAATGAATGAAATCTTTTTGTTGGAGGATAAAAATAGAAGCTGAATGAATATATGACCCTGACATAACAACTTGTGTATGTGTGCGTGTCTAGGACATCCTCGCTGCCCCCCCTGGACTGGCCCTTACCAAGCCAGTACGGTCAGTTTGAGCTGAAGATCGAGGTGCACCCCAAAGCCCACCACCGAGCACACTACGAGACTGAGGGCAGCAGAGGAGCCGTGAAAGCAGCCTCTGGTGGACACCCCATCGTCAAGGTGAGTCTCCACAGCAACCGGCCACCTGCCGACAGTGATGTAAGCGCACCTGAGTGTCTTGTTACCTGCCTGCTGAGGGTGAGTTTGTTTTGCTAGCCTCATTCCATGTTGTGGTTTTCCAGCGAGCGGAGTGGCTGTGCTTTTGATATGTGAAACCTCTCCAGTGCAGCCCTAATATTCCCGTACAGGTTACAGGGATGCTGGAAGCTGGAAGCAGGTTCTGTGTTATGTGATGTGGATAGTGACCGCACTCCTGCTCCGAGCTCAGTCCTGTCATCTTTAGACATAGGAATCTGTGCCGTGCTGAAGGCTTTGATTGAATCAACACAGACGACATAGAATTAGAATGGGTAAAGGCATTTCTATGCAAAGCAGTGCAAATGATTTGTATAGATTTGTTTAGGTGGATCATCTGCCATTTGCAGTGCACCGTCTGGAAAGCAGCTGGGTGGACGATTGTGCAGTGTTGTATTTAGTAGAGGAGGCGTTGGTTACCCAGCGATGGACTGGTGGCCTGTCCAGGGTGTTTCCTGCCTTCCACCCAATAAGTGCTGGGATAGGCTCCAGCACCACCTACGACCCAGAAGGATGAGCAGCTCAGAAAATGAATGAATGCATGGACGAATGAGAGGCTTCCAGCAGATCTGTCAAAGCTTTGAGGTATTAAATTGAGAGATATCCGATCCAGGCATGTTTTTTTGTATCAAGTATTGGCTCAAATCTGATCCGGTTCAGATTCTTTCTACTCCAGTGTCAGTGCTAGAGGTGCCATAAACGGATATTATCCACCTTCTGCAGCAGTGAGGCACATTTTCACAAGGTAAAGTGGTCTAAATACCTTCACTACACTATACAGCCAAAAGTATGTGGATACCTGAGGCATGGGCATTTATATGGGGTTGGCCTCACTTTGCGGTTATAACAGCCTCCAGTCTTCCTGGAAGACTTTCCACAAGGAATGCGTCTGTTTGGAGTGTGCATGTGGCAATTTGTGCCCATTCAGTCCAAAAGGACTGGCTTGGCTCGCAAACGGCTTTCCAGATCATCCCGAAGGTGTCCGTGAAGTTGAGGTCAGCGCTCTGTATAAGCTACTGGAGTTCCTCCGCACCAGACTTATCAAACCATGTCTTTTTGGAGCTCACTTTGTGGACTGGCACACGGTCCTGCTGGAACAGGAACAGGTCCTGAAAAACAAAAGCCCCAGACCATTATCCCCGATTCCAGCACGTCTTTACAGTCGGCACTGGTCTGTGTTCTGTTTGGTGGTGTTTGCCAAACCCAGAGTTGGTGAGCTGCACAGTAACAGTGGTTACACCTGACTGGGGCAGATCTAGCCGGCCAGAAAAGTCACAGCCTGACTTTGGCAAAGGTGGAGTCCAGTGCCACGTTTAATTGAGCGCTCTACTGCCAAAGTTTGTTTATGTAGACTGCATGGGCTGTGGGCTTAATTTTGTACACCTGTTAGAAATGGGTGTGGCTGAAACACCTGAACTCATTTATTAGGAGGGGTGTCCATCATGTATTGTGTTTTGAGGTAGAAGACCGTATACTGTAATATCTGCAGTTTGTACTCTGCTTAAATTTTCATCTAATCTAATTAAATCAAGGCGTGCAGGTGTGAACTGCAGGTGCGTGGTCCCTTGCAGTACTTAAATACAAAGACAAAGACAATAAATACACACAATACTAAACACCAAATAGTGATATTTATCCAGATATACAGGTGAGCTGTGTAATGACAGTCCCATTGACAGATGCATCAGCACTACTGGCTGTTCAGCAGCCTGATGGTGCAGGGAAAGAAACCGGCTGGTTCTAGACTTCATGCTGCTGAACCTCCACTTGCTTGGTAGCTGTGAGAACAGACAGTGGCCTAGGTGGCTGGAGTCCTTTTAGAATCCCTCAGGCTGTAGCTGGTGTATAAATCCAAGAGGTTTGGGAGCTTAGAGCTTCCGCTCGATAGTGTGCAGTTCTCATACCAATTAATTGCTGATGCTTAAATAATTGTGAATAAAAAAAAAATCATTTTATTTATTGTATTATACTTCAATCTTGAAGTAGCCAGCTTGGCCATGTTGATCTGTGCTGCTTCCTAGATGTCAACACCTAGTAGTTACGGCAGATATGACTTGAGCTCAATTTAACAAACGTCACTCGCTGGTGTGATGGTGCCAGTCAGAAAACAGTTTTACAGTTTTCGTTAAGGCTGCTAGCACATCTCAATAAACATGTTCCCTGCTGTATTTTATTTACATGCTTTTGACTCCACTTAGGAGATGTGAGCATGAAAAGCTATTTTACACTAGCAGTGTAAAATAATTGTGGCCAGCTGAAATAATTCAGGCCTCATCAAGCTTCAGAAGTTCTTCTGGGGTTCTTCCTGCATTGCTGAGTACTATAGCTAGTCCAGTACTAGAACCTCTCAAGTCGAGAGCATTTATTTAGACTTCCATTTAAAAGAAAACATTTCTGTACGCCCCGGTTGAATGAATCCTCCATTCAGAGCACATCGGTGTGTCTTGTTTCACTTTTAGCTCTTGTTTACTCTTCAGTCAGACGCACTTTTTTAACCCACGTTATGGAGTGTACGTTACAGGTACAAGTATGCGTGCTGACCTGTAGAAACGGCGGCCGTGCTGATGTAAAATGAGGACCAATTAGTATCCTGCTATGTCATACGATACTGGAGATCAGATAGGTACGCCTACCTAGGAGCTCTCTCGCTATAGAACCCACATAGAGAGAGAGGGGGCGGGGTACAGCACAGAGCGTAAGGCAGCTTGGAACCTGACAGCTAGTTTCTGAATATTTCATGCTGTTCAGGGTGTTGGTTCTTTTTGTTTCGACCACACTAGAGCAAGAACACCCAGTCCTAACCAGCACACTGGGACCGTATGGGAAAAGTGCTGAGTCTGGGTCGTTACCAAGCACATGAAAGACACTTGATATGAATAGATGCGGTACAGGTGAGGGACAGTAGACTGCCCGGTTTTTCTGATGATGGTGAAGCAAATGACACAATTACAGACAGACTTTGCTTAATACTGAAAACCTTTTGTCTGCCATGTAATTAATTTACCCCACTTCGGGTTTGATGACCTACTTTGTGCTTTTCTCTGAGCTAGATATTAGATATTAGGATCACCTTCACTTTGTAAGCTCTGGTTTGAGTAAAACTGTCCTCTCTAGGAATTAGCACTGTGGATAATGTGATAATAAATTGATTAATTTACCTGCGAAACAAAGTGGCAGTGATGAGGTGGAGGTTGCACGCTTGTGTTCAATTTTCCTACTGGTCTCAAAACATACAATAGACACCTGATGGACACACCCCTGTATAGGTAGTGTTTTTAAATACGGTCAGATGTAGAGACCACCTATCTTTACTTTCATGTCCAGTCAAATTGGCCATAATGTACAGGTTTTTAATTCTCCATGAGATGTTTCTGAGGAGATAAACGACCGTCCAGATGAGTGAAAAAACTGACTAAAAGACATAAAGAAAATGGGACTCCTTATAACAGTGCAAGTCTTGGTAGAACACCAAAAAGGTCTCCATCAGATACACAGCATTTAAAACTTTCAGAGAGCGGAGAAACTCAAACTCCACTCCTGCTTCAGATGGGAAAACCTCTGCAGGTGTTTCTGTTCGTCCTTCCACTGTGAGGAGACAACTCAACCCTACAGGTCTGAAAGGATGTGTAGCTGTTCAAGAAGCTCTTTACTGAGAAAAGGAAAAGACCTCAACATCACTGACTGTGTGATTACTAGGACTGTGAGAAGCAGAACATGCAACCAACCAGCTTCTCAGTCTGAATTCTGGAGGTGGAAATACAAAAACGATTTCTTAGAAAAACTGGAAATTTCCCTAAAAGAATGGAAGCTGTAATTCTGGTGTTTTTAACATACCAGGCGGTACACGGTGATGGACTGATATATATGTCTATTAGTCTCATATTCAAATGCTAGGACACTAGTCACTAGAGGTCCTCTAGTCAAGGGCTAATGGTAGTCCACAGGACTAAGCACAAACGAGAGACTGATTGTGCCTTTGCGGAATGTGCACCAAAGCTTTGGACTAGTCTGCCTTTGGACGTCAGACTTGCTGGGTCGGTTTAAAAACAGGCTTAAGACATATTTATATTCCTTAGCATTTGAGATGGACACAGCTAATCTCTTCTGTTTATGTTGTTGTAAATGAGTCAGTATTTTCTTGTTTTTGTGGTTTTATGTTTTTATGTAGTTTTAGTATTTGTTAACATGTTGTGGTCTCACTTGGAAAAGTGCATTACAAATAAACGTTTACTTATTTATAAGTTATTATTAAATAAACTAACAGTAGTTATTAATATTATAAGCAATTCCAAAGCCTTTAACGCTAATCCTAAAACTGGTCAAATCTGATTTTTCAGTTGTTCCAAAGTCTTTTTAGATCGTATCCCCCAGCTATTTGATTTGATCTGATTCATTTTGATATTTGCTTTGAGTTAATGGAATTTAAAGCATGGTCTAAGCTAACGTGCTTTCCCTTAACTTTGTATGTAACCCATATGGTCTCTTTCTCATAACTGCCCAAAATGTTAGCCAGTGAATTGACTACAGCTGTGTGTACTGGTGAGCGCTGCGCGTTTACATATGGCCGTCTCAATTTGCCAGTATCACACCGAACCGATACGGGCGTGCGGGTGTGACAGTGTTTGTTTATGTGTGTATGAGTGTGTGTTCGGTGGGTGAAAGTGGGTGCGTGTGTGTTTACTAAACACTCGGTGTGCATGCTCTCTATGCTCCTGTGCTCTTCGTTTGCCCACCTCTTTGACTAGCTCGCTCTGTTTGTCTGGCCGCAGAGCTGATTCAGTGTTATTATAAAAACAGCAATACGTCGATCACGTCCAGGATAAACAGGCCCTCGCGGCGGGAGCTGGTTGGATATGTGCTGATTTGCTGTTAGTCATCCGCGTGGTACGGCAGCAGAGGGAAATCGATGCCATTACCTAGAACCAGTGCTGAAATTGAGTTGGAATTGCACAGAGATACAGCAGGGTCTCAAGCTGTGTGTCCTGGGACACTCCAGAGGGGTATTTGGGGCTGTGATGCCGTCATTTGACGTCACTGCCCCTGTCTGCATCACGTACGTGCACATGCAGGCAGCCCAAACGTAATGCAGCCTAAAGTGTTGCTTTAGGGACTAATTTATAAGCTTTTCCCCAAGATATTCCGAGAGGAGATTGCCTGAACTGGGAAACGTTTAGACCCCAGAGTTCTCCCAGAGTGTTGTCCCCTATTAATGGACTGAACCCAAATTTCCCTGTTTCCTAAGAGTACACCTACCAGAGTTAATACTTGGTAGAGACATCTTTGGCAGCAGTCACAGCTGAGTAGCTCTACACACACCTGGAGTTGGCACACCTGGATTTGGAGGTCTTCCCCCACTCCTCTGAGCAGAGCTGTTTAGGATGGGAGAAGTTAGGCAGGTAAAAGTGGTCTTTTCCTTCGTATGTGACCCAGATGTGTTGTCTGTGCGGCAGTGTGAACAGAAACAACACAGCAAGTTTCAATTCTGATTTGGGACACTTTATATTTCATATATCGTCACTGCCCAAAGAAAAACATCTCCATTTTTGTCTGGTTTTACTTTTATGTATCATTTGAACCCAGAAGCTGCCTTTTACACTGGGTGAAAATGTCATGCTGAATCGGCCACTACGAATGTCCCAGAATTGCTTGGGGAAAAAAGTCTGGTTCCATTCACTTACATTAAACACTACACTCCTCGTCAAAAGAATAGTTGCACCCTGAAGGAGGTGTGGGATTGCAGTGCTATTGGGAAGGAAGATAAAGATTACCAGGATCAATAAATGGTGATAAATTTAGACTGATATGATCAATATTTATTGAGCTATTTATTGAGACGCCGACGTGCTGTTAAGAGCAGTCGTCGTAACGGTCTGCGTGCATGTAGTCCTGCATGTTGGGTTTTCGCCAGATGTAACGCCAAAAAGTTCTATTTCGGTTTCAAAACCTTCTGCCAGTTTGTTGTAGGATCCTTCAGGTGTCTTTGTGCAGACTTCAAATGGGACTCCAGATAGAGCTTTTCGAGAAACAGCTTTCTTTTTGCCATCTTCCTGTAAGCTGTGGTCAGTATCATCACTGTCCAATGAAAAACACGTATTTCTGTTTTTGTTTGTTTCGACTTTTATGCGTGATTTGAACACAGCAGCTGCTGTTTACAGTGTGTCAGAATTTCATGATGAATGGACCAACAGAAACAGCCCAAACCCGCTTGGAAAAAAGTCTGGTTTCATAGACTTGCATTTCAATGAAAAGGGTTTTTTGGCCTCTCCTGTAAAGTTACCATTTTGGAGATACTTGTTCTTCTATGGACAGTGATGATCTCTTTGCTACCGCCGTGTGACTTGTAGTAGTTTGCCCATAAAACCCTGTAGGTCTTTCAAGGTTGTCGCTGAGTTCCTGACCACTCTACTACTCTACCGTGTTCTGGTGGATCTTTAAAGACTCAGAAATCTTTAAAGGCAGTTGGGATTGTTTGAGTGACGTTGTAAAGTATATACTTATCAAACTTAAGATGGTGTAATCATTCCTGTTTAATGTTCGAATGTTTTATTGTTAGCCTTTTACTTTCACATGTTTAGGTGTTGTGATTCAGTTAGCAAGAAACAAAGAATTTATTTACTCTAATTCTTTTAGTTCCAATATTTTACTATTATTTAATGGAAAGTTTTGAATGAATGTTTGCATTTTTAAATCATTGAGATGTAAGCAAATTCATTCAGAGAGATGTGGAATGTTTTGTGCTAGAGAAACTTACTAGAGACGTCTAAATTGTGGAGATAATGGGAACCAGATTTGTTTAATGCCTCTAAAAACTACATCACAGAAGGTTGTGAAGTGGAGTGGTTATGCTGCCGGATGCCTGAGATTATTTTATGATAGTTTTGAGATAAAGTTTGTAAACGGCTGTGTAAATCCTTTCGGGGCAGAGGGGCATTGTTCCCAGTGACTTTATAAAACCTAATAAAACAATGTTTCTGTAAACCATAGCAAGACACAAGTATCCCCACCCTGTAAACATAATAGAACTTTCAAGCTCGCTGGGTGATGTGATATCCTGCGTCAGTGTCACATGTTCTGTATGTAGCATAGATGATATTGATGTTTGTTTGAAAGCATTCATGTCTCCGCTCTTGTACCGCCAGTCTAGGCTGAGCGCCTACAGAGACCATGGCCTCGAATGCTAAGTTTTGTGTGACGCACTGGAGGAATCAACCACTTGGTGGGAACGTTTGACATCGTGAGATATGCTAATGATTCAAGTTGTGTGACGTAAGCAAGGCCGGGCCTTATCACTGTACCCGACTGACCCAACAGCCACGATTGCAGACATTCAGCGAGCAGTGATGCCTCCATAAGTCATCCTGTTAGTGCCAGCACCATTAGCAGACGGCTGCATGACGCAGGACTACATGCACACAGACTATTACGACGGCCGCCCCGTCAATGTCACCAAAGATTGCAATGGTGTCGTGCCAGCCTGTTATCCACCATATTTGGAAGGAGCCGTCTCCAAATGACCACATGTCAGAATCTGTTTTATTGGCCAGGTATGTGACACACACAGGGAATTTGGTTCCGGTGATCACGCTGGTGTCTCTCTAGTATTATGTGCAATATACAGGTAATGTACATATACTTTACATACAATACACAATATACACAGTATATATACACAGTATACACAGACTATAGTAGGGCAAGCATTATGCAGGGAATGGACATATTAACAGAAATACACAATTAATGAAAGAAATATTGTTGCTATTATTATTATCATTGCTATTAGTAATTGTTGTGGTATCTCTAGCTGCTGACATAATAATAATAATAATAAGAAGAAGAAGAAGAAGAAGAAGAAGAGTAGTAATTTGCATCAAATTTGCCATTGCATCACAACAGTTAAATTATGCAGATTACGGTGTTAAGTCAGCTAAACTCTATTTGCCTGTCCATTCGAGTCAGCCTGAGGTGTTAGCCACAATGTTAGCCTCCAGTGCTTGTTGGGTCCTTCACGGTGTTCTCAGTAGATGTGTCCTGTCAGAGCCAACGTGCTTTAAAACAGAAGAAAGGTTCTGACCTGAATAGCTCCTCAGGCTACGTGTGTGTGTGTGTGTGTGTGTGTGTGTGTGTGTGTGTGTGTGTGTTGTTGGATACATTTGTGTCGTTCACCTTTGCATTCCTCTATATCTCTGTTCTGACACGCTCTCAGCTGGGGCTGTAAACCTCTGCTCCTGCTTCTCTGTTCAGCCCTGTAGAGAGGGATCTGTCCCAGTTGGCACAAGTCTTCATGTGTGGGAATGTGTGTGCACGTTTACTCTGAGCAGAGCAGGGTGGTGTATGAACACTTTGTGTGTCCTCACATTTCGTGGGGTTGCACAAAGTGTTGTTGGTTAGTCCGCTATCATTACCGATTACCTCGGCAGTACCTGCAGATATCCCGGACATGTGTGATGTGAATCTTCACCGCCCTCAGATGATCCTGTGGGTGTTTGGATGAATCAGCGCCTCGAAGATCCAACAACTGTATTTGTATTTGCTAAGAAAATATAGGCCAATATTTACCCAGCAAGGGCGTACCAGTATGAATATCATATACAGTACAGAGACCAGGATTTTCGGTCAACATGGCCATTAGAAATGCCACACACTGTGTTTATTCGTTAATTAAATATTTCTGCATAGGCATTTGACTTTGTTGGGGTGGAAAATGCCTAGGTGCATGCCTGTTTGCACCCTATGATTTGGTTCTACAATGAAACAAGCTGTTTAGCATTGTTGGGTGAGCTTATGAGTAATCCAATGCGGCTGGACACTATGACAATAACAAATAAGCAACATGTCAAAGTAGACGCAGAAAGGAACATAAAATGAACCTCAGCATAATGAGCTAGATCACCATGCTGTTTAAATAGCTATGCGTATGCTAGTTAGCTTGGAGCTAATGCTAGTAGCTAACGTTACTTATTCTAGCTAGTGGCTTTCCATCTGGACATCAACACCCAGTAAATTACAGTTGTTCCTCACTATGAAACTCTCAGTTTAAGATGATCTGCTTCAACCAGCAAACACGGATACAATCACACNTGGCTGCTACTTACAGGCTGCTGTTGGGGCTGTGATGCTAATAAAGGTGGAACTGCTCCTCTCTTCAGTCCCTTCCGTGTTAAACGCTGAGCAAAGCTGGTCTGTATTGTTCAAGAGTTTGAGAAACTGTCCGGAATGAAACTAAACTAACAACTGAGTTAACTCTGACTGACCCGGACATTGTTTGCGGACATTCCAGGAGCAGGAATGGCCTCTAGGAGTCATCCTGTTAGTGCCAGCACCACTGACAGACGGCTGCACGAAAAGTTGTCCAGGATGTGGGAGCTGAAGTTGGCTTCCCATATGCCAGCTTGTTTTGTGAATTCTCTGTCCCACCTTAAATGGTGCCACAGTTACATTCTGGCACACGTACAAGCTGTAGCTTTTAAGGAACATTCATTTAAGAAGCTGGCAAAATAGAAGACACCTTCATCCCTGTTTAAAGACGAACATCAGTCCTCTTGACAGTTGGGTCCCTTGGGAAGGGAATGAAAAGTACAGAGGTCCCTTCACAGCCTGGAACGCTAGATTTCTCCATATAGTCCACCATTTTCGTTGCTGTTGCTCCGTTGTTGTTATATATTGTGTGATAATATTAATAAGTCAGGACTGTTGTGTAGTAGTCTAGGATTTTGGAATCGGCCCGTTTTACCATCCCCTTTTGGAAATGTGGGATTGGTATTTGAAGGAGGAACCACAGTGTTTGAGGTTCACGGTATGTCAGTTCTATGTACTGAAGTCTCTTTATTCAGCTGTGAGAGTGTAAATAGAGTTTTCCATTCTGTGACACCAAAACTATATAATTTGTTCTAAATAAAATCTGTTTATTTCTGTTACAGTGAGAGTTTTTCACTGTGGTTGGACGTAATCATTCTTTAATTCTACTTTTGGAAGCTTGTTAGGTTAATGGAAGGGACTCTTTGCTGTGCTAATGTGCTAATGCGTAAGATCTGTTTGGTAGAGAGGTGTGGGAGTGTGCAGGTGTGTGTGAGTTTTTTCCTTACTGGCGTGTTTGTATGTGTATGTGTGTGTGTTTACAATAGGTCAGTTATACTGATAAGGTAACTGACACAGAGAGGTCAGGAGGTTATGTGCTAAAATTTGCATTAAAATAGAACATAAATGGCCTAATCTTACAAGTCATTACACACACACACACACACACACACACACACACACACACACACACACACACTCGCCCTAATTGGAGTAGTCTGGTTAATGAGTAAGAAGCGAAGGAGCAGATCAGAGTGGTCAGATGGCTTTACTGAAGCAAACAGTTACACGGTTACAGCACATAGATCTTCACTTTCCGTCTATGCTGTAGTTCAGCTGATTTGTAGCTGTACGTTAGAGGGTCCACTGTGGCGGTGTAACGCAACATGACAGAAGTCTCGGCCTGGAGTTGTAGAGGTTCCGAATGGTGTCCTGTGATAATCCATCCCATGCAGCTTGAATATTCTCACACAGTTCCTACAGATTGTGTGGCAGGGTGGAGGTGGAGTGACACCAGACCTTCTGGACAAGTGACAACAAACCATTCGTCTTGGCGCTGTCCACGGTGCCTCCACACACACGGATTCGTTGGTCGTCTCCACCAAGANCATTTGTCTTGGCACTGTCCACGGTGCCTCCACACACGGATTCGTTGGTCGTCTCCACCAAGACAAAAGCGGGGCTCATCACTGAAGATGACCTGCTGCCATTCTGAGTCACTCCATGACAGTCTGGCACGACACCATTCCAGTCTTTGGTGACGTTGATGTGGCGTTAAGGGTGGTCGTCGTAACGGTCTGTATGCATCTAGTCCTGTGTCGTGCAGCCGTCTGCCAATGTTGCTGGCACTAACAGGAAGACTAATGTAGGGCATCACTGCTTGCCGGATGTCCGCAGTTGTGGCTGTTAGGTTAGTCAGGTACACCAAGTTTCATTCCTGTCGGCTGATTCCTTCTGGGTGCAACTAACCTTGTCATCCTCAAAACACTAACTTCACAGCAGAAGGAAAACACATTATTGGCTTTCAGTGGAAGTGAATGTAACGATATTAGAAAGTATGTGCTTCGGTGCATCATCACTAATAACAGTGCATCATTAAAGGAACCTTCTAAGCAATTTGTACGATGACACAACCTGTCAAATTCATGCTCCAAACAATCGAGGGCAACATATCACCAGAAAGTTGCGGTATCCTTTGCTGTTTTGAGACACTAGGAAATAAACAGTCCCTCCTCCTCCCTCTTCACTCCTTTCCAGTCTAGAAGGAATGTTATGAGTGCTCCCTTTACTCACCAAGAGCATCTCCAGCGGTGGAAAGCAGCTCCAATGTTATCTCTTGCTGTGTGTCTATTTCTATCTCTTCTTTAGTTTGCTGCTGAACGTGGATTGTTGCTTAGAGTGGACGGCAGGGGTCGTTTTAATGGCTGCTTATGAGGAGCTTCAGTCATTGTTGTGTTCGGTCTTCCTTTCACTGGCAACGTGTCCTTAAATGGTCTAACACGAATCAGCACCTTCAGCATCATTGACAAGAGGTTAGAATACGCAGTCAGGGCCACAGCGTTACTTCTTCATCTTCTCATGTCACTCACTCTCACACCCTGAGGTACAAAGTGATATTACAAGACAGGGCTGGCCGGGGCTAGCTGGCTAGTATGCTAACTTCACCGGATATCTCTGCAACACTGTGTGTATATCGTCGCTGTCCAAAGAAAAACATGTATCTTCATTTTTGTTGATTTTTACTTTTATGCCTCATTTGATCACATGAGCTGCTATTTACACTGTGTGGAAATTTCATGAAGAACGGACCAACAGAAATGGCCCAAAACTGCTTGGAAAGACGTCTGGTTCCATTGACTTGCATTCAAATTAAGTTAGGTTTTTGGCCTCTCCTGTAAAGTTGCCATTTCGGAGATACCTGTTTTTCTTTGGACAGCGACGATATACAGTATATGTCTTGGCACACTGTCAGAACTCTTATTACTTCAGATTCTGTTGATCATTTTAGTTCATGTTGGAATATCTTACATATTGCTCCTTTAAAGTGAGAGATCTCAGTTTTATTTATTCTTGTAGAGTGTTTGAAGGATTCAGTTCAGCATAATATTGTATTCAGATTTCTATCAACATGAAATATATTTCAGATATATTTTTGTTGGTCGGTTTATCTTGAAATTACCGCATAATATATTATGCAAATTATATAACTAAAAATAAGAAAGGACAGAAACAGAGATACAAGGCTTTTTCCTGTAATATGATATGTTATGAAGACGATCGCTCACCCTGAGTGTCTGCTGTAAGCGTCCGGGTGTGTTTGAGTGAGGTTATTGTTTGTGCATTATATTTGCAGCCTCTGTGTCTTGTTTGTGGACGGTTGGGTTTTCTCAAAAAGAGAGGGAGAGAGGGAGGGAGAGGGCTAGACAAGGGGAAAAATGAAGGAAAAATGTGGTATATATGTGAAGCTGAAGGCCGTAAGTAAAGCTGCCATAACAGCAGCCACGGCGCTGTGTCGTACAGTAGCCAGACAAACGCGAGCGAAACAAAGTGACACTGTTTACTCCCAGTGTTTGGACTGGCCTGATTCACAGGACAGATCTAGGAGGAATGCTCCATATCGCCCTACAAGCACCCCGCCCCCTCCCTCCCTCCCTCTCTCTCTCTCTCTTTCTTTCTCTCTTTATCTCTCTTTGTCTCTTTCTCTCTCTCTCTCTTTGTCTCTTTCTCTCTCTCTCCCTCTCCCTCTCACTCTCTCTCTCCCTCCCTCTCTCCCTCCCTCTCCCTCTCTGCCCCCCCCC
>CM067498.1:4576551-4618458 GCA_034552555.1 Semaprochilodus insignis
GTGTGTGTGTATGTATATATATATATATATATATATATATATATATATATATATATATATATATATATATATATATTTACTGATTTAATTATTTCTAATATACTACACAGCAAGTAAATATAAATTGTGCCGTAAAATCTGCAGAAGAATGTCATATTTAACTTTGTTCCCTGTGTGTATTTATTTTCTAGTGTATTTTAAGCGGGGGTGTTTAAACTTTGGCACACGGCTGCATAATTACAGAATGAAAAAGCCTTTTTGTCAACATTTTGCGCTTTAATTACATCTTCATTTTGCACACATCCTGTGGCAGACAGCAGCAACGATGATGAAATTCACTGCTGTCTGCCTTCGTCAACCCTCCGCTCGTTACGGGTCTGTAGATCTACAGTCAACTTCAGTACACCTAAAAACCCTGCGGCTCTTACTTTGAGGCATGAGAAACCGCTCGTAGTCTCTAGAAACAGCCCATAGACTCATGTTTCTCATGAACGTACGATGTATTCTGGGTGCTCTGTTTGGGAAATAGGCTTTATCTTGTCTGGGTCATGGAAATTAGACTTAATGATTGAATGGGGAGTTGATGGTTTTAGTCATTTATTAACCCAACTGAACTCATATAGAGGATGTGTCAGCTTTGTGTGTGAGAGAGTTGTGTAGATTATCAGCGGTGTATCAGCAGCTTGACCTCCCACGGTTTCCCTTTCCCTCTGGGGAGGGTGTGTGTGTGTGTATGAAAGTGTGAAAGACACCTACCGAAGCTCACGCACACGCCGAAGTGAACTCTTTTATTTTATGGAGTTCAGTGTTTGTGTTTTCTTTATGTACAGTCTCTCTCACCCACACACTTTCTTTCTCAGAAGCAAACTCGCACATGCATGCACCCTTCCATTGCACAGTTCACGGAGGGCAGTACCGGCTCCTGTCAGGATCGCCTGGGACTGTGACCACCTGCAGCTGTGGTGGCTCATGGGTTGCTCATACAGCTGCATCTGCCTCAAGCCAAACCGTTTGTCACTTCATTGTCCACTCTGTATTTGTTAAGGGGCTTAAGGGAATAGTCCAGCCTAGTCTTCTGCAGTGGGTGGTGTGCAGTTGATGACCGAAGACAGTAATTTTGTGGTTTCCTTGTACTTAAGGAAGGAGCGGAGAAAGCATCGACTTGAAGCTCACGTTTAAGAGATGTCAGTTTGAGAGTTAGCCGGTTGATGAGTTCCATGAATAATAAGGTTAGGGAAAAATCAATACAGCATATTATCATGGTATTTTGTGTGCCAATATTATATTGATTTACAAATTCAGAGTATTAATATTTCGTTATAGAGGTTGATAATACAAATGCAGCTTTTGGTACTGGAACGGTAAAAGCAGTAGCTTTAAGGAAAGCAGAAAGAATTGCGCTGTGTGGATGGTAAGAGTAGTGAGTTCCTGTATTACTATAACAGCAAAAATATTTTATTTGGGTACATAATTTACAGTTGGAAAAGGTAATAAATGACAATATATCACTGTAAATGCTATCAAAAACTTTTTTTTTTTTTTTGGTTTTTCAGTTTTTGACCAATTTTGAAAATACCTGCTGCCCGTCATATNGTGTGTAAGTTTCACTTTCAAGAAACCAACAGTAATGGCCCAAAATAAAGAAAAGATTTGATTTACATTAAAATGAAAAGTGTAGTATGATTTTTTTATTTTTTATTTTTTTCTCCTTTAAAGTTATCATTTTGGAGATATACATTTTTGTTCCGATAGCAGCTGTGTGTTATCGCAGTCCTCAGCATATCGCAAAATCACAATTACATTATATGGTAACTTTAAGTTTAGTGATAACTAAGGCCTTTTTGATTCCCACCACTAATGAACAGAGGTTTGGAATATGTGACTACGCTTATATGCAAAGGTTTGAAACCCCTGGACAAATTTCCTGTTTTGTTTATTTTCAGTACCAATTTTAGTGCACAGATTTTCTGCAAATTTTAATACACAATTTGATTTTTTTAATGCACAATTATTTTTTTTATGCACAATATTTTTCTTTCTTTCTGTATTTATTTGTTCATTTAGATAGTTAGTTAGTTAGTTAGTTATTTCATTTGTTATTTCTTTCTTTCTTTCTTTCTTTCTTTATTTATTTATTTATTTTGTTCGATATTTATTTATTTTTTTATTTATTTGCAGAGTTTAACGTGTTGTTAAAAGCGCATATGAAATGTAAATGTGCTTTAACTTGTGCACAAACCGCGTATGATGTTTTTTGCAGAATGAAGTTCTCTATCGAGGATGTGCACGTAATAAACGTGTTCTTTGACCAAAAGGGAACCAAAGACCATACAGGTCTTAATAAAGCTATTCTTATTAATCTTTCACCACCGTCCACAGCACTACACATTTCCTCCTATTCTGCACTTTGGCAAGCAGGTTCCATCTGTGAAACATATAAATGACACTGTATAGCACAAGTATAACTTTCAGGGAACATAAAATACATGTAAATGATTGTTCGTGGAAACTGACCGTCAGCCAGAGGTTAGATTGAACAGCTCTGGAGTATTGCTTTAAATGTTTTCCTCCAATTCAAGCAGCTGCTCACATTTTCCTTCACCTTTTTCCATCACTTCTTGTAGTAGAACACAAGGGAGGTACACTGTCAAACAAGCAGTGGCATCCTGGGATCGACGAGTCGGTGCCTGCCCTCAGAATGTGTCTGTTTGAAAGACACACTGTCTGATTCAGAGGGAGTTATTTTTTTTTTTGGACACTGAGCCCTTCTGTTTTACTCACATGAGGAATGCTGCATGTATACCATCTACACACAAGCAATTCCCATCCCTGGTCCTGGAGACCCCTGCCCTGCACTCTAGAACTGGGGAACCACAGATATGAAGCATGAAGCTGTTGAGATTCTACCAAAGTTTACCTGTTTCTTTCAGCAAACTACAGACCGTAGGCGATTTAATGTCCTATGACTTGTCTGTTCTTCTAGTCCTCCAATGAAGCTTTCATACTTCATCACCTCCCCAGCTCCTCCCTGTACCTCAGTCCCATCTCCCAGTCCTGTCTCTGTTCATCTCGAGGCCAAATCTATGCAGAACGTAGATGTATGCAGAGTTCTCTCCCTCCCTACGCTACTGCTGTGTCTTCTCGCACTTTGATCAAATATTGAAGGCGTGTCTAAACCAGCAGTTCTTTGGAACACTGCCATAGAAGAACCACTTTTGGTTACCGAAAGAACCTTTCAACTGATGGTTCTTTGAAAATCTACTGAAGCCATTTAACTGAAAGGTTTGTTAGGGAACCAAAAATGTTTTTTCTGAGGGTTTTCCTCCAAGTAATCCGTCTTGGGGTGTAATTTCATACCTTACTCACCAGCAATCAAACCTTTCAACAGTTTAAACAAACTCTGTGGCCAGAAGACTTTCATTATGTGTTTCTAACGATAGACTGGAAAGAAAAACACTCCAACCATTATTTAGACAAAACGTGCTCTTCATGCCTACTCCTGCTCATAGACTACCCTGCTGTTTGTTTTATTTCCAGTCCACTTAGTTGCTGGTTTTTCAGTTAACAAGAAAATAAGTGCAACAACCCAATTCTTCCAAAAAAGAAACAAATGATTAAAAGATACAGAGAATTTGGGACTTCTAACACACACTGCAGGACCACATAGCCCAACAAAACGGTCACCGTCCAGTAAACAGTACTTGGCGCTTTCATCTTCGAGAGATTTTCAGGCTTCAGTCTCAGATCTGAAGAAATCTGTCCATCCAGTCTTTCTGTCCATCCTTGCACTGTAAGAAGACAGCTCAACGCTATCTAAGGATGTGTAGCTGTTGAGAAGCCCTTACGGAGAAAATAAGAAAAAAGGACAGAATGAAGAGCTGGACATCTGGAATGGGGAGTAACATTTTATGGGCGAAATATGTGATTGTCATTACTTGGATCTAAGACTGAACTTTGGAGGCGTGGAAAAATATCCAGCAGATTTCTGAAAAACTCAAAGCAGGATAGAAGCTGTAATAAAGACACTAAATACAGAAACTCACGCACTCTGGCTGCCTATACCATCAGTATTTAGGTGACTGCCAAAATCATCAGTATTTAAGTAAGAGAACGTAGCTATGCAATATCTGTACAATATCTGCGCAGTGTCTTTCAGTTACTGTGCAATATATATATATATATATGTGCAGTTACACATGTAAATATGTATAGTTCAAGTCAAGAGGCTTTTATTGTCATTCCATCCATGTACAAGTACACAGTGGAGTGAAATTACGGTCCTCCAGGGACACGGTGCGACGTGGAACAAAGGTGCCAACGTGCAGACATAGGTGTGCAAACGAAAAAGTAAACTAGAAAACAACACAATAAAATCCGATAAATTAAACAGAGATTAGAGACAGTAAACATACAGGACAGTGCAGCACCGACACAGCACTCTTATTGTGTTTTGTTTTTGCCTAACAATAGAGATTTATTTTTGTAATTTCTTATATTTTGTATAACTTGCACTTTAGTCTACCTCTTGCTCTGTATCTGTTCTACTGCTGTTCTACTGCTAATAAAAGGCTATTGTATCTTATCTTAGAAAATTCGGTAACATTTTACTGTAGAATGCTGTTCATAAGGCTGCATATCCTACGTAAGCCTTCATGAAATTGACATGGCCCTACATAAATGGGGCAGTCGTGGCCTGGAAGTTAGGGAACCAGCCTTGTGATCAGAAGGTCGTCGTTCGATTACCTGAACCAAGGGCTACCCTAGGGCACTTTGTACAGGGCTGCCCACTGGTGTGGGCAAGTGTGCTCACTGCCCTCTACTGTGTGTGTTCACAAGTGTGTTTGTGTTTATGTGGGGGTTTCACTACATGGAATGTGGAGGTCAGATTCCTCTGTGGTCAAACGCAAATAAATGCTTATATAGACGTCATTACACGTCATTCGCTACTTTATCCATTTTATTTTTGCTAGTTTTGCTAAAACTAATTGGCTAAAGTAGCCTTTATGACATGTGCCACCTATCGGAATAAGCATTTATAAGCATTTATGTGGGGTTATGTCAGTTGTCATGACAAGCTTAGGTATTATGCATGTGTCATGCGGTCTTGTGATCAGTACCCAGTACAGTACCCAGACAGAGTGTCTGTTCCCCAAGCTGTTAGTATTGTATGTTCCGCATGGAGTACATCTCTCCTCTGATCAGCAGCCTGTGAAGGGAGCCTATAAGAACATGTGTAGGAGGTTTAGGAGGGAATTCCTCCTCTATTAGTCCTATTGTACAGGAATAGAAAGCTTGGATGAGTGTGGTGGAAAAATGACTGCTGATTCGGAACCATAAGGAAAGTTTGTCTGTGTTCGTTATAGTGAACCAGGCCACGCAGTAGTGGTGGGTGGTAGGTGGATGAGAATTTGACTGTTCTTGATTTTCCAGTTGTGTTTGCCACAGGTGAAACTCTCTGGTCAACACTGATAAAAGCAAAATGACGTGGAGTAGCTGTGGAGTAATCACCCAGCATCTCTAATGAAGTGTGGGTGTATCGCTTGTGCAATCCCAGTCGATGCATTCCCCGACACATTTATGTCTTTACTGGAATGCTGCACGCCTCTGCATGGGGGTGCATGGGGCTGACTCCTGTTCTATTAACTGCTCAGCATTTCCAGAGTTAGAAATAAGGAAAGTTTGAGCTGGATTACTTGCGCCTCTGGCTAAAAGGCTTGGAGCCTGGAATGAGTGAGACGATGTCCGCAAATCACTCCAAGTTGCCGGAGAACTCTGGCCTTGGCTGGCCTGGCTGGGGGCCACGTGTCTGGAAATGCAGGCTCGGTCCCCAGGGGCCACTCTTGAGTTGAGAGCCTTGTCTGCAACATGATAGAGGAGAAGATGTTAGTTTTAGGCCCTAATTGTGACTTGCAGATAGAGTCTAATTGAATTGGAGGGCTTATTGGATCTACGATAATTGGATGGGCTGATTCTTATTGTGTAGCTCATTTATACAATGTGCTATTGTGTCAGTGGTTCTTTCTCAAGCTCGTCATGTAAAAATAACCAATTGTTATACCATACCGATCGACCTCACTAGTATGTCTCACTTGCAGCAGCCCTGGAAGTGTTTGGCAACAGTTAAATAGGGAGTTTGGTAAAAGATTTAGCCTTCTTTAGAAGCATGTTGCTTTATCTACAATACAATGGTGCCATAGAAGAACCACGTTTGGTTCCCTAGCAAGGCTTTTAATAGACAGTTCTTTGAAAAACCATGCTTGTAAATTTGATTGAGTAGTACAGGACGTCTGGGGAGCATCTTAAAACCATTAAAAGATCCTTTGCAAACCCAAATCTCTCTTTCTAATGTGGTTCTTTAGGGAAACAAAAATGGTTGATCTGCAGCATCAATCCAAAAAAAAAAAAAAAAAAACATGTGAAGTGTTTTTCCAAAGACTGTACAAATGCTGTTCAGTATACTACATGTAAAAGCAGACATTGTTATTGAACACACAGGCTCAAAAAGAAGGTCCAGCTCAATGTTTAGGTCTCAAAGGCAAAAACAACACTGTAGAAGTGAAGATGAAGTGATGACAATAGTAGCTAATTCACTTACATCCTTGGAAGACACATCCTTCACCAAGTTCTCTTTGAATACTCTTTCAACAGGCTCAAAATCATAGTGTTCATTCATTCGGGGAAGAAGTCCAAACCACAGGCCATGTTACAAAATCCAGGGCTTAAAACTAATGAGCATAAGTGGCTCATTCTGGAACTCTTTCTACTTTGAAAAGGACATACATGAAGTCTTAATCAAGTGTGTTCATCAACACTGACCACGCATGGCTTTTCTCAAATGTACAAACATAGAATACATGTTTTTTTTTTAATACATGATGATAAATTATTATTAATTAAGTAGACTTTCATCCATGTGTGTACAAAAAAAATGTTATTATTAAAGATTGAAACCAGTACACAGATCAAGCTATGGTCATTCATGCCTCTTTGGCTCTAGGCCCTCGAAATGTTCTTCCACACATTGCTTGAAATTCCACATTTTAACCATAGATGTCTCTAAACCCCCACAGCGTGCTTTTTATAGCTATAGTTATAGAACGTTTAGATTTATAGAAGAGCAGTATTTAAAACAGGAGCCATCCTTCATGATATCCTGATCCAGTGTGCTTGCCAATAGCTAATGTGTGTTATGCCAATACAACACGACACAACATTAAAGGGGACCTAGTGTGCTTTTCTGGTGTGTTATGGAGCTTTTTGTGCATGTAAACAGTCTGTGAAAGTTTAAAGCCCAAAGTACCCAGCTGAGGGAGAAGCCCTCTCCCATGTTCTCAACTGTTCGCAACTGCCTGAAACGCCTCTGGGGGTTTCCAGCCCTTTTTATCTGTGACAAAGTGATGTCATCTCGTAACACAGTCCTTATTGCCCGTCTACCAGCAAGCTTGATACACCCAAGAAACCTCATGCAATACAGAAAATGAAAACAGTAAAAACTGGACACTCTGAAACGTCCTGGTCCGGTCTAGCTAGCGAAGGTGGGTCAGGTTTATCAGTTTGTTCTACCAGAGTTTCAGGAACGTACTCTGGCTCAAACTGATACGGCAGAAATGATGCTATTGCCACAGTGGTGTGGGGTCGGAGCTTGTAGCAAGGTGCCTCTCTGGCGGTTGACCAGTCTGAACAGAGTAAGTGAGCTGACCATTCAGAGCACACTGGGCTTGTCAGGGGGCGGGGCTTAAAGACACAGGAGCTCTAACAGTGTTTCAGACAGAGGGTGAATACAGATGTATACAGTATGGGGAAAAATACTGGGATTTTGGGGGACATTGAAGCATGTAAATGTGTTCTAGTAGTCTGCAAAACATGATCAACTTTGAAAATGGGCATAAATGTATATTACAATATAAAATGCAATATGATGCGCTGCAGTATAATTTGATGCAGTATGAAGTTGTATTGTAGCATTTGCTACACTTTTATTCATTGTATTTTTATTTAATTGTCAGTTGAAACTAGCATTATTTTTTTTGTCCTAACTAATGTTGGGCAGCTGCATGGAAAACTCTACGAATGGAAGTTTGTGTGCACTGACCACTTGCAGTGGAATCAACCGGTCAATCAGACCTATAGGTTGTGCTGCATTAATGACCGAGGAAGTTTTCACAACGGGAGTGGTAGCAAACCCATTACCATCTGCTGGATTTGATAGCATTAAAAACTCATTCGCTGACAGGATATTCCGTTCCACATGACGTCTGTTTAAACGGCAAAAAGTATTTTGGCGGACTCTGTTTATTCAGGTACCTTTCACACAGCGCCGGCGTTTCTGGAGGGAAGGGTCGGGGTGGTGCGCGTGTCTCCAGGCCTCAGTATTTTGGTTCATGCTTGTACTTGCCTTCCTTTAGTGCATGTGGGGCCCTCTCTGGTGTGTGTCGAATGTCAACATGTGCAGCAAAAATGCATTTCCCAACCTCAAAGGCATCCAAGGTCGTTGAGGGATTAGCAGAAAGCCTTTAGACGCACAGGGGTCCGGAGCTAGCCAGAAATCCCTCACTGAGACTTTCACCAAGGTCTGATGGAGCTGAGGATTATCAGAATTGTTTGTGTCAGTCCCTCCAGTTTTGGGGAAGGTGGGGACAAAGCGGTAAACAAGCGTTAAAAGCTTTTAGGTGTGTGTCGCTGACTGTTATGTAGAGCTGTTGCTGTACCAGTTTCTCTTATTGAGCAGAAGCCCTGAAACACATGTGGCATGTAGAGGAAGCGTGCTTCGGTGTTTTGGGGAAGCCTTTCTGTGGAACACACACACACACACACACACACACACACACACACACACACTCAAGCATGTTTGTTTGTTTTTTGTTGGCAGGATGTCACTTTTGTAACCAGTCCTCATAGCTGCAGCACAGCAAGGAGAAAGTACTTAAAGATAGTCTTGAATTTAATACATTTGAACGCCACCCCTAAATTAATAATCATTTCTGTTTTTACTTGGTCCATTTATCAAGGTATATTCTCATGATGTATTACTTTTATTTATTTAATTGCTAATTAAAATGACTTACTTTTAGTAGAGATATAAAAGCAGGAATCATGTTCAACAGAAAGTTACACAGAGGCATCAACAACTAAGGCCCAATCCCATTTCACCCTTTGCCCCTAACACTTAGCCTAATCTAGGGGTAGGGTTGTCCCGATTGTTGTTGAGATGGAGGGGTAGGGAGAGTGTTAGGGCTACATGGCCCTTTAAACTGAGATCTTTCTGCAAACGGAGTGTTATGAGAAAATTCCCAGAATGCCCTGCGACTCATCAGCAAGGTAACCATTGTAATAGCATTTTATGGTAATTTTCTTCATAACACGTGTAATATTCGCTGTTAATACACTGATGTCTCGGTCGCTACCTAGCGAAATTTCCCGTTCCACCATAAATGGTGGAGCAGTTACGTTCTGGTACCTGAGGTTGCTGCACCATTTAAGGTGGAACAGGGAACTTCGATCATGAAGCTGACGAGTAAAAAGCTAAGTTCAGCTTCATATCACCGAAGAATTCTTCGTGGCGATAATAAATAATTGTCACCCCCCTCTGTGAAGGCATATGATGCCCTAAATGTATTTAAGCAATGAGGAGCTGAACTTCACCCTCCTCTGCTGTCACTGCAGACTGGCAGGGTCTCCTACAGAGCACCGCTAGTAGCCTGTTAATGAAGTCATGCAGTTTTTTGTTCGTGCTCTTTTTTATTGGGTGACTCGTTTGATTGATTGATGTGTAAAACTGAAGTTCTGAATGAATCGCGAGCACCCATGCTTTTCGTCTATGTACATAAAAGCCACTGACAACAACTCATGACGTATCCGGTTCTTGAAGGGTGGTCCCATTTCATAGGGGGCAGATTTCAACCACTACCCCTTCCAACTCAGTTTCAAGGGGGAGGGTTACACTCGAAAACAAGGGGTAGGGATAAAAATAAGAAATGGGATTGGGCCCAAATCTGTATATGTACACACACACCCATACTCATCATCAGAAGAATAGCTGCACCCAGAAGGGAGAGTCTGATTGCAGTGCTTTTGGGAAGGAAGATAAAGGTTACCAGGAACAATAAGTGATGATAGATTTAGACTGATATGGACAGTATTTATTGAGCTACATGTCTTTAAGTATGGCATCAGACCGCCATGTTTGCTAACGCAACATGCCAAAAGTCTTGGCATGGAATTGTAGAAGTTCCTAACGGTGTCACATGCGCAGCCGAGCATGAAACTTGAATCATTCGCATGTCTCGTGATGTCAAACCTACCCATCAAGTTTAATTCCTGTCGGTTGATTCCTTCTGGGTGCAGCTATTCTTTAGATAATGAGTGTGTATTGTTCTCGGTGTTGGACGTGTCCACCCTTCACCTGTATTTCAGCCTCCGTTCTGTTTCAGGAGACTGTCTGTCAGTTTTGCAAAGAAACCTGCATTGATATTTTTCCGTATTTTTCCTCCCAATCTGATTTTTAGAATTTGGTCCTGCTTCTCATGATCCACATAATCCCAAACACATTCAGGTCTGGAATCAGTCCACTGGGGCGGTCAGCCCATTGTTCTAAGTCCATCAGCAGCTTCTTTGTTTGATTTGCGAATTTTCTTCTTTTTATTTTTTGGGTTTTGTTTTTCTTCAGATCTGAAGCCAGAGTGGAGCTTGATTTTCTCCTCTCTCTGAAAGATGATAGTTATAAATGCTGTTATCTGATGGTGACAGTTTTGGTGGTCTACCGGGTCTTGGTAGAAGTCTTTTAATCATATTGTGAGCTCCAGATTTGGAACTGCCTTTGACTCTCATCTTCCTTCTGGAAACAGATTATCTATTATCTAACCTGCTCAGACGGATCTCCTGAAAATGAAAGACTTGTACTTTTATGGCTGTTTTGAGTGGAAATCAAATCAAGGGTGGGCTCTGAAATTTGCCCAGTTTTATTTACTGTTGGGTTTGTTGTTTTCTTGAAGAACAGGAGCGGAGACTTTGTCGAGGAAAAAAGAAGTCTTCATACCAAACAAGTCTAACCAAGTTTACAATACCATGGACTCATATATTTACCCATGTACCTCACACATTCTTGTTGTCCCTTTGTTTGAACGACCCAGAACCCCCTACTTGATGGGCGACTATCTCTACTTTAATTGTAATTAAAATAGAGGTGTTGAGGCCCAACCCAGGAATTTAGTCTCCCCATCTAGGAGCCAGGATGTCTCTGAGATATACCTACAACAAATGGCATTGCTAGATTGGGGAGCAGATGTAATATAGGCTAGGTCATTACGTGACAATGGGACTACTCAACAACAGCCCCCACATATCACCCAATAGAGACATACAAGATGCAAATCAGATTAACCCAAAAGGCCATTATTTATATTTAATATAAATAATATTTAACAGGTTCCATCAACTTGTTTCCAAATAGCATTTATCCAGAATATATTGTCTTCTGTCCATCGTGATGCTCGTCATTGTTTTCCTCTTTCACCTTCAACTCTTCCAAGCGTAATTGTCTTTTCCAGTGGACACAGGTATTTCCCTTTCTTTCACAATTCCGGAAAACCTGTAGCTTTTGTAAAAAGCACTTCTGGACCATTTTGCCGGTCCTGACGCTGTACATTTATGTCCTGAAAATGTACAAAAACAAACACAAACATGCACAAACACAGGTGCACATCAGCCACATATAAGCCATACTCCTCAGCGCCCACCTGTTACACGAACTCAACTTCCCAGCACTTCAAAGAGAGCTTAAGAGGGCCATACTGTTCCTGTTGTTTACGTAGCGAGTGCTGGGCCCTCTCATGATAGCAGCGCTGCTTCTGCGGCTCCTGATCGCCTCTCCTGATTGGCCTGCTGATATGTCAGGTTGGTTAATTAGTTAAGCATGCAGTAAGAAGAGAAAAGGCCGTATGACTGTATGTTTCCAAGGACCTCCGAGGGCCTTTGGCGGTACAAACACGTGGAGGCATTTTAAAACAAACCAGTGTTATTCCACTCGCTGCTCCATAACTCTTCCCAGGCAAGCGAGCCAGCGGGACGTTTCAGACACTGATTACTTTATAATAGCTGTAAAAAAATTTCACCACGGGATTCGCTAGGCTGAATAAATGACATCATTAGCCCTTCCAGGGTCCCGGGAGCAAACTGAAGTCACTCGCTTTTCGGCAGCTTTTTGCGGTTCCCGTCACAAAGTGAGATTGATATTTCTCGGAGCTGCAGAGACTCTGGAGATAAAGGCAAAGGAAATCACAGCCATATTGCCTTTGAACCGGGTCTCTTTCTTTGGACTAATTGATATGACATTTGTTTTTCCTAGTCATCTGCTCAGAGCTGAAAAAAGCTTAAAGGTTGATCCGTTGATCCGTCGGAGCGTTTGAACCTCTTTTCCTTCTAGGAACCGGCCTTGCAGTTTGAGCCTGAGCACAGTTTTTCGTTTGCTCAGCTATTATACAGAGGCCATTTGTCAAAACGTGTTTTGAATGCTGCTGTAAACCACCTGTAGAAATATGGGGCAGTGCAGGGCTGCAGGGGGAAGAGTTGTAACTCATGGGCCGTGGAAAGAGCAGTAATCCAGAAATGTAATATAAAGATTATTTCAAGGGTGAAGTGTTGAGTAAAGAGAACGCTGACATGGTCATCCTTCATGCTCAGGGCTCTACAGTGTGAGCAAAATGCCGAAATATTTACCTGAGCAGCCTCCCACTACATTGTGTGTGAATTCAGACCTCTACATTTCTTTCAATGAGTAATGGCACTGACCTCAAATTAGCTCACTGGCTCATCATTGATGCCGCAAGAAGCGTAATCTGGTAACGCTTCCTATGAATCCGGTCTTCTTAGAACTTTATATGTGCATTTATAATGCATTATAGGGCATGAATAATACCTTATGATGCCTGGCATAAGCCTGCATATAAGCCTTGTCTTATAATTAGTTGTAAAGTGTTATAACACTTTATAAAACACTTCATAAAACAAGACTATATAGCTTTATAATGTCAGGTTTCATAACGCAGCACATTAAAATATCTTATAATAGCTTATAACTGTATTATAACGTCTCATTATGATACCAAAATATTGCAATAATTGAAAGTAAAATATTGGTAGCTGCCTTTAACAGCATTTGAGCATTTCTAAAAATATTAATGGTAAAAAGTATTGATTTTGTATGTAGTGTGAATTTGATAGAGTCATCTATTTTTATCCGTTTGGTAAATAAACAGATATTATAATGCATTATGGAACCTGACTTTATGAAGCCATATGTTCTTGCTTTATAAAGTTTTACACATGTGATTATAAATACGTAAAGCAATTATATAAGCTTATATAATGCAATTTAATACCTTACATATGCATTTATAAAGGATTATAAATGCAGGAAGTGTATATAGGAAGTGTTGGCACTAGCCTGCTAAACAACTAACCTGCGTGGCTGTCTCATGGTTTTGCTAAGAACTGCTGGTTTACTGTATGACTCATGTCTTTTCGCCTTCGCTGTGGTCTTAATGCAGTAAACGTAAATCTTAAGGCTTCAGAAGTTTGTTTTGCTGCGCAGTGGCGTCTCAGGAACAATACTGACATCAGATGCACAGCATCATCAGCCCCTACGTCCCCATCAGACTAAGGCCAGGAGTGTTGCTCTTACACGATATGTAAGATTTAAACAGGCAGCTAAAAGTGGTGCTAAGCAAAACAGATGGCAGCTAAACACTCCTCTTATACAACACAAGAACTTATTAAAATAATATTGAATGACTGAGAAAGACAGTTCTAAATGTTGTTCAGGTATGTTCAGGTAAAGCTAACACTGATTGGTGAATTATGTATCACATCTGACTGATAGAATATGACAAAAGAAGGAATAAAATAAAGTTCATATTAAATTTGCGGTCATGGATTTTTCCTGATGATCTAAGCAAACATCTTACAGTAGAACCCTGTCCCCTTTTTAGGAGAACCCTATTCAAACCCTTTTAGTTCTGTACAGATTAACTTGAAATTGTATGGGATGCATCACAAGAGAAGAGCTGTATGATACTGAACTCCTGGTCTTGTTTCCTACAGATGGACGACCGCAGTGGGAGGTGGAGGCCAAGATTATTCGCGAGAAGAGTCAAGGAGTGAGTAAACGAAGCCTTGTTTCATCCATAGCTTAAAACACAAGACGCTACCATGCAAAAAAGCCACGTGTTCATTGACAGAGATTATCACTGACTATTTGTGGTATGATCTTAAAAATAAAGGTGCTAGAGAGGGTCCTTTGGAGTATTACCATAGACAGAGCTCATCTGTAAAGAACCAGACGGTTCTTGAACCACTGGGTGAATTACGTCCCAAGGCTTCTTGTTCAGTAATAGCATGGACTACAGTGCGAACTGCCACAGTTAGTCTTAAGGTATAGGTGTGTGTAATAGACGTTTGGACCTGCCGGCTTCTAGCATCTAGCCAGTAATCCATTCTGAGAATTTGACGATGACACATTTAACTCATTCGCATCTTCTGCCGGAGGAGTTCCAGTGTGTGCATGTTCATTGTGGCCAAAGTGAAAAGCATCATCCCTTAGAATCGGTACTTTCTGTGTGCTGTTGTGTTTCATATCGTTGTATAAGAGGTGCACAGAGCTTCCTTTGCTGACTTTGTTTAATCACTGGAAATCACAATATTACCAGAGAAGAGTTAAGAGAAAGAACCCTCTTTTTTTTTTTATTGTTTTTTTTAATGGAAAGTAAATTAACACATTCTCTACAAAGAACACACTTAAATGTGGATTTTATTTTATTTTATTTTATTTTATTTCTTATTTATTTTATTTTATTTTATTTTATTTTATTTTATTTTATTTTATTTTATTTTATTTTTGTACTGGCCACATTTTATATTTCATTTCTCTGTTTATTCTCTTTAGGGGATGTGTACTTGCTATGTGTGCTGTACATAACCATGCCATAAACATGTTATGGCAGATGGCATGTGCTGTCAGGAGTGCTGTTAATTGTCATAAACGATGCCACTGATGTTTGGTGTTATGACAGCATATGTCACTTGCTAAATCTAATTGAGTCAGCTGTTATGACATCAAACATTATGACATCTGTCATGACAATTACCAGTATTGGTAAAATGAGACTATTATGTCATGGAACATAGCCTGTCATGACAGCATATGACACCTGCTATGACATGTTCATGGTACGGTTATGTCAGTGTTATGTAGCAGGTTTCAAGTAAAGAGTTGTCATTATGTTTTTAATGAAATCAGTGTGTTTAAAAAGTAGAACTTTTGTTTGTAAGAGTAAACCACCCCGTAATGCGTAATGCTCGGAGAGCTTTCTTTGTGGTTTTTATCAGAACATTGTGTTGATTCTTTTCAGTCAAGTATTGTCGTGGAAGTGCCGCCGTACCACAGCAAGACCATCACTTCCGCTGCACAGGTCCAGTTCTACGTGTGCAATGGGAAGCGGAAAAGGAGCCAATCACAGCGATTCACCTACTTGTCAGGTATGTCCCACGAAATAGGCTACCCCACACCACGTACAGAATTATGAAGCTCATTTCCTCCTAAAAAATATATAAATTCCAAAAAATATTCTTTTTGACAAAAACGAGATGAGAACAAAACAAAAAGTAACTTTTGAAAATGCAAACTATGAGAAAATGCCTGACACTTTTTGCCAATGAATAAAAACTAAATGTTAATCACTGTATATTGTATTATATTTTTTTTCCCTCAAATAAAAACATTTCAGAAGCTTAAGTAAACCTTTTTTTGCAGCTTAACATGGACTTACTGTTCTGGACATTCCTTTACTTTTAACAAGAACCATGTTTAACAACTTTTGTTGATTTTTATTGAGTGAAATAGTAAAAACACAGATGAACAATATATAGACAGATATCAATATTGCCTTCTAACAATGACAAGATAAAGGTGTGTGTATGTAAAGCCCACAGCGGCTTCTCTCAGTCTGGAAAAAATGCTCAAGACTGAAGTTGGCTTCCTATTCACCATCTTATTGTTCAGAATTTCCTTTTCCATCTTCAGTCGTGCATTAGTTATGTTCCTGCACCTCGAGGTGGAATAGGAAAGTTTGAACAAGCTGGCAAATAGGAAGCCTTGTAGATATCAAAGGCCAGAATACTTACATGTCACCACTGTCCAAAGAAAAACATGCGTCTCCATTTTTGTAAATTTCTACTTTCATGCATCATTTAATCACATGAGCTGCTGTTTACACTGTGTGAAAATGTCATGATCAGTAGACCAACAGAAATGGCCCAAACTTCTGGTTCCATTGACTTACATTAAAATGAAATTGGGTTTTTGGCTTCTCCTGTAGTTGGCATTTTTGGAGAACTGTGATGCCTTTTTTACATGTCATGTCACTTATTGGCGTTGTTTAACTGCAATCTGTCTAACTAAAAAGAAATTAGTCATCTTAGTTTTCTCCCTAAATGTATGCCGTCATACAGAGAAGGGCATTGCCACACGTTGGGGTGGGGGTGGTTGCCACAGAAAGGCTTTCAGTGCTCCGTGCTCTGCTAAGCCTGTTCTTAGTGAGTGTCTCCCTTTTTGCATTTTGCTCTATGTGGTTTGGTGGAGGGTTACTCCTGCTAACAGTCGTGCACCTGCTAACCGCTCATGTAGCACTTCAGAACATGACTGTCAGATGATTAAAGAATGCATTTGCATAGAGCCTTAAACATACAACTGAAACACACTCAGGAACCCAAACTCATTTACCAGCTCCGAACTCTAGAGTACAGTTAGGAATGAGTCAGGGTCTACAAAATATCCTGACATTTGGCTTTTACTGAAAGAACTAGAGCCACAGTTTTGTGGGACTGGAAGAATCATTACCACTGATCACACATACAGGGCCTTAGAGTGTAAGTAGGTATATCCCCCCTGTCCAAAATGAGTTCCAAAGCACTCACCAGCTTTTGTGTTTGGCGCGTTGAAACCATTTGTATGGCATTAAAATTCATGTAATAGTTTAGTTTAGTTTTATGTTGATGCACCTACAAGACCACCCAAATGATCTTTCCAAAAGAGCTGTTCAGGTCATCTAGTAGAAATTCCTACATTTTTTTTCATATCACAATTTGTATTGCAGAACCAAAAAAATTGCAAATTGCAAAAGTGTATTTTTTCCCAGTATTGTTCAGCCCAGAATTCTTCAATTCAGTTTCTTCCAAATGTAATATTTAAGAAGTGAAGTAACTCAACATTTCATGTGAGATGGTGCAGTGTGGAGAGCGGTGGTGGGGGTAACATACTATGAATCCTACATTCATAATTCATTATAAATGCATTAATGAGGCATTATATGGCATACGTCATGCAGTATAATGGCCGGCGTGAGGTTGTATGATTGCTCATGAACAGTTATAATTACACGCATAGTACTTTATAAAGCAAGAATATGTGACCTCATGAAGTCAAGTTACATAACATGTTACAGTAACTGCTCATAAGAACATACACTAATGCTGTAGAGCACTATGCCTGGTCATTGTAGGCTTTTTGAGAAGGGTGATAATTACATATAACTGTTAATACAGGACTTACAAAAAGTGAGCAAAACAGGCTAATGTTGGCTGTTTTCCTAAACAAGACAGCTGTTGTTTACTGTTGTTATCTACAGGCAAACATAAAGCAGCTCTCTGCTCTGCTAATAATTTAGCAGTGGTTGCTAACAGTCTAGTAGCACCTGTAGCCAGAGCTAAAGCAATCTCTAGGCTGTATATGTAGCTGGTTATATATATATATATATGTATATATATATATATGTGTGTATATGTATGTGTAGCTGGCTACATATATAGCCATTATGAACATACATACATACATACATACATACATATATGTATGTTCCATACAGAATCCTCTCCTTTGTTAGAGAAGTGATTGTGCACAACCAGTGTTTACCTGGATGCATGGATTTACCTATGTTTGTTTATGTACAGCTTTTATAGTTAATTATGAACCTGACATTATACACGTATATACTTTAATTTTTATAAGTGTTTTGTGTGTCACTGATACTACTTATAAGCATTTAAATAAGCATATGACAGACATTATAAGATTATCTTTACCATATAACGTCTTATAAATGTATTTATGAAGCATTTATAAGCATTATAAATGCAATACGTATGCGAACCATACCCTACAAGTACAAAACATCTCAGGCATCCGGTAGTCTAGTCTGGTTCCTATCTCGTCCTCTGCAAGCAGATCTGACTCAGTAAGTTTCTTTATAGTAGTGCATTTCACAGTAAACTTGCTGTTGCTTTTGGCTAATTCTTAATGGCAGAATTACAAAGAATGTTTTGTTTGGTGTTGATGTATGGTGACATTTTGTCCAGAGCTTCAGTGGTCTGTGCAGTCGTGTACTTTCTATAGAAGTCTTAATATCACCATGATTTTACCTTCCATAGATTCTTTCATTGGTGGTTCCAAATTTTGGGTCGTTGTTGAACACTCTAGAATAGGTCTAGACTAGGGCTAAGAGACCTTCACAGAATGAAGTGCTGCTGAAGTCGTTCTGTTTTTGTGCTTGGTCGTACCGTCTCTGGAAGTGTATCGGTTTGTTATTATTTTCCCAAGGTGAGTCAAACCGAAAATCAGCGTTGGCGTAATTTAATCACACGTGAGCTTTTTTTTTCTCACCCTGTCTAACCTAACCGTGCGACACAAGAGAGAGAAAGAAAGCGAGGCCCGGCCTCCCGCCCACCCTCCCCGCTCCACAAAGCGCCCACTCAAAAGCACGCTTCCTGTTTTCCACACTAACCCACCCGTCCTCAGCCAATCAAACAGCAGCACGGGCAGCGAGCGCGACGCGGGCTGTGGCGGCTGTGGTTGCCATGACAGCTGCCTGCTTTGGGTGGGGGCGGAGGGGTGGTCTATCTGGGTAAAGGAGCTATAGTGTATGAACGATGACAAGCTGATGTAGGAGGTGAGGGAACTGCACACTGCACATGCATACGTTTAACATAGTCCTTCATAGTACTTCAGACTGTCGGAGTATCAGTATAGGGCTTGCTGTCCCAGTGATACAGTCCTCGGCCGGTAGAGCGGCAATGAACTGGATTTCTTGCTCCTATTTGGAGCTTTGCTGGAGGGCAGAGAGCCCAGTGCCTCTCCCAAACCCGACACTGGTTTCTGTGGCACTCGGAGCGGGCGCCATATGCTCTCTCAGAGTCAACGCTGTGTAAAAATAAACCCCCGCATGTGGACCAGGGAAACGCCAGATTGGGAAATGGGTTACTGATCACTATGTGGCATCTGCTTTTTGGGACAGTTTTCCGGATACGAACAAGTCTTGGACTGATTTGTACTGGCCCTGGCAGCCTTCCATTTCTGCTTTTCAGTCTAGGAATAGTACTTATCTTCTCTCAAGATTCTGTTGGGAACTGTCGTTGTTGTTGAGCTTAGCTTAGAAGTTTTAAGAGGAAATTTATTGAAAAATAATATATTATAATAGTATATATTGATATAATGTTTTAATTAGTATTATAAGATAATAGGAGTAGAATTATTCCAAAGAAAATGAAATGTACCTAGAAATATATATATATATATATAGTAATAATAGACATTATATATATGAAATGATAACTTTACAGCAGAAGGAAAAATATACCTTAATTTTAATGTAAGTCAATGTAAACAAACCTTTTTCCCAGTCATCTTAGGCCATTTGTTGGTCCATTCATTATGAAATCACATGTAATGTACAGGGTAACGGGCTTTTTCAAAGTATGACTAAACTGTGAATATACATATGTAAAATAATTATATATATATGGAGGTAATTAGTATAAGAGACTCATTTGTTGTCTAACATACTGTGTGTTTCCATCTTTTCTTCTTTCTCTCCCCGCAGTTCTTGTTAAGCAGGAGCACAGAGACGATTTGGAACCCCCCGCTGTCCCGCCTATGCCCATGCCCCTGGCTCATGCCGCCGGCCTGGTCCGTTCTCAGCCGCTGTCCTCCCCGGAGCACTCCCACCCGCAGGACGGCCTTCTGTCCAGCTCCCCGCGCGCCCTGGCCCCCGGCCTGCACCCACTGCAGGCACCCTGCGCCCCTATGGGCTCCCCCACCTTCCCCCACCTGCCTCCTCACCTCCAGGCCCGAGGCCTCCACCCAGCTCCAGAATGCCAGATGCCCTTCCACCCGGCTCCAAGAGCATCCTACTCGCCTCTTCAGCACAACCTGCCCTTTAACGGTCAGGCTGGTCTTCCCATGCCTGGCGCCACCTCCCCTCAGGCCTACGAGCGCATGCCATTTCAAGCCGAACCAGCCGGGTGTCACCCCCTGGGATTGGGGATGGTATATGGGCCCCCTGTTTCAGCCCCGGCCTCTGGAGCAGGAGGTCCAGCAACAAGTCCCAGCCATGTGGCGTGCACTGGCAGTAGCCAGCCCATGGCCCTCTCCACACCTCACCTTCACTCCCTAGGCTACCACTGCCCTACTCCAGGCCAGCTGCCTCCCTCGCCCACTCATGCCCTCGGACAACCGGCCCCACAGCTCCAACGACCGCTCGGCTATCACCCGGCTGGCCAGCGCTCTGCCTCCTGTCCCACGCCCTCCAGCGCCCCGGTCCGGATGGTGCCTTCGCCGCACTCTGGCCCTTCCTCACCCCAGCTCCACTCATTGCCCTACCAGTCTCCCACCTCACCCTCGCCTACCAGCAGCCCCCTGGGCCCCATGTCCTCACCCCAGGCCAGCAGCCCCGTCCTCACTGGGCTGCCAGCCACTGGTCCTCTTGTGCATCCTTTGGCTCAGCAGCAGCAAGGCCCGTTCCCTGCAGAGGGAGAAAGGCTGAACATTAAGCAGGAACCTGAGGATAGAGAGCTTACCTTCCGCTCCATTGGCCTGCAGGATATTACACTGGATGATGGTGAGTGCCAGTGCCTGTAACCCTTTCTCTGTCAACATTCGATTCTAGCGCACTTTTCCTTTTGCCATTATACTCACCGTTAATTATAGGTAGAGTTGCACAGTATATAGGAAGACTACAGCAAATATTGTGAATATGACAGTAATACACTCATCATGAAAAAAATAGTCGCCCTAATAGCTGCACCCAGAAGGAATCAGCCCACGGGAATGAAACTTGGTAGGCAGGTTTGACATTGTGAGACATGCAAATGATTCAAGTTTCATGCTCTGCCGTGCGTGTGATGTAAACAAGGACGGGCCTTATCGCTGTACACGACTAACCCAACAGCCACGATTGCGGACATTCAGCGAGCAGTGATGGCCTCCGTGAGTCATCCTGTTAGTGCCAGCACCACTGTCAGACGGCTGCACGACGCAGACCGTTATAACGACTGCTCTTAATACCATGTCAGTGTCACCAAAGACTGCAATGGTGTCGTGCCAGACTGTCATGGAGTCCCTCAGAATGGCAGCGGGTCATCTTCAGCCTGCTTTTGTCTTGGTGGGGACGACCAATCAGATCTGTGTGTGGAGGCACCGTGGTCAGCACCAAGATGAACGGTTTGTTGTCACGCTTCACACAGCCAGAAAGCCTGGTGTCACTCCACCTCCACCCCTGCCGCACAATCTATGACACTACCTCTGTATGTGTAGCTCAATAAATATTACCCATATCAGTCTAAATTTATCATCATTTACTGCTCCTGGTGACCTTTATCTTCCTTCCCAATAGCACTGCAATCAGACACTCCCTTCTGGGTGCAGCTATTATTTTGATGATGAGTGTATTAAAACGCAAAGCAGTTAAATGATCAGTCAATATAATACTATAACATAGACTCAATCCTGATAGGAGAGACTAATAGGAGAGTTTCAAATATGCCTAATCAGCATACAGACCGCTGACTAATCATTGCTGATTCATTGAGATACATTTGAATATGTGTTACTTTTATTGGTTGAATGGAGTAATCGAGACAGAGTACTCGGGGTTTAGGGAAAGTGTTTTTTTATTTTCCCCCTCATATTTCAATTTCCCTCTCTGTCTGTGTGGCATAAGGATCAGTGCTGCCTCCACGCACAGGGATCGTATTAGCCAGGGGTTGCGTAACGCGATTAAGTGGTAATTAGCTGTAATGTAATGATACTTTATTCTGTTAGTAGCCGCACGTCAGCTGCTGACGGCTGTGTATTAATCTCGCCGGACCTCCTGGTGGCACAGAAGGAAATAGCACAGGCTGATTGCTTACTCATTCATAAACTGGACATTGATGGGAACTGAAGTATGATTGACAGTCTCGGAAATTAAATCTCTCTGTGTGTACGCGCGTATGGGATGTGTGTGTGTGTTGAAGGGTCTGTAAGGCTCTAGTGGACCAGCTGGTCAGTAAATTCCCAATGCAGTGGACTGATAGGCAGTAACAAGCACTATCATTCATAGCTAATCCTCATTAGCTCCACTGAGACCTATTAGAAGAGGCATTTAGCTTCTTGGAGAGGGGGAGGGGGGAGACAGAGAGAGTGTTTCTGAGCTTTTGTCCAGCTGTTGTAGTGGTCCTGTAATCAGCTTTAATTACCTGTAGTACGCTGTTTGGGTGCTTGATTGTTTTGTATTGTATTTGATTGTTATGTATATTGTTTAGATTTGATGAACTTAGTCTGACAGTTGAAACAGTTGAAGTGATTGAGCAGAGATGCATCCACTTTTGACTAGGGTCAGAAAAGTTACACTGTCCCCACCCCCCATCCAAATAGAGAATAAACATTTTTATTACAATTAAATTGCAAATGTACAATTTTATACCATAGATTCCCACAGATGGCATATCTTTATCAATGGGTATCGGTTAACCCTGTCAGTAAAAAATGCTGGATGTAATATCAGAATCTGATCTGGTCCTCTAACAAATCAACCTGAAATGGCACACGCTCCCTTTGCGTGATGTGATGTTCATAGCTGTGTATTTCTATATGTGGGGTAGAAGAGTCTTTGAGTGGTTTGAGCTTGATAGCCTATTGTTAGTAACTCCTCTTCAGGGAAATGTTATCAATTATCAGTTATCAAATCGATTGAAAATATCTCAGTTTTAAAAATAGTACCCTTTTAAAGAGAAATATTGGTGTTGGTATCTGTGTATATATGTTTATGTATATATATTTAGTACCATGATATTTTCCCTTATTTTATTTTGAACCGTATCCACCGCATCATGATAGGTATCATATTGACAGGTTATTGCTAATACACAGCCTTAATTAACCCTAATCGTATTAATCAGTGGAGAACCCTTTAACTTAAACTACTGGAGCGCATGATGATGTCCCATCTTTTTCATGTGCATATGTGCCGATACCAACGCATAAACATTTTTAAAATATGAAAATATCTCCTGTAGAGTTAAAAAAAAAAAATGTAATAAAATGCTGACATGTTGGCATAATAGCCCAGCAACCCTTGAACATTCCGCTCTCCTGAAATACAATAAATACGTAACCACATATATCGAATAGAAATATTGGTTGAATTTGTCAGATAGTGAAATGAGACATCTTTGTGCATCCCTACTGAAATCTTGTCTAAACACATAAATCACAATTGGTTACAGAATCAGCTACGTGTCTTCATATTTTCATACCGTTTGGATCCTAATATGCTTATGACAAAATTGACACCTTATAAATTTCAAAGCATTTTTGTGTGTACATTAAGCCATATAGTAGTTTCATTATTATTAGCTTGCTATAGAGAATGATGTGTAAAGGCTAAGGCTACAAAAGCAAGAGAGTTCGGTGCAAGTGATTCAGCATCTCCATTTTTGCTTTCTCTGGCTCCGGTTTTGTACTAGCAGCATTAGCAGACAGTAGATGTACTGTAGTCCAGTATGTGTCAGATGGATGAGAACAGCTCAGCCTCACTGCTACAGTCATTCCAAACACCTAGACACTGTGATACCAAACGCATACAGAATGGCTCCTTCACTGTTAGATGGGATTAAAAACCAGATCATTTCTCAGTGAAGTCTTAAACCTGGAGGGGCTCCATCATTCCCCCGTGTGCGCCTCCCTAATACCCAAATGCACAAATACACATGCATCACACATTCCCTCTGTTATCTATAAATAGCGTTATGCAGATTTGTGTGTGTGTGTGTGTGTGTGTTTGTGTGTGTGTTTGTGTGTGTGTTTGTGTGTGTGTTTGTGTGTGTGTGTGTGTGTGTGTGTGTGTGCGCGTGCGCGTGTGTGTGTGTGTGTGTGTGTGTGTGTGTGTGTGACGCTTCTTCTAAAGCCGTTCTGTGATCTGTGACTTTAAGGAGGTCAGAGCGGCTCTGGAAATAGACCACAGCTCTAATCAGTGAGATGAATTCACACCATCTCTCTCTCTCTTTCTCTTTCTCCCCCCCTTTTTTCTCTCTTGTCTGTTTCTCTGTTTTGCTCTCCCTCTTTCTTGCTCTGTTTCTCTTCCTCTCTCACTCTTTCTCGCTTTCTCTAGCATTCTCGCGCTCTCTCTTTCTCTCCCTCCTTCCTCTTTGTCATGAATCACTGTTTTACGGTTGCTCAAGCTGACGCATTTGCGAGTTTCAGTCGGGTAGAATACAAAGGCTTTTTGGTATTGCTCAGTCAGGCTACTGGTTGTGTTCTTAATCAGGCTTTTCCCCTTTTTAAACAGTCCTCGCCCTTTACTTCCATTTCATGAATCACATTTCACTAGAACTTCACAAGCTCCTAATTTGAACACTATATATAGAGGTGTAACCGACACAGCGCCGCGGTCGTAAACTTTGAATGCACTTTGATGTTGCATCTTTCTTGCAGCTTTGTTAACTATTTCTGTCATATACAGGAAGTTTAATACATACCTGTACAAGTGGACCAGACACAGCAGCAGCCCCATGTCCACTCCCTGTCCACTCTATTAGACACTCCTACCTTGCTGGTCCACCTTGTAGATGTACAGTCAGAGACGATGACTCATCTGCTGCTGCACAGTGCGGTGTTGGACATCCTGTAGTCCTGCATCAGTGGTCACAGGACGCTGCTGGCTGGATAGTTTTGGTTGGTGGACGATTCTCAGTCCAGCAGTGACACTGAGGTGTCCAGCAGCACTGCTGTGTCTGATCCACTCACACCAGCACAACACACACTAACACACCACCACCACGTCAGTGTCACTGTAGTGGTGGGAATGCTGGGAGTGCTATGTCACAAAGAATGTAGCTTGACTGAATGGCGTTAAACAGGACTGTTCAGTTTTTAACAACATTGATAAAAATAACATGTTAATATTGTGCCCAAAGATAAATATGAATGCACATGCCATGGAAGCTGGCTAAAAGACTAAAGATGTAAAGATGAGGAGTCCACCTCAGCAGCTAATAGTCTAATATCTGTTTACTCCACTACATTATGGCCAAATCTGTCCCCAATCTGTCCCCAATCAGGACACAGTGGTCACTTTGTTTAGAGCTTGTTTTGAGCTCGGTTCTAGCTAATGGACCCTGTTCTCCTTCAGTGTTTTATGCTTATGATCATTTGAATAGACATCAGTGTCAGACTAATTAATGAGCTTCTATTAAAGACTGGTGGACTGAGAGACAGTAGAGTCTCTTCTCCTACACTGAGCTGATTAAGAGTCTTGTTCCAGAAATGATAATAGGACATTAGAGCCATAATAAATCATGCTACTGTTACTCTCCATACATTTGAAGGTAAATACTTTAGTACTGTTACTCCAGTGGAGGGCTAAAGGGAGGAACTTCTACTGACACTGGAGGAGTATTTTACCTTGGGGATCTGTGCTTCAGTTCAACTACATGGTTTGTGTACTTCGTCCACAAGGAATTCCCCAGATTGATTAACGCAAACATGCTTTCAAGCATGTATATATTAGCACTGGACATCTTGTAAAGCAGTCATGCTGAAACGTTTTGGTATAGCTATAGCAGCAGCATCTGCAAACTGCGCTACTCACCTATCTCTCCTGATTTCTGTCATTAAATCGTAGCACAGATCAGACAAAATACAAGCAATAAGTGGGCTGATTGCTGATTCTGTGTTGAAGCACCAAATCGTGCATCCCGATCGGAAATGGTCACTTTACAGAAGCAGGGAGAAACTTAGTTAAGTGGACAAGTTTATATACCAAGTAGCTTTGGGCCATTTTTATTGCTCCGTTCATCATGAAGTGTTTACACAGTGTTAAGCTGGCGGTTTAAATGAATCAAACCCCCCAGAAAAGGAACTACGGTGATATGCACGTTTAAAACTCAGCACACACTAGAACCAGAATATCATTATATTGATATCGATATTTTGTTGTTTCCGTGCCGGTGTGTCGCACAGATGTGCGAAGTGCACTGGTTTCTGAAGTGCTGTGCTGAGGCTACATGTGGAGATAATCTATTCCCTGCCGTGTGGTGGCATCAGAATGTGCCAGCTCACATTGCAAGGAGAGTCTGCGCAGCTCTGGAGTGACCTGCACAGGACAGGGGGTGGGAGGTGGTGATATTTGCTTGCGTGTGCAAATACACATTCATAAAACATATGCACATGCACTTATGTATGTATGTATGTATGTATGTGTGTTTGTATGTATGACGATCTATGGGTGCATGTGCAGATGTTTTATGAATGTGTGTTTGCACATACACATAAATAAACCCCAGAATTATTAAGATTGTTATCGTAATTATTAAGAGTCTTATTCGTGATTTATGTGCAGTATTCTGTCGTGCCTGCATTACAGCTTATGTTGTTTTCATGTAAGATGTATGTACCTAAAGACAAATTTGACTCAAATATGTCTTCTCTACTTCCACTAAGCCAAATCGAGTCATAATGCAAAAACAGAATTATTCCTACACACACGTTAATACGTTACAATACGTTATTTGAGTAGCGACAACAAAATCAGTGATTCAAAAAGAAAGGACAAGATTTTTTGTTTTATTTAATGTATTTTGTCATTTGTAAATATGGGATCCTCTAAAGCTTATAGACACTACCAGTCAGAAGTTTAGACACGGCTACCCATAGAAAGTTTCCTTATTTTTAGCTAAATTTATCTATAAAAATGGCCTGGAATTATGCAATTCACTTTAAAAACCCTCCAAAATGGAACTTTACAGGAGGATACAACAGCTTTCTTAACCTACAATGGAGGTTAATAAAACAAGGTTTTTGAATTGAAAACGTAAACTGTTTTAAATTGTGCAAAAATAAGAGTTAAAAGATTTCTTTGCACACCTAAATATATATTAGAGGTGGAGATATGGCAGAAATATAATACTGTTGTACATCAAGAGTATATGTGGTATATCAGGATGTTTATTGTTTCAGACATCTCATCAGCTGAAACTGTTAAGTTTCAGCCTGTAGAGTCTTAACCACAAATATCCATTTAGTTGGGTGCGTCTAAATTTACTATTCTGTGTAGTACTATTTTGGATGTATGTATGAATGTCTGGGGGAGCACATGCTTCATGTATGTGTGTCTGCACTAGGGATGCACCAAAGTCCTAATATTGATTATTAGTTAGTTATATTTTAAAATATCTGATTTTGGTCAAATCTGTGTTCTGTGTTACAAACACAATGTAGCCTGACTGAAAGGTAACAGTTAAAAATAGGACCGAACAGCAGGATGTGTACACCCAGCAGCTTCTCTGGCTCGTCAAAAAACGGAGCTGACTGCAGTTTCATATCCAAATTTCTCAAGTCGTCTGTTTCATTCCATTGTCTCACTCACAACTCGGATCAGAGTTAATATCACCTAAGCACTGCCGTTACAGATTTAACCAAGAGCAACTTTTACTTCTGTTCGCCATCCCACACCGCCGACGTCTTGTTGTGTGCTGTGCGTGCTGCCGTGCATCCACGCATCAGTGCATGTGTGTGAGTCTGTCAGAAACTGCTTTGTGGTGTCGGTCATAGGTATCGGTATCCCCATCACCGATACCGATACAGGATTTAAGAACCAGTATTGGAGCAGATACCGATGCGGTACCAGTATTGGTACCTCTAGTTTGCATATAGACGTCCGTGTGTGTGTGTGTCAGTGTGAATTGTGTATAAGACGGCAGATGGCTCAGGTGATTTAGTTGCTTTGCAGGAGGTGAGAAGGGAGGGGTTCTAGACTGATGGACAGATGGACAAAACGGTACACACAGTGTGCTGAATTCGGTTCGAATGTGGTTCGAATTAGGTTTTTAAGATCCTATGGTTTTAGGCATTGTACAAAGGTCACCTCACCTTTGATTCACTTTACTTCGCGTGTGTGTGTGTATGTGTATGTGCTTGTGTGTGTGTGTGTGTGTGTGTGTGTGTGTGTTATATGGGCATAAGGCATAAGCACGGGTGCCATATTTCCTCTGATGGTGTTGGATGATGCTGTGAACAGAAGGAGCAGCGTATGCTGTGTCATTTTCTCTTAGAGCTTTAATCTGGCCAGAAATGTTGGTCCGAACCCCGAATACAGCCGGAGAGCTTTCTGTCCGAGTCCGATATGAACCTGCCCAAATCTAATTTTGAGTCTAAATCTAACTCATGCTCATCAAAAGATTGCTCTAGCCCAACCTAACCTCTTTCCCCGTATTGACCTGGGTGTAATACACATAATTAATCACTCATAATTTCGGTTCGTCTTGTTTTATGCGTGGGGTGTTTGAGACTGTGGGACATAAGTTATCTTGTGTGTGTGTGTAGGCGCTGCTTTGTTTGCTCTTCAGTTTTAGTCGAGTGCAGCTGCCACCTTGACATGAGCTGATCTGGGTTATTAATAGTCAAAGCCTTCTGTCTTTTGGTCATATTACCACTGTACACCCACACACACACCCCCCACACACACATATGCTAGTGTTGCATCATGCATTGTTTCTCTGTTATCAGAATATTCATCTATACATTGTAGACTTTTCACCGAACACATACGTTACAGTGAACTATTCTGAAGAACACATGAGCGTTCTCATGTTCAGAATGTTCAGCGTTCAGAATGTTTAGCAAACGGACCCAAACACATCTCGAAACAGTCCAATGTGTACTATAAGCACACTGATCAATCTCAGATGCTCCTGATGAGTGGTCAGTGAGTGCTTTCACAAAGAACAGCCAGTCATGTGGTCTCACAGCTATACAGTCGATGTGTCTGCAGCTCTGTCCTGAACCACATCACAGATTTGTTTGTTTTGTTGCAGTTGGCAGTGATGCTGTTGGTTTGGGCAGAATGAATTTTTCAAATTAGTCATTTTTAAATATTAATAAATGATAATGTCATGAAAAAAGAGTTAACAGCTACATCGTATGTAGGCCTAAGATGAATCCCTAAAGGATGCTTGTATTCTCTATGTTTAACAATTCCACTCATCCTCAAAAGAATAGTTGCACCCAGAAGGACGTGTGGGACTGCAGTGTGAGATTTCATCTTGCTGAAGTGACTGAAGATGACCCGCTGCCATTCTGAGTCACTTCATACGTATGACACCATTGCAGTCTTTGGTGACGTTGAAGTGGTGTTAAGGGTAGTTGTCATAAAGGTCTGTGTGCATGTAGTCCTGTGTCGTGCAGCCGTCTGCCAATGGTGCTGGCACTAGCAGGATGACTCATGAAGGGCATCACTGCTCACTGAATGTCTGCAGTCGTGGCTGTTGGGTCAGTCAGGTACGGTGATAAGACCCGTCCTCGCTTACATCACACGTGTGGCCGAGCGTGAAACTTGAATCGTTCGCACATCTCACAATGTCAAACCTACCCACCACGTGTCATTTCTGTCGGTTGATTCCTTCTGGGTGCAGCTATTTGTGCAACTATGTTTTGGGAAAAAAACATATACTGTATATTATATATCATTTGTGTGTTCAGCCTATTTTAGAAAATAATTCTGAACTGTACCAAAATAATCAAATGCAGTTCAATTTCCTAAAAGAACTGCAAGCAAATTTAATTATTGTAAGATCAGAAATTTGTATTTGTGCTAATGCTTTATATTTACTTTCACACCCTTATGCCGTTACTGCTGGAACAAAACCCTTCAAAATAGTGGTTTAAAAAAAGAGTTGTAAACAGAAATGTTTTTACAGGTAATTTAACTTTATAACACATTTAATACAGACAAAACTGGAGATACAAAGTTGTGTTCCAACTGTCTGTATTCAGACTACATTACTCATTCAGTGTAGTTCAGTTCTTGAATGTTAGCAGTTCATAGACTTAAAGATGAGGGCTTCTCTTGTTTGAAACGGCTAGACTGAAGGTCAAAGCGGCCACCTCTGACCACACATCATCCTGTGTCCCAGTATAGCAGCACATTGGGAAATCACCCTTTCCACTCAGTTTGAGAGAATGATGTACCCTTTGGCCCGCTCTTTGCTTGGGCACTTTTGGGGTTTGCTCTCTCGATATTTCACGTTTTGTCTCTCGACCAGACGTGTTTCAAATTGTGTAAAGTATTGTGTCCAATTTAGAATCCGGCCGAGATGAACTCCACATAGCCGCTGCTCTTTCCTAGCCATTCCTACACATACATGCCTTTCTAAATTGATGTGATTTTGCAGATGTGCATGTGAACTGAATTGGATTTTACGGAGTTGCATTCCATTTATATGAGACAAAATGGGAGATCTTCCTGCCTTTACTGTATTCACTGTTCAGCTTCACACATTTTAGAGCTCCTCACCAGTCTGTGCAGCTCGAGCTGAACTGAAATAATTCTAGAAGAAGGTAATACAACATATTCCACTATTTGATCTGTCATTGTGTTAATCTCAGCTTGACATCTCATTTCAGTGTCTACTCTGACCACAGATCAGCGATGTAGACTCGCTTGTTTCCACCAGTCTCTCTACGCTGGAAAGTCCATGATGAGTCTTGTTCCAGCCTTACCCTCTGTAGCCACAGTTCATCAAGCAAGTCAAATTAATAACACCACTCAGCAATCACTGGTCAGGGAAAAAGCTAGCACATGGAAGGAAAATCCAGGGCCTGAGGCAAACGCAGCTCATTAGGCAACAGTAAAAACATCAGTCTGCTACAGAAACAACCCCAAAGCAACCCCAGCTTTAAGGGTGCCGCGGCGAGGTCTTGGCAGAGCGGAGCAGAGCAGAGCGGTCTTGCAGTTGGTCCAGTTTGAGTTGCGGTGGGTTTCGGCCGCTGAGACATTAGAATCATGTCGTGACACTCTTTTGCCAGGAAACACGGATCCAGAGTTGATCCGCTGGTCTTTTCTGCAGGCGTGCTCTGCTCTGAGTGACACGTTTGTTTTTGTTTGGATGGGTCATTTTTTATGTGCATTGTGGTTTCATTAGTAAGTACAAAGACTTTCCATCCGTGCAGACCAGAAACCAAAGTCACATGAAGGCAGCTGCTGTTTGTGACTGACGGGATTGGTTCTATTACCGAAGAACCTCTATGCACCATTCTTGAGAGTCCAAATAAGTTTCACTGTACTGTACTACCTGAAAGCTTTATTGCTCGTATGGTACACTTAAATGAAAAGGGTGTTTATCAGCGATGCTGTTGAAGAACCACTCTTGGTTCTATTTAAAACAGAACTTTCCGCATGGTTCTCCAAAGAACCGTTTGTATGGTATGAAGAACCCTTTTCAGGTTGAACTATATATAATTAAAAAAAAAAAACAACTTAAGAAGGCTTTTCCTAGAGCCATACATCCAAGCCAAAACTGGCTTTGGAACCTTTATCTTTAAGTCCCTTAGCTCTTTGTTGATTTTTACTTTCATGCATCATTTGAACACAGCAGCTGCTGTTTACACTGTGTGGAAATTTCATGATGAATGGATCAACAGAAACGGCCCAAAACTGCTTGGAAAAAACGTCTGGTTCCATTGACTTTCGTTCAAATGAAATTAAGTTTTTTCCCTCTCCTGTGAAGCTGCCATTTTGGAGATACTGAGTTATTCTTTGGACAGCGAAATGATGGACTACGTACCGAAATGTACTGTTCCAGGCTGTGAAGGTGATGCCCTTTCCATGGAAGCAAACTGTCAGCAGGACAGTTTCTCCAGCTTCTTAGTCGAATGTTCCATTCCACCTTAAATGCTACAGCTTGCACAGGCACCAGAATGTGCCCGCTGCACCACTTAAGGTGGAACAGAAAATTCATTAAATTAGCCAGCACATAGGAAGCAAAGTTCAGCTCCCGCATCTTTAACAAGACCCTGAAGACAGTTTCTCAAACCTTGGATAATATCAAGCGGGCCTAATTACTACTACCAGAAGAGCTTGTTTAATTCTAGCGCCAAATCATAGGATTGTACATGGGCATATAAAACACCCTCTGGGGAATTTCAGCCAGACCAAAGTTACATACCTTCTGTGTAGACATCATTTAATGCTGAGTAAATGCAGTATATGGCACAGTTGCTGTTTATTTGCTGAATTTTAATGTACTGGGAAAAATAAAGCATACAGTGTGGCCTTATGAAGCATTTATTTCATGTTTTATGTCTGCACAAATATGCTAAAACATGCCATATTCAAGTTTGTTCACTGTAGAGGGCGTGTTAATTGTGTTTTGTTTTTTATTTTGTTTTGTTTTTTTTATCTGTGTATATTGCTTTAATATTGCTTTCAATAATTTGCACTGTTGCATCACTTGCTGTACACGTAGTACTTTGTTAATGCATGGAATGCATTAAGCAGTTTTCCGTGTTTGGAAATACCACAGTTATGTCCCTGTTTTTAGTGTTTTAGTGTTGTTGGTTTGCTTCTGCTTAGTTAATATTTGAACTTTAATATTTGGATAGTAAGTTTAGGCTATTATATGACCTGGTTAAATAACACCCTGCTGGGCTGCCTTAATGAGATTATCCACTGGACGAAGGTAGTTGTGCCTGTAATTTCTTGTGCCCTCTTGTGTAATTACTTCTGCCGCTGGGTCCGGCCTCTACCGGGGCTCTGACAGCTTTTGAGTTGGTTAGGTAAGGGTGCGAATAATAAGACACAGTGAACAACGTGAAGGGGTAGTGAATCACTCCTCTGCCTCTAGAGGGGGAATCCACTGATGAATCACTGACCTCTCTACTACTTAATACATGTCTGTTCAACTTTAAAGTCCTTTAAGATCGCACCCATTAAAGACCCCAAATGGACTTTCTTCCTTTCTGGAGCTCAACAGTGAAACGTTTCATAAATGGGCAGGATAGATAGACAGCGCTCGCTCTTGTAGCTTTGATTCCACAAAAACGATTCCAGAATGCTGCATTTTTGAGTCTGTTTCACCAAAATCTTTTCTGCTTGCTGTTTCATATTTAGCCACATGCATCTCGTGAGATGTGTGCTTGTCATTAGCTACTCTGAATGGAAATTCTTTAGTCCTCTGATCATGTCAGTCTGTCTTGTTCAGTACTTTTCCATATACCTTCCATATACCTGCCTCCTCTTAGAACAATGACTTACATTCATGGCTTTTAACAGACGCTTATCCAGAGCGACTTACAACCGTGCTTAGTGTTCCGTCGAATGTTTCCTATCTAGTACAAGAAGGTTAGAGTCAAAACTCGAGCTCAGACGCTGCCTGAACAAGGGCCAGTGTTAATACCCAGAAAGAAGAATACAGAGTTATATATAAAGCATAAGAGCACTACCTAGAAATCCCAACCCAGCGCTCAGTATAAGTGTCAAAAGAAAGCATTTCAGGATACACATCTATTAGTGCTTACATTAGTACTTGACTGTACTGGGCTTAACTCACTAAGCTCTTCTATTCCTTAAGAAACTGCAACTAATAAAATCATTTCCCTTAATTCACTTATTAGTAGTACTAGTAGGTGAGATTTGTTGATATTCTTAACTTTGGACAAATTTAAGTATCATTAAACAGACTGTTTATGTCTATTAAATAAACAAGAAAGACTGATGTTCTTTTAGTTCAGTTAAATTCAATTGTATTCAGGTCTTTACAAATGAAATCCCACGTACTGGCACCAAAAAAAGGGTTTTTGACATAAGTTGAACTCTTTCTGGTGCTATATAGAACCATAAACCATATAGAAGTTAAAGGTTCTTTGAAGAACAATCTACAAGTTGTTAGAACCAACATGGAGAAGAACTATTTAACCATGCAAACAAGCACTTAAGCCTCTTTAAGTTGGTTGTATATATATATATATATATATATATATATATATATATATATATATATTGTGTATATATATATGTTGTGTATATATATATATATATATATGTACAGTCAGATGCAAGTTTGGACTTTTGTAGGTAATAATAAGCACATTTTAGTTACTACTTATATGCTGAATTTAATATATCAGTCAAATAATAAAATGTACCCTGTGAGAAAGAAATGGTGCATTTTTAATATGTTAAATATTAAAATTAAAATATTAATTTGGTATGTTAAATTCAATACAAATCATACACTAAAGTTTGCATTAAAATAATGTGTATTTTCACCAATAAATATTTTTAAAAAATCTATAAAAATGTTTTAACTTTTGTATGTGACTGTAAGAGTAAGAGTGTGGCCTTTACTAAAGAACCTTTGATGAGCTCCTTCTTTTAAGGGTGTGGCTGAGACTGAAATGGGTCCCTACTTGTGTTTTAGGGCACTATTACCAGGCATGGCTTGATAACACCGTTTCATGTTTGATACTGATACTGATACCGCAACCTTGAGTGTCTGCCAGTAATGATACCAATCCATTGTTCAACCAGCCATCTACATTACTTCGTTCTCAAACTGTGAAACGGATATTCACCTCCCCTAAAGGCAGGAATATATAGAACACAACATGACTCGGTTATGCTCACTGCTGATTCTTTTTATTTTAACTTTTTTTCTTTTTATTCCAATTTTTGATTGGTCAGCAACATCAAACATTCCCAATGACATTTCAAGTGCAACTAATATATCAGATTATATTATTGGTGTTGGCCAGTATTGGACCAGCACTAACACTGAGTATCATAAACATACTGTACGTCATATGTCTGCTCTTCTCATAGTGTCTGCATTGTGTAATTGACTTTGAAAATGCACTCATAAATTCTATTGAACATTATATATCACTGCATGATTAAGGAGGCCGCAGATGCTTTGAACTTATCAGACTCTCTGAACTCTGAACTCTGTACGGTTAAAACCAAAAGCCCTAAGAAATTTATCGCTGGCTGCTCCATATATGAATCGGAACTGTTGTAAATTGCCCTAAGCGTGGACCAAGATTGTAATGCCTTCTCTTGTTAAGGCTCCACTCAAAATGTTACTCCCAGCTACAAATAAGAAGCCTGCTTAGGCATCGTTCAAGCAACGAATGCGGCTGGTGAATGCTGACGCTGGATGGTGATGATTCAAAAGTGTCCAAATATATTTATCATGTGTTTATGCTGCTGTTCAGTAAACTAGATACTTCATCCCTAAAGAGCGCAATACAATACAATACAGCTGAAACCGGGAACACGAGTTGTGCAAAATGTCCCTTCTTATAGTTCAGATTACCTTAAACTGCCCCACAAAGAGAAGCTGCTGCTTCTGCACCTGAACAGGAAAAAAATCAGCATAGCATTACTGTTAACCGTAGTGGTCATAAATTCCCCCTTTTTATAACTCACCAGGGTAACAAGTCCTAAAACAGCCCTCTGAGTGGTCAGCCGAGGTGTCACTCACCCACCTTCGCCCCCCTCCTTCACTGATACGCAGTCGGAGCAGCAGGGGCTTGATGAATGTTTAACTGTCTGTTATCGCCCGCTACAAGTTTCACTCTGTAAAACTTCTCATACTGCGAGCTGAATGCATATGAGGTGCGATCAGAATTACTGTGTGTATTTGCAAATAAGGGGTGTCCCCCTGCAGTCCTCCAAAGAGGATCCCCTCTTTCTGAGAGTGAGCTAAAGCTGTGTGGCATCTGCGAGAGACGTTCTAGATGAATCATGCTTTCTTACATGTGGGGAAACAGGAGGCTGAAATGTTTTCTGAAATCCTTCAACGCAGCAGTACAGCAATGGCTTCCCGTATTCGACTGAGTCATTCAAAATTGTGAAGCCGTGTCCAAGTGCACACCGCAATATGTAATTTGATACACTTGAACTCAGACACGTGCGCCGTCCGTCAACCGTTTGACTGCTTTCTTCGGGAACTTTATGGAAAGTATATTATTTCCAGTAGAGATAAAATACATGCTTCGGTGTTTTACTATCAAACAGCCATGTGTAAAATACATATGTATATTGATATGGCTTCATGATCCTCAGCGTCTTGGATGGTCTAAATTGAACACAATTTAACACACTATTTTAGCCCGTTTAAACCCTTGAAAAACTCGAGTGCAGATCAGTGCTGACATTACAGCAAGGGGCTTCAGCATTTTTCTAAAGTACTGTCACATATATTGTCTGAAATATTCACACGTGTAATATTGTCTTCCTCAAAATGACGCTCGCCAGGCTCTATTATATTAAATCATAGATAGATAGATAGATAGACAGATACTTTATTGATCCCGAAGGAAATTTAGCAGCCGGTAGCATTTGCACAGTACAGCACAGTAAAGACAAGACAAAGAGGGTTGTACAGAATGAACCCAGAGGTAGGTACCGGCTCAGCAAAAAATTATTAACTATTAAACTATAAAACTATAAATAGTCCAGTACACTGTGGATAAATCATTCACCTAGCCTGAAAAGGTAAAGGCTGTAGAAGAGATCAGATTATATCGATTATATCACATCAAACACTAGCACTAGGGAGTTTCAAATCATTGGAAACCAACAAAAAATAACATGCACAAAAAAATACATGGGGAAAGTTAGATGGCTCCAAACTTTTGATTCTTAGTTCTGGGCAAAAGTCAAAACCACCATACAGTTCTTTCATTTCTAATCAGCTATAAAATACAAGGTGTTCATTTTTTAGGCATGGGAAAAATGCAAAAACCAATGAATAGATTAATTACAATTACAATTCATTAAAGCAATAAATTCCAATTAATAGATTATTCATAGAGCATTATACAGAAGCCTCAACAACTAAAAATAACATCATTTTGTCAGTATTTCATGTGCCCACCCTTTTCCTTTATTGCAGCTTCTATTCATTTCTTGCTGTCAAACAATAGTTTTCAGTTTTTCACTGTGAAGTTCAGACTTGCGTTTTCTGTTTCTCGCAATCCAAATAATCCCAAACACATGACTGACTCTGCACTGTACTGTATAAACTCTGCAGGGCTTCATATGCAGTAGTGTATCCACAGAAGATCTACTGCTAGCATTAAAAGAGCACTGATCAGTACAGCAACAGTTTGGCCAGGAATGACCGGTCACGTCTGCCCTGAGGTACTGGAGACTGAGAGTGATTGTTCTTTGCTTGAGGGCACCGCATATAATCACATCAAACATCTGATCTCTTCTACAGCCTTTGCCTTTTCGGGCTAGGTGAATGATGTAAGAGGTGAGTGGTGTTAGCACTAGGGAGTTTCTGACACTTAGGACTGCATTTCAAGAAACGTTGGGTAGGTGGAAAACTTATGTCATGGAAATGTTTTGTATTAAACACTGTATTACGATGCGCATAATGTGTGAATCACATATGTATTGGATGCCTACATGATTACAGATTTAGCGATTGGTTGAATAGTGTTTAGCAAGCCTGTACAAGGTGCGAGACATTCAAATAAATAAACACATAAAACCAAGAATGTGCCACGAGTTGCAGCGCTAATTTATGTGCCCTCTGGTGACAGTTCGCATTAAGTGAACTGAGCCATGTCCTCATCTGACCTGCTGTCAAATGACCTAAGTTCAAGAATGTAGTGTTACCACTGTGTGTGTGTGTGTGTGTGTGTTTAGAGAAATGGAAAAACTGAAAATAAGATTTAATGTTTATGTGGAAAGAGCCGTTTTCATTTCATTAAAATACTCCACCACGTCTGAATGCAGTCCGTACTTGCCCATTCCAACATGACCCAGTTCCAAATGTAGAAGCCCAGAAACTCTGTCAGCGTTTTGCTGTCATGGGCCTTGACTTAATAGCCGTCTGTACACATCCAGTTGCTCTAAAAATGAGGTATTTCATCCAGGATTTTGCTTTGCGTATGGAAGGGTAGGGCTGAAAGATTCATCATTTTTATGTATATCGAAATCACATTTTGAAAGAGTGCAACTTTTAAATCACAGGAGTTGCAGTTATTATTATATCATATGTTATCAGTTATCAATTATCTCCTCTTCACAAAGGTAGAAGGTAATAGCATGGAGCTTCCAAACCAACTATAGATGATTTAGACCATATAGACCTATAGATGATGTCAAAATAACCCAAAAACAACCCTAATTAACAGGCTGTCTGTCTGGTGGGTTAACTGGCTGGTGTTAAAGCCTCAAAACAAAAACAGTGGGCACGTTAGTGAACACTTTATAAACTGAAAAGGGGCAATTTACATAGCAATTCTAGCATTGGTCAGAAAAATCCCAGTTAGATATTTTGCCCATATCGTTCATCTTTATTTTGCACTACTTTCTAATGTCATATGTTTTTCATTACAAATGATATAATAAGCCTAACAATTCGAGCTGGATTACCCATTTACTTAGACAGTGTGCTCTCAAGCTGGCTCAGATGCTGATCATGAACAGCAACAAAAGTCTTTAATGAGTAAATCAAATCTGAGACTCGTCTGCTTTACTGGAATGAATAAGACACGGAGGTTCTGACCGTTCGGTAAACTGACCATGTTCACAAATTCATCTAGAATCCAGAATCTTCTTCACAGGGTTTTGGTGTGGTCTCAGTCTCGGACCCCACAGTACACCGTTATTTAATACTGAATGGTATTTGCTTGTCGAACATATTGAGCGTTGTTGAAGTGCATGTCTTCAGTAAGGCTGTAATGGAGATCATCAAGATTGGTGATTAGTCATCAGGATTAGCGATGACTAGTTGGCAGCTTGCATCATGATGATGATGATGATGATGCATGTTTTATATTCTACTACATGCATTTTTTTACCCAAACCACGTCCACAGGGCACATAAGCCTTTCGTGACGACTGACATAAACCTACAGGAAGATTTCATAAAGGCTTATTCCAACAAACAAGCAAGCAAGTTGTTACAGAGACTGCTTTTGTCCCTCTTCAAGTCAAGTAGTTTTATTATGTACTTCAATACATATCAGTACTTCGATATTTATAAGACATACGGAGGATTGAAATTGCTTTACTCTCTGTCCCAAGATGTAGCAAATAAACATTTAATAGCAAATAAACATTTAACAATAAACAGATTACAACTAAAACAAGAGTATTCTGAATGTTATAAACAATAAACATAAAATAGACAGATGCAAGACATATGCTAGAATAAAATAATCAATAAATGTCATGACTGGTAAGTGATGCCTGTTGGATTAAGCCTTTTTCAGTTTTAAATATGTTTTATGTCAGTACAAGACAACCGTCTTGGGCATCTCAGAAAATCATATGCAAATCAGTTTATGGAGGCAATAAGTAAACACAACAGTGATTTTATATATGTCTGTGAGTAGCCTAACCACTTCCAGACCTCGGCTGCATCGAAGTTCTAAATGAGCTACTGCAGGGCTTCCGCGCCAAGGCCCACCTGATAATGACCACAAAGCACAGCGGCCCACCAGAAAATTAAAACCAACTTTTATAAACAAAGTTTCTCCACGAAAAATTATGATGTGTCCAAATTCAAACAGGTGAGCTGTGAAAGCCTCCCAAGACAGCGACTATGTTGTAACAAACTGAGGAAGTTTAATTAGAATACCGTTATCTGTACATGTGTACATTAATAAACATATATTTATACTAATATACTAAAAATAACACTAATATGGTTATTTATGACGTGTCCGGACCACTGCAAACTACTGCCTCCACCTGAGTACAGGCCCACGGCCCACTAGAGGGTACTTCAAGGCCCACTAGTGGCGCTCGCCCCACAGGTTGAGAAGCCCTGATCTAATCAGTCCTTAATTAAATTAAATGAGCTGTGTAGTTGATGGATTTTAACCAATATATGCAATGTCTGGAGTAAACAGAGACGTCCTGCTTTATTAAAGTAAGTTATTAATAATGTCATTTTATAAACAAAGCATTCTATTAATATTTCACTGTGTAATTATTACTGTTTGTCCTAATGTTATATAGTTAATGTTATTTTGTAATTTACTGGCAAACACACATATAATACCAAGATCAATAGTTATAAACCGTTTACTGTATATGTGTATAATGAAGTATTTGGGAAGACCTCCTTATATGTCTACTGTATGCATACGGTATTTTGAATTTGACATTGTTTATTATTTTTGAGTCCTATTTTTATTGCTCGGCCTTTTCGTATCCTCCACAGTGACAGCCCCAGTTTTTTTAAACGAGCAAATGTTAATTATTTTTCTTTCTTTCTGTCTTTCTTTGTGCGTCTCTCACACACACACCGTCGCGTTTTGCGTTCAGTGCTCTGGATTTTAGAAGGCCACCTTGTTCCCATGCTCCTCACTTCAGTGTGACGGCACCCACTCTTCTGGTTATGAAATCCTTACTTGTGGTTCGCTGGTTTCCCGGGCTCCCTCCCTCACAACTCCCACTACTCCGAAAGTGCTGAGTGGCCCCAACTTGCACGCCATTCCCTTTTGCTCTTTGTAGTGAGAGGTGTGTGCTGCATTGTGTGTGTGTGCGCAGGAGGCAGGCATGCTGCTGTTGCTGCTGCTGTTGCGGAGTGGGTTAGCGCGCAGCAGCAGTCGTGGTGTCGGCCCACTGCAGTAGGTCTGTACGTGTGAAGAGCGCTCATACCAGAGGAAGAAACACACGCCTACACGAACAGGATGATCTGAGGCAGCGGCCGGGCATTTTAAACATCGCACTAACCTCTACACTCACACACAAACAACAACGCACAACAATAAGAGGAACCTCGATACACAAAAGCACACTCACCAAATATGATAAACACACACACACACACACACACGCAGAGTTTATATTTATACAGCATAAGGATGCGAGTCATACGTACTGTAATAGTACCGTTCTAACGCTTTAGGCTAAAACGCTGGGTATATTAGCAGTAAGCATTTATTTGCTCAGAAAACAACACTGTTATATCAGAGTGATTGTATTCCTCAGATTATTACTGCATTAGTTATTATTATGCGCCATCTGCTTTGGCTAATCCTTACTTCATTATGTTAAATTAAGTATGCTGGTGATGTTCTTCAGACTAGCTCACAAGAAATCAACTAGTTACTGTATGCATTAGGGCTGTGCAATACATCGTTTCAGTATCTTCATCACTGCAATGAGTACATGCGCAGCAGGTCACATCGCAGGACGTGCCATAGACACATAGGGCAAATTAAATCAAGCACATCTCGCTACAACTTTGTTGCTGATTGATACAAAAAAGAAAGACTCGCGCGGTTCTCATTTTCCATGACTAATCTACAACAGAGGTCTGTCTCATACAGCCTAATTACTTGTATACACGAAGACGAGTCACAGAGCTCAAGTTCAGGAATCTTCAGAGTACGTCTGCAGAGTCAAAAGACATTTTTCGGCTCTTTTTAAATGATTATTTAAATGAATTTTCTGTGCAGATGCACCTACAAAATCACCGCCATCGTTCTTTCCAAATAGAGCGGCTCAAGTCATCTGGTACAAAGTCCTGTATTCTTTCATATATGAATATATATATATATGGTGTATATATAATTTTTTTTCATAGATATATTTATATCACAGAAAAGTTAGTATGTTTGTTGATTTGCATTTGTTGATGTGTGCTTAGAGAAACAGTTTTGCACAGTACTGTATGCCCCATATGTGTGTGTGTATGTGTATGTGTATGTGTATGTATGTATATATATATATATATATATATATATATATATATATATGTGTGTGTGTGTGTGTGTGTGTGTGTGTGTGTGTGTGT
>CM067498.1:4633307-4649978 GCA_034552555.1 Semaprochilodus insignis
AAAAAAAAAAAAAAAAAATCCCCATTAAGTTGTAGTAAGGCTGTACAAAACTATCTATCACTTGATCATTGCAATGTGATGTTTTGTGATTTTGTATTATTTCTCAAAATGACTGTATCAGTTTTGAATTAATACTTGATTGATAGTTTCTGAGGGGTCCATTTTGTGTCATGTTTGAACCACCACCAGTAGATATCTGTTAGACTCTTCCACTCCAGTGTAAACAAGTAGCGTATGAGTGCACTGCTAATGTGAGGATTAACCTGTGTGCGTGGTGGTGTTATTTTCACTGACCGTTTTCCTAAAAATTGTGTGTGTGTATATATGTATGTGTGTGTATATATATATATATATATATATATATATATATACACACACATACATATATACACACACACAATTTTTAGGAAAACGGTCAGTGAAAATAACACCACCACGCACACAGGTTAATCCTCACATTAGCAGTGCACTCATACGCTACTTGTTTACACTGGAGTGGAAGAGTCTAACAGATATCTACTGGTGGTGGTTCAAACATGACACAAAATGGACCCCTCAGAAACTATCAATCAAGTATTAATTCAAAACTGATACAGTCATTTTGAGAAATAATACAAAATCACAAAACATCACATTGCAATGATCAAGTGATAGATAGTTTTGTACAGCCTTACTACAACTTAATGGGGATTTTTTTTTTTTTTTTTTGTACACACTCCTGATAATCAATGGGCCTCAAACGTTCTTAAGAAGTCATTTAACAAGCAGTGCATACTGCAGAACAATACATTTTCTTATTTAGGATTTGTTATTTGGTAAGAACAGAAATAGACTCTCAGGAGCACAAAGGTGCGAACAATTCTGTTTTAAAGGACACGGAGCATAAAAACAAGTGACCAATCAGAAACTTACAGATACCTTACAGACATTTACTTACACATGAGACAAGTAGCACATTTATCCCAAGAAACAGTTGCCTATGCAACCTTGAGTGGTCCTCATCTACACAGAGAAGGGCAATATATGCCACGATTAAACATTATTGGACTGCTTGCACACATGCTGGGCTTGATATCGTGACAGCCGTTAGATTGAAACTGAGAGTCCTTTGAGTTTATGATCAAATCAAATTTATTTGTACAGCGCTGTTTACAACTGATGTTGTCTCAAAGCAGCTTTACAGAAATTCAGTAGTAATAATTCATTAAGGAGAGAAAAGAAAGAAGCCCCCAGTGAGCAAGCCGAAGGCGACGGTGCCAAGGAAAGACTCCCTCAAGTTGGAGGAAGAACCAGACTCACACGGGGGGACCCATCCTCCTCTGGTCCAAACTACATTTTGAAATTGATCAAAGTAACATCAATTGAGTATCTAATTATGCTGATCTAGTCGTAGTGGTGATGATGAAGTTAATGAAGAAAGGGTGCACACCTGTATCTGTATGTATGACTTCAGACTCTAAAAAATGAAATCCAACAATCCTATAAAGAAGTTGGACTTCACTACAGTCCTTCATTCACCGCACTGTGTGGTCGGACTTTCTTATCCATACCGTAAACAGATTTCACCAAACCAAATGCACATCACCGAGTGTTTCAAGTTTCAGGGTCAGTTTTCTGGACATTTAGTCTAACGGGAAACTGGCTGTTCTAGTTCAGACCCAAAAGACGAGACGGATCCAACTTCCGTCCACACATAAACCACCCGCCGCCTGATGCCATCATGAAAATCCACAGCAACTGCCCCACTTCTCATTTCAGTCTTTCCAAGAACGCAGTACTCCATCATCAGCATGTGTTCATGTCACCGCTGCAGGAAGAAATCAAGTCAGGTTTTTCAGAGTAATATTTTATTGTTTGCATACAAGAGTCACATAAATGCCATCTCTAGAGTCGGACAAGTTTCAAAAAGAAAAAAGAAAAAACCTAAATGCCCACTCGGGTGCCAGAGAGGCCTCCAATCTTTGTTCAGCTGGTATTGCACTCTGGGTAATGTAGTAAAGGCAACAAAAGACTGCAGCCCCAATCTTAGCAGTTCGCTCACAGTGTTTCTTTTCTTAAAAGGAGGGCGGACAACAAAAATCTACACTGCCAAAAAGGAAGAGGCCTATGGCACGAGGACCGACTGCCTCTCCAGCGTCACTAAAGACCAAGAAGGAAAGCATGCAGAGCAGACAAAACAGTACTTGTTTCTCGTATTAAATAAAAGGGTCTTCTGGACTTGATTCAACTAAGAAGGGCGCGCTCGGCCCGCGTTTGATTATACTATTAAGTGTTCAGGGATTGTGCAGCCTACAGTGCTGAGGCACTCTCCACCAAAACAAACAAACAAACAAAAAAAAAAAAATCAGCTCTTAAATCCTACATGCAGCACGTTTTCTACATAGTCACTAGGTTTCTAGGCATGGTTTGGCTCCGTACAACCTCACTGTACATTCAGTAGTGGCTTAGAGTCGGCCTCTTGGCGGTCAGTAGTGTTGTAATTCTTCTTGCATCCAGCTTGAGGCACTGGCAGGCCATATGGCTTAGCCCTTGTATATTGCACTGCCTTCCATTGGCTTACAAGGAGTAGCATACACATTAAAAACGGTGGATACGTAGCGCAGCACGGCATGGCATTCCACCCACAGGAAGAGCTTGAGATGAGGGAACGTTTGCTCCATAAGCACATGGCAGAGGAAAGCCGCAATAACGGTTTAGATGTACCAACATCTGCATAAAGGCACATAAGGCGTGCCATTTCTCCCTGTGTCTCAAACGCACTGATATACAAACAGGAGGCACTTTGACAAATACGTATGTACACAGAATTCTTGTATTCCCATTCTAGCTCCCCTCCGGGAGTAGGAGCAGATTAGAAATGGAGGAAAGACTGTCAGTGTGCCAGTTTAAGGTAGAACGCGGTCAGGTGGGGCGGGGGAACATGGATCGGGGGGAGGTTAATCGGGTGAAGTGCAGAGCTTGCTCATTCTAGCGTTCACTTTCCAGTGGGTCGGGGTTTTGGTCATTCGCAGCACATCAGGCGGACAGGGTGACCGGAGAGGGGGAGGTTGGAGCGCTCGGCCACAGCCCGCCTCGCCGCCTCCTCGCTGGGGAAAGTCACTAGTGCCTCCCCGCTCCGCTGGCCACTGAGGTTATACAAGACGAGGACAGAGTCCGCCTGGAGCTGCAATGGGAAGAGAAACATACACATACAAACACAGACAAAGATCAATCAGATTGGACTACAGGTGGTCGTGGTTATCCAGGGCTCCCACTCCCTCCAAGTCAAATCTAACTCTTCCCACTCTTACTGAGCTATACTGAAGAGAGAACAGGCTGGTAAAACGGCCACGATGCTTTAAACCCACCAGTTTTCAGTTCCAAACTTTAACATCTTCACTGCTTTAAAATGGTGCAGAATTATTACTGAAATTCACATTTTCCTGGCACTTTCCTTCCTTAGCAGGTACACAACATGCTGACTGAAATGTTGTTGAGGAGCAGGAATGGGATAAAAGGGTATAGGGAAAAAATTATAATAATTCCAGTAACCAAAACAAACTCAATACAGGAAACAGGAAAATAATATTTTCATAGATGGCAACTAAAAATATTAAGATGCCACAAACAAAATTCCCTAATATATATAATATTGCATGACGTGGCCCAGAATTGATTTCCCAACTTTCCTAGAGCCCCTAGAGTTTCTCAGAGTTCATAAAATTTCATGATAATCCAGAAATTCCTTGATATGTGGGAACCCTGCTATTTGAATATTGAATCATCCTTCACTCATTAGTTTACAATAGGGGATATAATTAACCACTAGGAAGCATGCACGCACGCACGCACGCACGTTAATTTAAAAGACTCATCGTGCACCCAGAAAGGATGAACCAACTGGAATGAAACTAGGTGGAAAGGTTTGCCATCCGGAGACAATCAAATGATTCGAGTTTCACACTCAGTCGCAAATGTGACGTAAGCAAGGACGGGCCTTATCGCTGTACCTGACTGACTATACAAGGTCGTTCTCTCGCTGTTGTGTTGGTAGCATCTTTTGCAAGTGAAGTATCCCTCAGGGAAGAGTTTGAAAGCAATTCAAGCAGTGGGAAGAGTTGGAGAGGGTTTGCATTGTTGGGCTCCGGGAAGCGGGATGGTCTTATTGATGTATTGCACACCACACTGGTCGTGCGGCTACTACTACACCAAAGACTGCAATGGTGTTGTGCCAGACTGTCACTGAGTGACTCAGAATGGCAGCGGGTCATCTTCAGTGACAAGTCCCGCTTTTGTCTTGGTGGAGACGACCAACCAATCCGTGTGTGGAGGCACCGTGGTCAGCACCAAGATGAACGGTTTGTTGTCACACGTCCAGAAGGCCTGGTGTCACTCCACCTCCACCCCTACCGCACCATCTGCAGGAACTGTGTGAGAATATTCAAGCTGCATGGGATGGATTATCACAGGACACCATTAGGAACCTCTACAACTCCATGCCGAGACGTCTGGCACGTTGTGTTAGCAAAGGCGGTCCGACGCCATACTGAGAGACACTACTTCTGTATGTGTAGCTCAATAAATATTGTCCATATCAGTCTAAATTTATCATCATTTGTTGTTACTGTACACTTCCTTTTGGGTGCAGCTATTTTTTTGATGATGAGCATATAACCATAAACATATAGTTCTCAGCCCCTTTAGTTAAAACAAGGATCCTATGTAGGGTATATTAATAATGATTTCAGACTGGTTACTTCCTACACACACACACTTATATCTGGCCCCCTATCTGACCTACATAAAATATATGAAATTAAAACTCAGAATCAGAACCTTCATTCCATAAATGACTTGTTGGGACTTTTGTTTTAGGCTTGCTGGTTTAACAGTGGTAACACTATTAACAGTGGTCAGTCATCAATCAAAACAGCCTGCCAACATTTGCATTAAAAGACAAAAAAAAAAAAAAAGACAGACAGACATGGAGAGACAAAATCAAGCACAACTGAAATCACTACTTGATTTTTTTCAAAACCCCACATGGCTAATGAGCAAGCCTGTTGAATTAACATCAGGCTGTGTTAGTGAGGACTGCAGAGCTACAGAGCTTTATTAGAGTCCCAGAACAGAAAGGAAATATGCAGCTCTCACACTGAGAGGAAGATGAGGACACAGTCTGTTGATCAACTTAAAAAGCATTCAAACCCAACAACAGAGATGTCAGTCAAATCTGAAAGTGAAGGGTTATTCAAACACAGACACCCTCTCCGTTATCAAAGAAAGACAGAGACGGAAAAGGAAGAAACAACGAGCAGAAGAGGGCACCTCAGGGAACACCTGTAAATCAGGAATTGCAGGGTAAGAAAGGGGGAACGGAAAAAAAGCGCTACGGATTAGTCCATGCAGGGCCGACGACAGTGGAGCTCCACAGGGGCTTACCTGGAGGAGCGCCCCTTACAGGCAGAGCCACTCTTTGGGCTGGATTAGAGCGCGGGCCTGATCGTTCACTCCCATCACACTGCTGTAATCCTCAGGAGTGTACTACAGCACAACAGCCTACAGTCAGTGGCACATCCTCCACCGGTCACATACAACACTGTTTACACTGTAATGCTTTAATGGCTTAATGTCTGAATGGCACCTGCAGTCCATAAATCACACTGCAAAGCTCAGTGCTGCTTTAGAGGCTTTTCAGCTTGAGTGAGTGAGTGAGTGAGTGAGAGACAGACAGACAGACAGACACAGACAGAGAAACATGTAGCTACCTTACAGAACTAAAGGGTCCATATTTTAAACCTTTTAAGCCCCCACCTGCCAATGAGTCCTGTCCGCTCTGACTGGTCAGCTCGACCTACTCTGGTCAACTGCCAGAGCGCCATCACTTGTAACAGAGAAACAGGCAGGAATTCTAACAAGGCGTTTCAGGCAGCTGAGAGTGGTTTCTGTGAGAGTGTGTTTCTCCCTCGGTTGTGTTCTTTGGGCTTTACAAAACTTTGCAGAACATTAACGTGCATGAACACATCACGTTAAAGGAAAGAGAAGAACCTGAACAAGTTTATTAGCCCCCCCCCCCCTTTTAAAGTCTGCCTGTTACACTAGTGTGGTTTTATTTGCAAAAACATAACTCATTTTTACACCACCATTTCATCACTTTTTGTTACTGTGCCATATCCACGTTCTCAATGGCTGACCCGCTTTGTGTCATGTGTAAAGAGCATTCTGCACTGCAATGTATTAAACAAGCTGTTCAAACTTAAATATTCAGGGATGTTAGGAAAAAGAAAACAGCTGCTACTTCCTCAATCCTGTGGAAGACTACCGTGTTTCTCTGCTGATGGCCATGAGCAGCACATCCACACCCATCACTCCAAACTGTCTGCAGTAACACTTATGTTACCAAGAACAGGTGGGTAAACATACATTTAAGTGTGGTTCTGACATCATAACCATGACTGATTTAAAGAAAGGCTTTTCTGCCAACTTCAAATGATGTAATATGGGCCCTTTAAGGTCTGGTTATAATCTAGTTACAGTAGCTACAGTGCCACAATCTGTTAATGCCTTGCAGTAGTCCTGGACAAAGGGAGGTGGGAGAATGAACTTGGATTAGGTCCTGAAAAATAGCTCACATCTTTAGTCAAACATCTTTCAAACCAATTTCACAGCAGCACAGCAAGATGTAAACAAACCCAACTAAATCTAGAGACATGCAGAAACACAAACGCACACCCAAACCTTCGAAACCTGCTGTGCATTTTGCTGAGCCACACACACACACACACCGCGGGGAGGGGGAGGGGGGGGGGGGTGTCAACAAAATCTCACAAATAGGAAGCACTCTTCCCAGGACGCACAGATGAAGTGTGCACTCTGTCCGAGCAGCTAAAAGCACACTTGGAGGGTGGCTAGAGTTCCATTTCAGTGGTTCAGCCAGAAGTCAAAGCTGAATTCAGCTTTTCTCACACACACACACACACACACACACCGCAGCGCTGCTCAGAGTTAGACACGGGCAATGGAACGAGCAGGCAGTAGAGCGAGCAACTACGCTTACCCCCGTCACCACACGCACCTTACCTGAGGAGTGGTGATGTTCTATCAATAAACACCCTGCAGCTCTACCAGAATTTAAAAGCACACAAAGACCCATACCCAATATAAAGCACCATCCATTCATTCATTTCTCACTCTCCTTTATCCAGCTATCCTTCCATTCCTCCACCCAACCAATACGTCATTCACCCTCTCCCTTTCCACACCCAGCTAAATCCTAGCAGCTGAAATTCATACCATGCAATGAAGACTCCGCCTACTCAGATGTCAGCCAATAAGGAGAAGGGAAAAAACAAAAAAAAAAGGCAAAAACTCACAGATCATCATAAAAACACTCATGATATTTGACCCACTGGCAGGAAAATGTTATCCATACACATTTACACTGCACAGGGCACTACAGACATCACAAAGCACTGCTGGTTTACACGTACAGGTCTCCTCTGCAGAGAAGACACTTAAATACAGCATGAGCTGCTAAATTGAGTTCACAATAGCCTAATATTTTACAGAAAGCATAACATACCAAATAACTTTAACTTTTGCACCAAACTGTTTTAACCGGTTTACTTCTCTTTTGTTTTGTCCCCAAAAAAGAAGCTAAACTTGGCAAAATAAACCAACAGCTGAAGAAGTGAATACTCTGTAGTGGATACTTTAACATAATGAAAATCAACAAAACATGTCATTTGACCAGAGAGGCTCCAAAGTTTCAATACAACTGTACATATGCACATAAAACCATTTTTTATATCCATTTCTGGAAAGCCAGACTGTGGCATTTACACCTGATTGGGACACATATTATATTATACTGTAGATCCTTTATTGTACCAATATATTTACACCATAGATCATTCCTCGTAGAACCAATCCACAGTCTTCGCCAAAATAATTTGAATAATGCAGAATAACAGGTGGTTGGATCATCAAGGTAAGTCTAATGGCTAATGCTTCTATTATTGTGGCTCCAAAATCTTGGCCACAGAAATCGGAGACCCGAGTGGTACTGGAATTGGAGACCCATCTACCCCTGTAATGGTCATGTCTTCTTTTTGTCACTGACTAGACGTTAGGTTACGACATACGATTGTAGTGTACGTGATGTTTATAGGTAACAGTGTACACACTGAAATACATGTACCATCATGTCACTGTTGTAATGAGAAATTATCACCACTTATTAGTCCTGTGGTGGTCACTTTCCATTGATGGATTCACCACTTAAATAATAGACCTGTGGTGGTCCTGTGATGGATTGTGCAGTAACACAGTAATTGGGTTCACTGTAAACTTACAAAGTGCACCTACATGGTCAGAGTTACTAATAACATGGCCAAAGAGGGTCAATATAATTCATGGTATATACCTAATAAACTGGCAACTAAACTGGATCTAATGGGGCTTTTATTAGTCTATTTGTCATTTGGGTCTTAACCTGCTCTAAACAGCCCCGTCAGTGAGGACAGTCAAAAACGCAAGCTGGTACACAAAACCCAGCCTTAGGTATTAAAGCTCGACAGGACATGTGTCCTCAGTGTGCAGTGATCCTATGTTCACTAAGGTTACCTGGTAGCCTTGGAAGAAGCTGAGTATGTCTTTCACGCCAGCACTGTATGGCAGCCCTTGCATGCGCACCAGAGCACCAGGCTGGGGTAGAACTGGGGGCGCCGGCTGAGCCACTGCAGCTGCCATTGAACCTGGAGGGGCCGCAAAGTAGCTCACTGTGGACGGTGACACTGGAGGGCTGAGAGAGGAAGAGCGAAAGAGCAAAAACTTACTTAGACAGACACATATTTCTATATGATCTAGAACATCAGTGTTCACACATTCACTCAAGCAATTGTCAACTGCATCCAAGAAATAGCAGGTAAAGTAATGCAGACGTCAAGAGATCAACTGCACTGCTGCGTATAACGTATAGGAGACTATACTTTACAGCAGACATGGGCTAATACCTGGGGTAATAGGCTGTGTAGTTCATGTTCATGTTCATATAGAGCTGTGGCTGAGGGGAGTAGTAGGTCAGGGTGGGTGCAGGGTTGTGAGTGGGGTGCTGCGAAGTTCTGGGAGTGGCCAGCAGAGGGGGCTGATACAGGGCAGCTGACTCCGTGGAGAGCATGGCTGTTGGGGCAGGAAATGCAGCATAGGTTGGTGGTGAAAGGCCTATGAGACAGAGGGGGGAGGGAAATAAATCAAGTCATGCAGCAAATGAAAGCAAGTCAAGTAAGGGAAAAAGAACATAGCCACACACTTTGTTTAACTGCAAGTGTAGAAAGTAAATCGACAGGCATCACATTGCACAAAAACTCACTCAAGTTTGCACTAAAGAGGATTTTTTAAATGGTGGCTTGAAAGCCACTGACACTGTGATTTAGTCCAGAACTAGACTTGATGCAGAACTGTGTAGAAGTCAGAGGCCACCATTCATTCATTTCATTTCTAATTAAGTCACATTATTATGACCTAATATCCAGAATAACTGCCGTGTCCAATACGGACAGCAGCTAGACGGGCTCAGAGTGACTCAATAAGGTCCTGACAGGTTGTCACAGGTATCTGACTGCAGTGCATCCCACAGCTGCTGGAGGGTGTGTCATGGAGGCTCCATAGAGTGAACACGTCAATCAAGGTTGTCCCACAGAAGCTCAATTTGGCTCAAGTCTGGGGAATTAGGGGGCCGGGGTAGTACTTGGAAGTCTTGCCATGCTCTTCCAACCAATGTCGGACATTTCTAGCTGTGTGACAGTCTTGCTGGATGATCCCACCTGCCCCAGGGAAGACAATCAGCCTCTATGGGTGTACGTGATTCAGTCCCAAATCGGTTGAGAGTGTCTTCCACATGGATAAGTGGGCCCAGAGAATGCCACAAAAACGTGACTTTCTTCATGAGCCACGTGCTGCCGCCGTCAAAAGTAAGAAGTGGTCATAATGTGACTCTTCTGTGTAAATTACTTATTTTTAAGGACCTATTTCGGAGGAAATTGGATATAAGATAATCCACTGGCGTGAGGGCGTCAAATGAAAATCAAGGAAAAAACAAGACATACAGAAAAAAACAGGACTCCTAACAACCATGCAAGGTCCGGCGGACCACCTAAACCACAAACAGATGAATAATATACCACCAGACAGCTCGAGAACAATGGACTGGCCACCCCAGAGCCCAGCCTAGTCCTTAAAATCACAGAATAAGTTCGGAGTTACTTGGATCACAAGAAACACAACAACATTTCCAACAGTAAGCTATAAATATCCCCACTACTTCAGAAAAAAATACATAAAATAAATAGGTAATAAAGGAAAAGAGTGGACAGGCTAAAAGCTGAATACCTCTTTTTGAGGTTGAGGTTGTATTAATTCAAAGTTATACCAACGTGGGTTCAGTCTTCTGATTTCTGCACAGTACTGTATAAACACCTGCTGGATGTGTTGCACTGAAAAGTGATTATGGGTGAGTTGGGGGTGGACAGTGTGGCAGATCCAAGCTTCAGTTTAGAGTAAGTATGTGGAATAACAGCAGCAGTTCGTAGTAGAGTCTGCCCTTCAGTAGGTCAAAAATACTAACTACACATACGCCCCTACATGGATATTTACACAAAAGCAGGTAACGGTGGCCTGCAGCAGGACCTGCCCTCCATGTAGCGGCCTTGTACACATACGCACGACCTTAACTAGTGTGTGAATGTCATGTAGTCTGCCTCAACTCCACTGGCCTCAGAACAGCCAGCAGCCCCTCCTGTGCTGTAGTCTGCGCACATAGGGGCCTATTCTGAAGCCAAGGTCAGACAGACAGATCAAATCACCTTCCAAACAGACTGCTTTTGGTTCCGATTTAAGCCCTGACTTTATAAATGCCAAAACCTTGCACCTCTCCGGCAGGGACAGGGGTGCTCACGTTGCTCTGTCCAAGATAAGCCGAAATCTAATCTTGAAAGTCCGTGCTGATAGGAGTGAAGAACAGCACAGGCCCGAGCACAATCTACACTATCAGCTCTGCTGAACAGGCTGCACCTACTGCTCTGACAAAGCTCACATCCGGCCTACAGGGACACACACAAAGCTGTTCATTTATGGTACCCTGAACTTTCTGAATGAATTAAAGTCATTCCATTTAAAAAAAAAAAAAGTCTTCAGACTATGTAAGCACATGTAAGATGATCGATTTTGCCATCATGGCTTCATAAATACAGAGAACAATCGCGGAAAGTCTATTGACGAACACAGAAATCTCACCTTCTCCTCCCTCCTCACCTTGATCATTTATACAGGAGTTCACTCAAAACAGAAGAAGTGCCACCTAACATAACTTCCTTTCTCTCGCAGTTCAGTAGTAGCCATTTCCCCAAGTACTTCCCTTGTACATCTGACCTGTGACTAGGTCACAAAAGGTCACAAAACAGGTTAAGACTAAGACTAGGTCACAAAACAGGTTAAGAGGGATTCTGCCACGCTTTCTTCTCAACAGCACCTAGGTCAGCTGCACTCTAGAGAAAGCCAACCAGGACTCAAACATGAGCACATGAGAAGAAAACGTTTGAAGCAAACCCTTCACCGGTTTGCACTGTTAATAATTAGACGGAGGTCCCAGCACCACCAGCTTAATCAGTGTGTGGAAAGCTAGCTTTGAAACTAAACTGTCTTTGGGTTAATTAATTGCATGTAAATCAAACGTAAAGGTGAGCAGGGTACATACAGGGCAGTTTGCAGGGTGGAGGGGAAAGGCCACTGCGGTTCAGAGTTCCCCCCATCAGCACAAAGCTCATCTCTTCCGCAGAACACTGGAACACCTCCACGTAACGGTCCTTCATCATCTTCTTATGGCACTTCTGGGTCACCATGAACGCACGGTCCGCCGACTTCATCTGGATGAAGGCGTCACCAGAAGGACGACCCTGGGAGTTTATCAGAGAGTGGTCAGGGATAGGTGTGGGACTATAAAAGGCCCTTACCTTCCTTTCTTTCCTTTTGCATAGTAACAATACAACTGGTGTACCATGAGAACATTTGAATCCAATGTCTGATGCAACACCAGTGTTTTTTGTCCAAAATAAACTCTTCCCAGTCAGAATTGGAATTAATCAGGGTCTAGAATTAGACCAACTAATCAGACCAATATCAGATCAGATCAGCTGCACAGAATTGCTCTAGGCAAACCTGACCTCAGATAACCTGTATGAGAATGAGACACCAAGTATGTATGTATGTATGTATGTATGTATGTATGTATGTACGTACGTACGTACGTACGTATGTACAAGGTTGTAACATGTGACTGACCATAAATTATTGTTTATGTTTAATGTGTAGTGGAAAGTAATTCTCGAAAATGATGCTACAGCAAAACACATGTTCTGTGTGAAGTCTATGATGGTTAAATGTTTCCTGTGTAGCTGACCAATAGGTCAGATGTTATGTCTGGACTAAAGGAAGTTACATAAGTTTCATATGCTGAGGTTTGTATGGGGCTGTCATATGATGTTCTCATGAAGCTATTATTCATTTCTACACAGTACATAAGAAGTTTCACTTTTGGAGGTAGTTAGGAATAAATAGAAGTGTCATGCAATGCTGGATTTAATAAGACATATCAGCAGCTTTAATGTACAGTATCTTAAACACTGCTGACACTACATTACACTGCAAACACTTAAATAGAACAAAAACCATCTGTGTACTAAACATGTCTTCTTCTCACCTGCTGGTTGAGCACCATATGAACGCCATGTGGTTTGATATCTACGGTATGTTCTCCCATGAATTCCAAGATGTCCTCGATGGCAGCTGTGTAGGGGAGCCCTCGCAGACGCACGCAATCTCTAGTGCTGCTCATGGTGAGGAAGGGAGGGGTGGCCAGCACTGGCATTGGAACCATAGGAGGAGGAGGGAGCGTGGAGATCAGTGGAGTGGACATGTAGCGGTTCAGCACCTGCAAGACCAACACAAGATGGGTCGGTATTTCTGACAGGGATCTGAAAGCCTGTTCACTTCATACAGTATACACCAGGTCAGAAACTAACTGTACTGTTATTGTTCTTGATTACACATATCACCCAGCACACTATTTGCTAAATACTACAGTGCAATGCGCTGACTATCATAATTTGCTTTGGACATTAGTCTCTATTTAGTTCCATTTAATTCACTGTTGGTTTCCTACTGTTGTTTTTATTAACCTACATCACTACTGAGCTTTGTTCCTGATTGGTTTCTATTGTTGTCTGCCTCTTGTTTTATTGTAGTTGTGGCTATTCCGATCCCAGTTGACGCTTTAAAGTTACCCTAGAATTAAATATCTTGTTCCTGTACCAACCTGCTGGACCTCTGCCGCTGTACTGCGAAACAGCTCAATGTATCTCTTCCCCAGAATCTGTTTGTGCTTCTTCAGGGCATTCTGAGCATACTCCTCACAAGCAAACAGTACGAAGGCGTCACCCGTGGGCCTCCCGTCTGGGTACTTCACGAACAGCAGGCCTTCGGTGCCATCCGTCACAGGGCTCTCAGGGCCCAGAAAGCCCAGCACGTCCTGCTGCGTGGCTGTAAAGGGCAGGCCGCGCATGCGGATTATCACCTGATTCTCCTTAGACAGGAACTGTGCCACCTCATTGGATGTGCCTAAAGGTAGAGGAATAACAGAGAACGGTGGGTCATCAGTTGAAATTCAATTCTGGCTGCCAGCTGAATGACACCACCTATATGCTCCACTCTCGACAATAATGTATTTCAAACAAGGAATAATAACAAAAGTTCCGATTTAAAACACAATAGCATTGGCAAGAAGGGCAACAGGATCAAAAAGACAGAGCCTAATTCTCTCTTAAGGCCCTTACACACCAAAAACAGACATCAACCAACTTCTGGTGCTGGACACACCACACAAACTGCAGCCATTCTGCATCTGAGTGCCAACAGTCAACTGTAGTTTGTCCAGCGCTAGTAGTTGGCTCACGTCAGCGCTACACTGGCCGACTGAGCGTGTTGATTCAGCATCAGTGGTCAGCCTCATGAGGAGACAGCAACAAAAAGAGAGCAAAGCAAGCAAACAGCCTCACTTTTACATGCCAGTGCAAGCACCATGAGTGGTACATGCAGTACATATGAATAAACACAGAACCACAAAAGCCCTAAAGTCGCATGGGAAAGCGTGGTATACTCGGTCACTTCAGGAACTGATTTACTTCCCATCATACACATGCACCAGTTAAGCCTTTTATTTAGCTGTTTAATATACACTATACTGCCAAAAGTATTTGCTCGTCTGTCTTCACGCCCGTATGAACTTGAGTGACATCCCATTCTTAATCCATAGGGTTTAATATGATGTCGGCCCTCCCTTTGCAGCTATTATAGCTTCAACTCTTCTGGGAAGGCTTCCCACAAGGTTTAGGAATGTGGTTATGGGAATTTTTGACCATTCTTCCAGAAGCGCATTCGTGAGGTCAGACACTGATGTTAGACCAGAAGGCCTGGCTCGCAGTCTCCGCTCCAATTCATCCCAAAGGTGTTCTATTGGGCTGAGGTCAGACAGTTGACTGTGGAATATTTAGTAGTGAGAAAATTTCACGACTGGACTTGTTGCACAGGTGGCATCCTATCAAGGTACCGTGCTGGAATTCACTGATCTTCAGAGAGTGACCCATTCTTTCACTAATGTCTGTAGAAGCAGTCTGCATGCCTAGGTGCTTGGTTTTATACACCTGTGGCCATGGAAGTGACTGGAATACCTGAATTCAGTGATTTGGATGGGTGAGCAAATACTTTTGGCAATATAGTGCACGTTCACTTTTAAAAGGTGACTATATGCAGATTATAAACAGTGTTTTTCCCACTGATATGGGAATTATTGACCGATGCAGATGTCCCATATTTTTCAGGCATGTAATCACTGGAACTATAACTGAATCTACCCTGATTAGCATTACAGAGAAATGCAATACTTCCTTCTACAGGGTTACAAAAGCAGTAAAGTAAATGAAACACAGATATTCAAGCACAGTAGCCCAGAGCTGCTTATATGCCTGGCTCATCCAGAGTATAATACAACTGGCATCAGTATAAGTTTCAAATCGGTGAGGCCAATCATTCTCTGAGTACCGAGTTTTTGAGCCATTTTGTGCCATTTGTAATTTTAACACAGAGGAATCTGTATTCCGCATTTAACCCATCCGTGAAGTGAAACACCCATATACACTAGTGAATACACACACTAGGGGGCCGTGAGCACACTTGCCCGAAGCGGTGGGCAGCCCTATCCACGGCGCCCGGGGAGCAGTTGGGGGTTAGGTGCCTTGCTCAAGGGCACCTCAGTCGTTACTGTTGGTTCAGGGAATCGAACCGGCGACCCTCCGGTCACAAGGCTGGTTCCCTAACCTACAGCCCACGACTGCCCCCCATTTGAAATATTGGCCAGGTCTAAACATTTATCCATTGCCAATTTTTTTTGTTTCTTGCAAATATTTGGTGATACCCATATGATTCCAGGATCACTGGAGATGCATCATTGTAAGCAGTCTTTTTTTCCCCACCCAGCACCATGTCAACCATGGTTTACTTTCACACTTGCAGGACATTCAAACAACATTTAATTGGTCTGCTGTAGCTGTAATATTTGTGGAGTGTTTAAGTGTGTGTATTTTCAAAGCAGACAAGAGATGAAGGTGACCTAGCGACAGCAATCACCAGTCAGCCTAATTATTTATTGCAGTAATGTAATTATTATTTAGTTATGTATTACATTTACATTTAATTTAAACTCTGTATTAGCAGGTTTAAAGGTGCATAACATTTTTAATTGTTCTCTGTTGTCACATGGGGGTATGTGACCAAAAATGCCTAGATGTGGTGTTATATACCTAAGCCTATGACAAACCGTTTTAACCTTTGTTGGTGAGCTCATAAATAATTTGATAAATCGTGCCCTGATTTACAGTGAGACACTGCGATGATCACACAGAGGCAACATGTCAAAACAGACACAGGCAGGAATATAATATGAACTTTACACTTTGTGCTCGGCGTAAGCATGAATGGTATGTGCTTTCTATATCCACACACAGACAGACAGACAGACAGAGCAGACAGAGCAGACAGAGCAGACAGAGCAGACACAGGTAGTAACAGGCGAGACCCATGTTTAAGCCTATACAATAACCTCTAAAGGTTATACTGTCAAAATGCTGTAAACAGGTGCCATCGAGAGCAATAAAAAGGGGGCACACCTCCAAGGTGCAGACAAGCCAACATGCATACTGAAAGCATATTAATCCATTTGGGGTGTGTGTTCAGTAGCTGAGTAGAGAAAGGAAAGCGTGTCAGTGCATCAGCTGTGGATCTACTTTCACCCCTCTTTCAATAGACGCCCAGCAATATCTGAGTCCGCCACAGTCTCTTTACACCCAGAGTGTGAGAGGGCAGTGTAGGCCTTTTCAGTAGCCGCTGCCTTGCTGCGTCTCAGGGGAAGCTGCCGTCTCTCGAGTGCAGGCACGAGTTGAAAGGGGAGGGGGGAGTAGAGTTTCCCCCTAAATCTGCTCAACATGAGTCAGCACAGGGACATGAGATACAAAAGAGCCTTTGATTCAGTCCGAGAGAGAGAGAGAGAGAGAGAGAGAGAGAGAGAGAGAGAGAGAGAGAGAGAGA
>CM067498.1:4654978-4666047 GCA_034552555.1 Semaprochilodus insignis
GAGAGGGAGAGAGAGAGAGAGAGAGAGAGAGAGAGAGAGAGAGAGAGAGAGAGAGAGAGAGAAATTAAGTATTAAATTAGACTTATTTCATTCAGAGGCTTCTTCAGCACACTTAACAGCCAGAGAGCAAAAATAACAGAGGTGAAAACGTAGCAGCTGACACAGAAGTGTTTTATCTGCTCATTCAATTACATGAACAAAAAAACGGTTCTACAAAGTTACCGTTAGCAAACATCTTATCAGATTTCAAGTCCAGCAGTGAAACCGCAGTTTTGATGCCATCTGATAAGCTAGATGCAACGTCAACAGGCCAAACCATGGAAACTTGTCATGCTGCCGAACTGCACAAGTACTAAAAAAGCTGACTTTCCAGGAAACACAGCTTTAAGATAACGACACAGCTAGTCTGGCTAGAAAAGCAAACACCGTCATCATCAAAAGAATAGTTGTACCCAGAAGGAAGTGTGGGATTGAATTGCTATTGGGAAGGAAGATAAGTGTTACTAGAAACAACAAATGATGATAAATTTAGACTGATATGAGCAATATTTATTGAGCTACACGTACAGAAGTAGTGACTCTCAGTATGGCGTCGGGCCGCCATGTTTGCTAACGCAACATGCCAGACGTCTCAGCAGAGTTGTAGAGGTTCCAAATGGTGTCCTGTGATAATCCATCCCATGCAGCTTGAATATTCCCACACAGTTCCTACAGATTATGTGGTGGAGGTGGAGTGACACCAGACCTTCAGGACGTGTGACGAAACGTTCATCTTGGCGCTGACCACAGTGCTTCCACACACAGATTTGTTGGCCGTCTCCACCAAGACAAAAGCGGGACTCATCACTGAAGATGACCCGCTGCCATTCTGAGTCACTCCATGACAGTCTGGCACGACACCAGTTCAGTCTTTGGCGACATTGACGTGGTGTTAAGGGCAATCGTTGTAACGGCACTAACAGGATGACTCATGGAGGGTGTTTAGAGGGCAGCATAGAAGTATACTACAGGCGGAGTGTCTGTGACTGAGACTACTGCTTGCTGGGCTGAATGTAGTCGATACAAGAAAACTTTGATTCATGCCAGTCCAGTACAAAACCACACACATAAGGGCGTATATGTGAAAGTGCAGATCAGAATGCACGCCAGCATGTGGGCGCTCTAGCATCTATAAAACAACCAACAGAAAATCTTCACTAAAGACAGTTCTTAGTCTATTACCTAGTACCTACTCCCAGGTATAACCTCACAGGTAAAGGTAAAAAAGACTAAAAGCAATTTTAAAAAAATGAAATGCAACAATTTCTCAAGTACAGGGCTGCGATGTGACCTTGCGTTCACACTACAGTGGAAAATACACTCACTTCCCCAAATGAACCCAAGTGTTGAGCTAACTCTTCTTTGGAAAAAGCGCATTACACATGTAGGCCCCTGCGAATGCGTTACAGCAGGGAGCTGTAATGTGAAGCTTCACCAAATACACTGAGTAAAACAGGCACATTATTATCACCTCCAGTAGAATGCCTTTTAATTCATTTGTTCTGTTTTCACACCATTTCTCTAAAACTTCATTAGCACCATTACTTTAGTGCAATTAATAGAAAGTACAAATGGTTTTAGCCCCATGTTTTGTTGCAGAGCTGTATTTTAACCCATTAATAATAAGATATGCTTGGTTGGAAGTGCATATGACAATACACAGTCCATATTAAATTCCAATTATGGTCGTATTACATTGCACTTTCTCCGGTGCAATACTACAGAATCTTTGAAAGGCTACACGTGGTATGTTATTCACACTATGCATACTGTATTTAACCCTTTTTTTGTTGTTGGTTTTTTTATTAAATTGGTCAATATAACTCCTAGATGACTCAGTTCTTGATAGCGACAGCCCTTTTGGGTCAAGTTCTGTTAACCTCTCAAGCACCAATGTGTTTACATTGCTATATCCCAATCAAATACGGACCACTGTATTACACAACACTACATAACTTGGACTTAAGGTCAACCCTAGTTCTAGCAGTTGGGTTCATCCCATCTTTCTAGGCCTGCAGGAATGTCATTCAGTACCACATACTCATAGTATAGGCACAAGCACAATGTTTAAAACATCTATCATCACTGACATTACATGAACGCATCCAAAGCCTAGATGCCCAGAAGGTTAAGAACTAACGTACTAAGCTTTTAGTGTCAGTTTCACAATTAACATCATGTGTAAGATGATGCAGGACAATATGTCTCTTGATATGCACTCGCAGTCTGTGTCACCACTTTAAAAATTTGTTTAAGTGAGCAGTGATGCCCTCCATGAATCATCCTGTTAGTGGTAGCACTTTTGACAGACGGCTGCACGACGCAGGACTACATGCACGCAGATCGTTACGACGACTGTCCTTAACACCACGTCAATGTCGCCAAAGACTGCAATGGTGTCGTGCCAGACTGTCATGGAGTGACTCAGAATAGCAGTGGGTCATCTTCAGTGACGAGTCCCGCTTTTGTCTTGGTGGAGACAGCCAACGAATCCGTGTGTGGAGGCACCGTGGTCAACGCCAAGATGAGTGGTTTGTTGTCACACGTCCAGATGGCCTGGTGTCACTCCAACTCTACCCCTACCGCAACATCTGCAGGAACTGTGTGAGAATATTCAAGCTGCATGGGATGGATTATCACAGGACACCATTAGGAACCCTCTACAACTCCATGCCAAGACGTCTGGCATGTTGCGTTACCAAACATGGCCGCCCAACACCATACTGAGAGAAACCTAATGAGTGTAATACGGCAACATTTGTGTTGCAGGCTTCATGGCAGTTGGTTCCCATCACCACCACTGCAAAGAAATCAGAGACTGCAAGTTTGTCTATAATTCATAATTTAGCATGAATCACTGAATTATGCCTTAGAATTCTGAACGCTAATTTCAGACACGTTGCCAATGCACACTGCCGCATCAAAGTACATTTTGTGATACATCTGCACTTGTGCGAACATCCGCCTCACTAATCTTAAAATGAGGTGCGTGGCATCAAACAGTTGAATCCTAGAGCATGTAGGATAAGTTCACAAAGCAAGCGATCACTATGGTGATCAAGCGATTCAAAGTTAACAACAGGTAGCACTTTGAGTGTCTCTCTCCAAGAAAGTCAAAACAAAAAACAGGTCAAGCCAGCTTGCGCACCTCCATCGCTTTGATAGGGCCTCCCTCATCTTACGCACCTGTGTTTGGTAGGAAACAATCCTTTTAATGGTCCGTTTACTAAACCTCAACATTTCTACAACTGTCAGTAACCTCAGGTTCACTGAAGGCACACATGTCCACATGCGAGTTGAACCGGACTGAAAGACTTTCATCAACACCACTAAATGTGTGCATGGATTATCTTTAATGACACAATCAAACCAACAGCCCCATTCTTTCATCCTGGTAGTGCAGGAACAGTGTATACATTCGAAGCTATTGCTGCATGGCTAGTGACCATATTCAACAAGGAGGGAATGATTTGTGGATTTGTGCAGGAGTATGTGCATGGAGGGATGCATGTCACAGCATGTCACTTTGAGAGGCGCACACACATAGAGCTGCTGACAGTAAGCCATGACTAAACAAACGAGGCCCAGGCATGGGTCTGATCCCCAGCAATAATGCTAACCACATCGATTACAGATAACCTGACTGTAGCTCTAAATCACCCCAATCACTACGAAGGTGAGTTACTGATTGCTGTGATTCTGTGACAGGAATGGGAAGTCATTTCTTTAACTGGTTCTGTATTTGTTCTAGCACTAGAAATGGCACAATAGCAGTTTTTCAATTCTAATTCAATCTCAATTAAAAGCTACCAAGCTTTAAAACGAGCTTTACAGCATGTAACATGGTTACCGGTTAGCAAATCTTTAGTGTAGTTTTCTTAATCATTTCCTGTTTCTAATTTAGCAGCATAACAGACGGAAAAAAAGAAACTGTAACCCGTCTCAAGTCCATACCATCACGTACTGGTCTGGACTGACCCATTTGGATTAACAGAGGAAAGGAGGCAAATCAAAAGAAGAATAAACGCAATGATGGCTAGCAAGCATTACAATGACCACCGCCACCCACTATCTGAATGAATCCACATACAGTAAACAAAAACAAAAGAAGTGATAAGTACAAGCAAAACAAGAGTCAACCTTTGTATCCAGGGTGCTCCTGGAAAATAAACAGATCAAGTGCTAAGAACAGTATACATTTGAAAGGTTGCGTCATCTTACAAATTACTCCAGCAATGCGCACACACACACACACACACACACACACACACACACACACACGGTATCAAAACAAAAGCACCCCAATCACTATACATTAGAATATATACTGACTTAAATCTTAGAATGAACCATAAATGATGCATATCATTTCACAGGTTCCAAAATACTTCAATAGTAAAAGATAAAAAGTGTGAACAACACACACACACACACACACACACACACACACACACACACACACACACACACACACACACGCATTTTTTTTTTGTTTTGTTTTTTTACTTTTATAGATCATTTGAACACGGCAGCTGCTGTTTACATCGTGTGCAGATTTCATGATGAATGGACCAATGGTCCACAATTGTTTGGAAAAAAGTCTAGCTCTATTGACTTACATTAAAATTACATAAGGTTTTTGCCCTCTTCTGTAAAACTGCCATTTTGGAGATTGATGTGCATGTGTGTTTATCTGTGTGTGTATCTGTGTGTGTAGGTGGGTATGTGTGTAGTATTACTTCTTGGTCTTATCTTTGTATTTTTCAAATATTTTGTTCTAATCAATTTTAGATATCCCATCTCTATATTTTCTTATTGTTTCATGTGAGCAGGCAGTTGCTAAAGCACGTCACTGTTAGTTGTGCTATGGATCATTACGTATGTGACGAATAAACCTTGATTTGATTTGATCGGACATCCGTAAATATACACCAGAGAAAATACAACATGCCAAGCATATTCAACAACATGCCTGAAAACATTTGCATGGCACCGGACAACAGCACAGCTCAAAGCATGCCAAAGCAGAAGATGCTATTTCTCTTAAGGTTTATGAAGTTCTGGGGATGAGTCAAGTTTACCACAACCCTCACACATCATGATGGGCATAACTTGCTTAAAATATCAGGACCCATAAGCACTTTTTAGCACTGACGAGTCACTTTGAACACGAGTCATGAGTCACTTTTGAATCTAAATAAAGACTGAATTTGATGGCTCTGCAACATTTTACAGATTACACGGCTTGCCAGGAGCCAAAAAGGTGTATAACAAGACATACGTAACTCAACTGTAGAGCCGTCACTGTTTACTGAGTTGAGCAATCTATTGATTTTGGGTACAAGACTGAGTAGCCAGTAGAGAGTAGGAGATTTTCAAACACCCATTAATCATGCAAATCACAGACTAATCACTGCCAACTCACGAAGGAGATGATTTTCAGTATTGAGCAACTGACTTCAAACTCTGACAGCTCTAATGGACTGGCAGGTTCTTCAGGGTGGTACTGGTAATCTGTCAGAGCAGCATTTCGCACCTCCTACAGCTGAAATAATTAAATCTGATTTCTCTCATTTTGCCCTTTTAAGCCAATCAAATTGGCAGGTTTAGACAAGCAATAAGCCTAAAGGCACATCAGCATGGTCCAAATCTGAACTGAAAAGACACATGCCTCATATGTCGCGGTTTCAAGCCAAAGATATCATAATCATCGGATATGTGAACTGAAATGTCTCACTACCTGTCCAACCATTCCCTGAGGAGCACTTAAGTCTCAAACCATTCATACTGACCCTAATGAGTCTGACAGCATGGCACTAGGCGACTACGGAGACATGCATAACTCAAAGCACTCAGGTTTCAGCCCTAAGTCACTAAGCTCTTAAGTGAAGGTCTTCTAGTACAGAACTTCCATCATAATGACAGAAAACAACTGCCCGACCTGACGCTGCGTCTGTGTGTTTGCTTACGGCCACGGTCGCAGCTATGCGGCCCCACCTTGCACAAATCAGCAACCGGATTAGCTCCCGCCCCACAAAGGGTTTTGGAGTAGAGAGTGACACACCCTGGCTCCTTTGGCTCTTTCCTTAAAGGCAAAACAACATAGAGAGAGACGACGACGACGACGACGAGAGAGAGCGCAAACCTGAGGGTGTGCCTGGAGGTAAACACGGGCAAAAATAACCACAATATATCATACAAACCATTTTAAGTAAATCACTGTTGAAAACTACACCTGTAGGAGTTCACAGTCCACATTCACAATCAGGTTTCACTACATTCTGGACCACTTGTTCATGTATGGTTCTAGCTTGGAGGCAAGATCCCTGAAAGAAAAAGAGGGTGGGGGCGCAGGGGTGTACCCCACAACAATGTTAATTGGTATATCAGTTCAGCACAACTTCCCCGCCCCTTTTGGTTGGTTGGGGGAGGGGACAAATGACACCTGCCATAGACTGTAATGTAAAATAGCAGTACAGAACAAAACCATTAGAGAACCAGCAGAACTGAATTAGTGTCTTTGGCTCATTTCTAAACTGTGTCAGGTTCCTTCTTCCTGTCTAGAGAACATGAATGACACACGGCAACAGTAAATTTGCTCCATCTCAACTCCCTTCTTTCTCCCAGCTGCAAGCTGATGCAGTAACCCCACTGAATGGCCAGAGACTCCTTCCCGCACATCTATATATAACGTCTTGAGTTGCCAGGACGGCAAATTCCCAGCGAAATATACTACATTTCAAAGCATTTTTTTTTCTTTTCAGTTCTGCTCGACACCATATGCTAGCTAGCATTAGCATGGAGCCACTCCCCTCAACTTGACCTAGCTATATTAGGGCAACAAACCTGAGATCAGCATACAGCATTATTAAATAATACTGGTAAGCTCAAAGTACAAATTACTAAACATGTTTCTACTTTCTATGTTTTCCTATTGTTGATCAGGTTAATTTGCCCCCAGAAAGGTACATGGTGATTGGCCTAGTCTGGTTGTCCTATAGCTGATCTGCTGTATTGAACCTATACATTTACTGTATATGCAGACTCAGCCCATATCCTGGGGAGGGAAAATGTGATGACAGTACATCACAATATGCCTTTCTGAGTAGATTGTGAATATTGTCACTACATAAAAGAGCAGCAACCAAGCATTAAACTTTTCATTAATTTGTGGGGTTTAATTCAATGTAGTGCTCTGTGGTATGTAAAAAGCATGTGTGCAATGATTTTATTCAGAGTTTTACGATCTGGCTTAACAAACCACAGACAAACTAACATTGGGACGCACCAATATTGGGATCTTGTGTCATGATGTCCTACCATATCCTACATTTTAAGGATCCACGTGTATCATTTGAGTGTTTTTATAATCCACTCCTAAACAGCCGTTTCCCAACTTCTTTCTATCCCTTTGAATTAAAGAGGCTGGTTCAGTCACTGTGCCTTGAGGGACGCTAAATGCATACAACCTCTGTTCTTATAGGCTGCCCTTAAACACTCCATATAACTTCAGTGTGAACGAGTGGGGCGAATCTACCATAGACTGAATAGGTGGATATATGTAAATCTGTTAGCTCTCACGACATGACAGACAGTTCACTCAAAGCTGCCTGTTTATTTTCTGGAAGCTTAGTTTCAGCATGGACTGGAACCACAAGACATTCTTCAATGCGATCATTTAAAAAAAAAAAAAAAAAAAAAAAAAAAAACATACACACACCACATTATTCTTAAGAATGTAGTTTAAAAGAACCAGTCTTGCTTACACACAAGAATGGGACAGGCCGGTTTAAAAGGATGTCGTCATTTACACATCGCCTGCGTCATGCGTTAATGAAAAGGGAATTGATCTTTAGTTCATAGACAGAGTTATCAGTCCGTCATATTTTCTAAGGGTACGTGTGTTTCTTAGACAGGGACTGTCCCAAGATAAGACACTGGGAAGGGCCAGCATAACAGCAATTCTTAAAGCAACAGTAACACAAAAAATAACCTCATCACCACGTCCAATACACGTTAATCAAAAAACTGGAACCTGTTTAAATACCAGCATAGGCTGCAGGTTAATCCGCAATCCTGATTACTGTAAGGTGACTAATTCAGATGATCTGAAAGGTAATTAAGGAACAGGTCATGGTGACAGCCACTATAGAATGAACTGTCATTAAAGGGCCCATATCCTACATCCTTCTGGCATTTTTAGGTCCATTTATAATAGCTGTGCCATTTAATGTAGCCTAAGCAATCAATACATTTTTACCTGACAATTTTCAACCTTCCTTCATCTCTTACAATTAAACAGGCTGCTTTTGTTACTGTGCCTTTAAGACATACATTCAAATGACCTCTGCTCTGTGTGGCTGTATTTTATAGCGTCTCATTAAAAAAAGTGAAGGCTATGTAAATGTGTAACATGGTGTGTAACTGATGTCATAAAAAAACAATAAATTAAAAATAGTTAATTTCTTAAAATTTTCATTCAGACTATTTAAAATTCTGCAGGCTATTTTATATATACACATGGACTTCCTTGATTGGGGAGTGAATGGTACCTTTTGAAACTAACGTCAAACTTATTGGCAATATCTTCAGATTGATGTAATAATTTATAATCTCTCTTTATTTTGTTTTGGGTTAGTATGGAATTCAACAATGAGGTGTTTGGCTCCCACAAACAAAGCAATAAACAAACAAACAAACAAACAAACATCCAGTTTATTCACCACTGAGGCCGACGGCAAAAGTTGGCCAAACTGAAAAACAGTGGCTGTGGTGGCAGCAATTTTCTGTCACAGCTCCACTAAAAACAAAGTAATATCTGGCCTGATATCATCCACCTACCGCAAACGTGTGAACACAGCATCAGTTCACGTGCTGTTGCAACACTTGGCTCCACTGATCATTATAAATATGGTACAATGAAAAGTCACGTTCAACAATTGACAACACACGGACGAAATAACTTGAGCTTGCCAACTTAAATGCCTGATGACCAAGCAAGCTAGCTTGCAAACTATGCCATGCTATATTCCAGTTTCAACTTTCTATATCCACCCCAACTCATTAACCTTTGCAAAGGAGCTAAAAGCACCGTCCTCTCTTGAGGAACCAGGCAGAGAGAGTGAGGAGGGAACGAGCGGGATAAAACCTGTTTTGCTTTCAATTTGGAGTTTCTCGAAATGACTGACATCCTCACTTGATACCGTTTGGTCAAACTTGTCTCCTTTTATCTTTTTTCAGAAGGCTGGACACTGCTACCTTGTAGACTTGAGGACTGCCCAAGCACAACTGAACTCGGAGGTGTCACCAGTTTTTTGCATGGCTGTGAACCGAGAAACCAGAGCAGCGTACTTTCATGTCAAAATGCATGCTTGCTGTGCAAGACGTGTAGGTTTAGGTTGGCAGGTCTGTACTACCTCAGTCTTTGTTACACTTTGTATTTTCATGTTTAGAAGTTTAGAAGATGTGCTAAAGGCTGCTAGGGCTCCAATAACTTCAGGAAGCACTGTATGTAAACATGTCAACGAGGCCTCTCTTTTCCCACCCTCTCAATAGGAGCGACACAGTTGCACAGGAGTAGACATGCTGCTACCAGCCTAAAGCAAGGCCCAACCTTTCACTCTCTCTGCTCTCCCTGAGAAATACCTGCCTCTCTTTCTTCTGCTCACGCACCAACACGCACTCGCATTCATGGCGTCACCTCGAACCCATAGAGGCAGCGTCCAAAAGCAGGTGCAGGCCCAAGTGAGTCAGGCACAAAGTGCCTATAGGCATAATTCACCCTGCCCATACACAACCCAAACAGGGAGCTGAGAGAGCACAGTTTCAAGCTATAGCCTCCACCCTCACCTACTATTGCAGGTTACAAATTATCACTGTCATAAGAAAACATTTAAACTTAACATCTGCTATTGAAAGTCATTTTGAAAGATTCATTTTGGTCTCTTTGCCATGATGTGGTCATATAATGTAGTACTAGTGTTTAAATATTGTGCAAAATAAACTGACAGCTAGAACATGTCAATCCAGACATGTTCAGATGTCCTGAAAATTTCTGAAGGTCACTGAAAGACATACAACGGGTTCAGTACTACACACTGTTTAATTATTGACTCCGGATATACCAAAATGGGTTGTAGCAATTTTAGCATGTCACCGGCCAAATTAACACTGCCAAACAAGACATGTCACAAGACATACAGATATGTACTGTACTATCAGAAATTCAGATTGGTTCCACTAATAGCACATGTACTTTTAAAGCATCATCGTTTAGAATGATAAAACTGGAACAAACCTTGGTGGATAGGTTTGACTGTGAGACATGAGAATGATTCACACTCAGCTACCCATGTGACATAGGCAAGGACGGGCCTTATCGCTGTACCTGACTGACCTAATGACCACGATGGCTGCCATTCAGCGAGCAGTGATGCCCTCCATGAGTCATCCTGTTAGTGCCAGGATCATTGGCAGGCGGCTGCATGATGCAGGGCTACATGAAGGCAGACCTTCACGACGTTTAGCATTAGCAAAAATGTCGGCCTGAAGCCATACTGAGAGACACTATCTCTGCATGTGTAGCTCAATAAATTGCCCATATCAGTCTAAATTTATCATCATTTCTTGCTTTATATATCTTCCTCCAAATAGCACTGCAATCAGACACTTTCTCCTGGGAGCAACTATTTTTTATGATGAGTGTATATAGAAAGTTATCAGGGACTAGGCCGATCACAATTATTACTTAATCACTACTTTACTTAACCCTAACCCAAACAGAAGACTGCAATCATTTTCCACAGCAGCTCACTTTCACAACCATAAAGAGAATGTACATCAGGTGCATTCTCACCTGTTTGGCCTTTTAGACTTGTAGGGAAATAATTTTATATAATGAACAAAGAAAACTGCTGCTCTAGTTGTTGTTAATTGCTGTATATGTTAAAAATTCTATCATTTTTAACATCCCTTTGTATGAGTCAAATTTGGGTGTGTATACTTTCTAGAGGTATTAAAAAGAGCCATAT
>CM067498.1:4668671-4720467 GCA_034552555.1 Semaprochilodus insignis
CCGGCTTCCAGGTGTCGGCAGAGCACACCAGGCTAAAACATGACCGGGCCTGCAACTTTCCGCTGTAGCCAAGAACCTACCTGCCTTCTTCTGGCCCGGCTCACAAGCGTTAAACAAAACAACTTCGACAAAACGGTGTCCTGTGAGTAAGTTGTTTAGGTACATGTGTCATACATAGAACACAATGAAGCTCAATTGAGACTGGGTGATCCCTGTGCTTAGACGGCATTTTGTTTGAAGGTGTCACCAAATCCAGCACCTGTCTAACGTCAAGACAGATCAGTCCTGGTGTAGGACACCTGAATCATCATCATCATCATCATCATCATCATCATCATCAATTGCCTTCAAAAAAAGCACAGGTGAGCCGACTGCCATGTAGTTAGTCTTTCATAGATAATATGTTTTCAACTAACAGAATCGTTCCTGATGTTACGTTGATGTTGACAAGCTTCTCTTGTGAGGTCTTACGCCCGCATTGCGACTTTCTGATGAGCACAGCTCTGGGCTGACCAACTCAACAGCATAACTCATCATCCATAAATCCACAGCCTGACTTTAGCAGATGTTGCAGCATGTTAAGAACAGTGCCAAGCTTGAAAGCAAAGTGTGAGTGAGGGTTTTCCTCTATAGCTCTGGGTTATTAGGCTCAATACTATTATAAAGGCAGCACAACTTTCTGATCAGAGCCTCTTTGTAGGTTAACACACCCCCCCAAATCTCTTTCAAGACTGAGTCATTATAAAGCCTGGCTATTAAGGCAATTTATGGGCCCCACACCAAACCATTAGCTCCTCACCTGTTGCAGAACTGTGTCCAGAGGTTCTGCTTTGCAAAGCTCCTCCTCATTTAGTCCGGTCTCTTCTTTACATTGGTCTGTCAGCTCTAATGCGTCCGGTTTGATCAGCTGCTGCTGAATCTTCCCAACCTGTCGAGAAAAGCAGCTGTTTTTGGGGCCGTCAGCAGCTCGTTTTCTGGTCCGACGAGAAGCAGCCCGGTCTACCTGTGGCCATAAACCCTTTGAGCACCGCCCGGCCCATATTCAGCCTGACTGTATGAAAACAGTGGGGTCTGTATATAAGATGGAGTGCTGGGCGATACATGACGTCTGTAGCGCGATACTGTTGTTCAGATAATACATCTGATACCTGTCTTATGAATTTCGCTGATGATAGCTATCCGGGCTCTGACAGTTAACCACTATTGGCTTAGTTGAGTTCAAGACTCCCCTGATAGCTGTTGGCCCCACCAGTTGTTTAGGGCTGCAACGATTAATCAACAATGCAACTAATTAAACAGTTGATTAGTTGGTGACATAATTTCCTCAATTTCAATAAAGACTCATGTTTGAAGAATTTAGTTTTAGCATTTCTCTTTTGTGTAAGTAAGAATGTTCAATAAAACTAAAGATATTTTATAATTTAATAATAATTTTTACACTTTAAAAATGTTCATAAAAATAAACGTACATTTTTAATAGGCTTTTCTCATCTGTATTGTCTTCATTGTTAATCAGCAAATGTATAAAATGACCTCAAGCTAAAATTAAAAGCTGATAGCTACATAGGAGTTATTTAGCAATTGAACAATACATAATCCGAATAATCGATTATTCGTTCCAATAATTGATAGATTATTCGACTGTCAAAATAGCAGGATTCTTGCAGGCCTAGGTGTTTAAGCAGAGTATTAAGAAAAATGGCACTTTTTATTGCTCATTTGCCACTAAAAATCCAATTTGTTACTTTATCCATCTTCCGTTACCTGTTGTTAATTATTATAGTAAATAATTAGCGCACTGTCATTAAAACCATTTTTAAATATTGTTTAGTATCAGGCTTGTACATTATAAGTACCAACAGTGGCAAACAGCTGGCAGGGTGCTGACTTTATCGAGTCAGTGGGCCAATATATACTTGTTGTTTGGGTGCTTTGAAAGAAGAGAGTTCTTAAACAAATGAATCCATAAACAAATGAAATAAACTGCAGATTGTCATTCTGGAAATGTAGTTTCTGTCAGATTAACATGTCAGAGCGTGTATAATTTTATTTAGTAGCATTTTATGAGAACAGACCAAAAAACAGTCAAACCTTCAGATCAATGCTAACTGAATACCGTGATACTGAAGCTACCAACATTAATATCGCCCAGCACTAGCTTTAGCCCAACCCTCTGAACATACTATAGCTCGAATAGACAGTCATTTCTAAACAAGATGCAAAGCAGTTAGGCTTTAGCCTCCTGGCCCTGACAGTCTACCACAAAAAGACACGCCAAAAAGATCTTTAAAAATCTGAATAATTCCTCAAAACCGGCTAACCCAGTTCCAGCTAATGCTAACACGCTAGCAGGCCACTAGAAAAGCGTGTCTTGTTGATAAGTGCCAGCTGTCAATGCGGCTCGCGAGGCTGAAGTCAGCTTCCCGTTCGAATTTCACCGTTCCACCTTAAATGGTGCAGCAGTTACTGTCAGGCCCCTCAGGTGCGAGAACGTACTTGCTGCAAAATTTAAGGTGGAACAGGACAATTCGAATAGAAAGCTGTCTGGGGTGCCAGACTGTAACTGCTGCACTATTTAAGTTGGAAAGGGAGAATTCGAATAGAAAGCTGTCTGGGGCGCTAGACTGTAACTGCTGCACCATTTAAGGTGGAACGGGAAAATTCGAATAGATAGTAACTGCTGCAGCATTTAATGTGGAACGACAAAAATCGAATAGAACGTTGTCTGGGGCGCCAGAGTGTAACTGCTGCACCATTTAAGGTGGAACGGGAAAATTCGAATAGAAAGCCGTCTGGGGCGCCAGATTGTAACTGCTGCACCATTTAAGGTGGAACGGGAAAATTCCTATAGGAAGCTGACTTGAGGTTTCGTGTACGGCTTAAACTACAACAGTAACCGTCTGTACGTGAAAGAGATACACACAGAGAGAGAGAGAGGGATAGAGAGACAGACAGAAGCCTTACAACGAGTGAAAAGGTCCGTACCTTCTTCTCATGTAGGTCCACAATTTGCCACACCAACAGAATTATTTCCCTCTCATCCGAACCCAGTTTACCCCCATTTGCACCAGCTGTTGCCCCAAAGAACACCACCAGAGTATCACTGTGCGAAGCCATCAGGGACCACAAGGGTAAAAACTACAATTAAGAGCAAAGATCAAAAAAAAAAAAAAGAAAAAAAAAGAAAAAGAAAAAAACACAGACACAGAGTAACACGAGGGTTCACCTTTTCTCCAAAGTGATAAGAGAAGCAAACAAAAGGTCTGGAAATTCAATAATGGTAGGCGAAGGTGGGGAGAAAACCAGGAGGATTATTTCAGGAGAAGGACACGGCAGAGAGTGCGGCCGGAGACTCTACCTGCTGAGGGTTTTCTATCCAGAGTTACTGGTTGGACTGGTAAGGAAGGGTGGAAAACAGCCTGCTCTCTCTCTCTCACGCTAACCCCCATAACAAGCCCTCAAGCCTTTTTTCTCTTTCCCTACCTCCTGTGTTTTTTCACTCGGTTACCTGGCTGTGGCTCGGCCTCCTCACTCCCCACAATCTCCCAGAGGATTGGCTGAATACAAAAGGTGAGGGCGGGGCCGAGCGGCACAAACAGCTATGAAACCCAATATGATTGGTCTGTTATGAAGCGAGGAAGTAGCTGCGGAGAAGAGTCCATTTTCTCCTGTTTGCTCACCTTTGCTGTAGTATGTGTCCTCCGAGCTTTCTAGCCTCGAGACTGAAAATTAAAGCTCAAATTAAATAAGTGAGAAGTAAGAATGAATCAGAGCTAGAACAGATTCCATTACAGCAGGTGGAATGAAAACAACGTAATCCAGAGGTATTGAGGACTGTGTTGGGTGGAGCACTTAAAGGGGAACTCCACCTATTTTTCAAATTCTGTGAATGATGGTGGGGATTAGTAAAGTCAGTCAGAGAGGTTTGACGTGATCTTATATATGCATATAGATCTTATATATATACCAATAACAGCTGTAATTGGATTGAGCATGGACTGGACAAGTTTCTGGATGTAGGCCACATGAATGTTCAGCCAGTGTTGCATCAAAGAAGATTTGGTAGATGCCTTCCCTGGCACAATTCCCAGGAAAATTTCCTTGGATTTTAGCCACTGCTGGTAGACCTGTATGGCCGTACGCTTCCATGCACCTGCACATTCATATATATATATATATATATATATATGTGTGTGTGTGTGTGTGTGTGTGTGTGTGTGTGTATTACATATATATGTAGTCATATATATCAAAATTCCATGGTGTTCCAGGCAGAAATAATGCCACTTAAAGAGGATCCTAGGAGGTATATATAGGTATATATAAATATTAATAAATATTGTTCCCCAACATTCTGAGCAATTACACTTCAACATTGTCACAATGTTGTGAGCACCAAAACAGTACATTGTCACAATGTTGTCAGTCACACACAATGTCACTGTGTTTGCTGGGGTGTGGTTTTGGATAGTAAATCAAACAGCAATTATTGCGCTGTGTACACCATGCGCCTGGGTTCCTATCACTGCCACTACAAAGAAATCTAAGATGGCATGTTTCCAAATGAAACCTCCCGAATTGAATTGACTTTGTTCTTATGGCCATGGCTGAATCAAACTGACATTTTGTGAAACTGGTGGAATTCCCCTTTCAAGAGACCCTCTAGACAAATTGATGCTGTTGTAGAAATGCCTACTTTCTGCTTGGAGAGGTGCCGCATAGGCAAGGCAAGGCAAGGCAAGTTTATTTGTATAGCACCTTTCATACACATGGGCAATTCAAAGTGCTTTACATAAAAAGATGAAAAGACAAAATAAAAGTAAAATAATTCATTTAAAAATCATTAAAATATAATCATAATTCATTTAAATCATTAAATACAATATAATAATAAAATGACATTTTAAAAGAAATAAAAGTCAGCATAAGAATAAGAAAAAGAAAAAGGGCTGTGACAGGAGAATCAGAATCAGAATCGCAGTGTTTAAACTGAGCTGAAAGCCTGATCAAACAGTAATGTTTTCAGCCTGGATTTAAAACTATCTACTGTTGGGGCTTTTCTAATACTCTCTGTCAGCTGATTCCATTTAACAGCAGAATAATAGCTAAACGCTGCCTCTCCATGTTTAGTGTTTACCCTAGGCAGGACTAACTGACCTGTTCCTAATGATCTGAGTTAGTCTCAAAAGTGAGATTTCCTGGATTAAAAAGTGGGAAATCACCTCTCTGATGGTGTTCCTATGTATTTATTGAACACTAGTGCTTTGGAGTGGATGATAATGCTGTTTTAATCAGGTTCATTCTTCAACCAGATTATCCCTCTAACAAAGGAAAAGGTTTGATGACTAGTTGGGGTTAGTGCTACACCACTAATGCCAGATATCACCACAGATGTCTTTATTAGGTTGACTAGCCTTCAGGGTTTGTTGTGACTATTAAAGAGAAAGAACAGGCATTTTCCTGTAACATCCATTCACTCGTACTTTGCAATAACAGAGTGGACAGGAGGTTTCGATGGATGCCCTCACATTCATCTTACGTCTGTGTGTGTGACAAGTGCAGTTCTCTGTCAGGTTTTCTGCTGCTCTTGCTTTTCAGACAGCTCAGCACTGACAAACACGCCAACATACGTATTGTTAACACTGAAAGAAAATACTGGCAGACGTATTTGGCAGTGGGTGGGGGGATTGTACTCTATTCCCAGGCTCACTTCCTCATTCTTAGATAATGCACTAAGTATCAAGACACATGGGAGAAAAGCTACAGGGATAAAAGAGCCTGTCATATTACATCAGGGACAATCACTACTGAAAATTACAACACGTAAATGTTAGTAATGTATATATATATATATGCATTCCTCATTAAAAGAATAGTGGCAAAAGAATAGCATTGAAGAATAGCATTTACTGCACTGTACCACCTCTTCTCAATCTAGCTGCACCCAGAAGGAATCCACCAATAGGAATGAAACTTGGTGGGTAGGTTTTACACTGTGAGACACGCAAATGAAAAATAAATAAATAAATAAAATAATAATAATAATAATAATAAAATAATAATAATATATATATATGAATCAAATAAATAGCATGCCTTATCTGAGGTATACTTCATTTCCAAAGGATGCTACCAAAACAACAGCATGAGTCAGAATGGAATGTGAAACTTGAATCATTCCCATGTCACACAATGGTAAACCTACCCAACAAGTTTCGGCGGTTGATTCCTTCTGGGTGTTATTTCTATTTCTGATGATGAGTGTCAGAGTCAGAGTCAGAGTCAGAGTACCTTTATTGTCACACGGTCACAAGTACCGGCGAAATTTGCCATCAACCCATCCAGTATAGAGTATATACAGTATATATATAGTGTATATATAATATATATAATCTGATAGGATCTATTAGCCTGAACTATCACATAAAATGCACATACTTGCACTTTTAATTTTACACTTTTACACAACAATTTTACACAACATTGCTGCTAAAAGTTCTGCTTGGGTAAAAAAATGAATAATGAATAAAAAGAAGCAGCAGTGTTGCAGAACTGAGTCATGTGGTGTTCTATGTGGTTCTTCTATTGGAGGAGGGTATATATCTGTTCCACAGTTTGATCATGGTGATATTAGACGACTAGGTTAAGCAAACTGCATCCAGACAAACTTACGACTATCGGCTTACTTGTTTAAGGGTGGGGACAAGACGGTATTGGACTGGTATCGGTATCAGCAGATACTCAAGGCTGTGGTATTGGTATGGAGATGGGCCATGAAAAAGTGGAATGGAGCCCCTCATGGTAAAAATACTCTTCCTTCGTCTTATCCTCCCAGGAAGGCTGGTGTTGATTGCCTTGGTGATTGTTGCCACATAAACACTAAGTGCAGCCTCAGCCACTGACTTCCTCTCTGGTCACTGTCACAGCTGGACTCACAGAGGTTTGCCTAATAGGCCTTCTCTACATCCAGGCACTAGGTTTGGAGGGACGGTAGGGTGGAGAGAGTTTATCGCTTTCGCAGCGATTTTGTGCTCTTTCCTGGATTCCCAGACGGGAGGAAAGAATTAATACTTTTATAACTACGAATTTGAGACAAAATGTGAGATTATTTATCATGGTGAAGATGAATCATATGTAACTAGAAAATTGTATTTCCAGAAGACAATGCAGTGATTGCACAGCTTAGGCTTGTTGTCAGCAGTTGCTAGGTGTTGCTAAAAATGAATGGGAGTGTATGGGAGGAACGAGGGATGAATAAATGATGGGTCAGTATGGCTGTGGATTAGAGTTTGGGGATCACCGGGGTTACACCAAGATTGATTACATGGTTGGGGGTCTGCCCTGAGGGTATGTGAAATGCTGTCTGTTGGTTGAGCAGTAGTACAGTAGACAAGCCTGCATTATTCCGTCCTATTCATTCTTAATGGGAAAAAACTTAATGAAGTTCGTCAAATCAAAAAGCTGTATACAAATACACCATTTCCGATCAGACTGAACATTTCAGAGTTGGAACGGTGCTAGACTAGTTAGTGGACAAAAAATCTCTCAGCCAATAAGAAGTAGAAGAAGAGCTTTAAAAATGGGATAACAATAGTGTTGCACATTGCACAATTACTAATTATTATACATTATTATAATATATTATTGTAATAATAATATCCCTGCTAACAATAATAACACCTTTTTGTATCAACATTCATTGCCATGTTATCAGCTCCACTTACCATATAGAGCACTTTGTAGTTCTACAGTTACAGACTGTAGTCCATCTGATTCTCTGTATACTTTCTTACCCTGTTCTTCAGTGGTCAGGACCCCCACAGGACCACCACAGAGCAGGTATTACGTTGGTGGCGGATCATTCTCAGCCAGACACTGATGTGGTGGTGGTGTGTTAGTATGTGTTGTGCTGGTGTGAGTGGATCAGAGACAGCACTGATGCTGGACACCTCAGTGTCACTGCTGGACTGAGAATAGTCCACCAGCCAACAGCAACCTGTGGGCATCAGACATCAGATGGGGAAAATGTACCTGATCAAATCCTGTAACAAATCAAGCTAATGTTTCAGGGGAGAATGTTCCTGTACTCACATTTACCCTCATTTCATACACACATTCAGACATACAGGGGAACAGCCAGGAGCGTCTTCATTAATTGATCTGTGTTGACTCAGGCAAGCTGGCTGGTTCTGTCTCACTAATATCCTCCTCATTCCTGATGTACAGTGTACTGGACCGTTATTACCCAGGTAATGTAGCTCTTTAGAGGCAGGTAGGTCACCACACTCACTTTTATTATTTCTTTTTTCTATAGAACTTCATAAACAAAGACAAACACAACCTGTTGAACTAGAGACACTAGTTCAGTTATTGACAGGTTTGGCCATAATGTAGTGGAGTAAAACGTAAGATATTAGACTTTGAATTATAGTGGAGTACAGATACACCAACACACACGCATTACACTTACTGAGTTACCGTACACCAACACACTACTTACAGTACACTAACGCATTACACTTACTGAGTTACTGTACACCAACACACTACTTACAGTGCACTAACACATTACACTTACCGAGTTACTGTACACCAACACACTACTTACAGTACACTAACACATTACACTTACTGAGTTACTGTACACTACTGCAAAAATGCATATGTTTCCTTGTAAACAAAACAAAATCATGTATAATGCTCAGCCCTAACACAGTTACCTATGATAAGTGCCAACCTCCCATTTTAGTAAGGCCAAACAGCCAAAAATGACATAGTATACACAGGGGTGGTCATGATGATTAACATCCATCTTTGTATCCAGGTAAGAAGCATAACAGTTTTTCTAACTCATCAACACAGCACAGTTGTCTTGGTACAAAAGCAAAGCTTGGTTCCCTCGCAGCACACAAGGCAGTATGCAATTCCCCTTTTCTCACTGACATGTAGGATACACAACACACACCCATTGCAAAACAGAGGAAAAGCTAAACCTGATGTTGAAATGCTGAAAGAAAGAGGAAAGAAAGTGGTGACGTGCAGACAAGAAACACACTCTCAGAATCAGAACAAGCTAACGGAGCACTATATCCACAGCACTGTGCGAAAGATCACCCTTCATTTATTTCATTTCCAGCCATTTAGAACAGACAAGTAACTCGTGCCTCTGGAGATGTTACATGTGAGATCATCTGCCTGCATGATGAAAGAGTTTCCAAAGAACTACTATTTAAAACACTATGAAGAAACGAGAAGATGAGCTTGGTAGACTTCCAAAACTGTCACCATCTGATAAACAGTTCTTAAAGCTTTGATGTTTGAGAGAGAGGAGAACATCAAGCTCCATGTTTGCTCCATTTCTGAAACATCCACAGGTGTTTCTATCCATCCTTCCACTGTGTCAATGCTGTGGGAACATCTCTGAACGTGTTTGGGGTGAAGAAGCAGAAAGTGCAACTAACGTGTAAAACTGAGCATTGCAGGTGTGAAAAAATGCACACACTGCAGGTTCCTTTGAAAAGCCAACAGCAGGTCTCTTTAGAAAGAGCAGAGGCTGTAATAAAGGTCAAGTATGAAGACACTAAACACTGTAATGAAATGCAGAATAGTTGCACAGCTTAAATAGTTCCCACTTCCTGCTAGGCTGTGGTTGCTATGGGGGGAACGGGGATACATAAACAACACAAAGAGGAGTGCGGGTCAGTACGGCTATGGATTAGAGTTTGGGGATCTGCCCTGAGTGATTACATCCAGTTTGGTGGCTGTAGGTTAAAGAGACAATAGAGTCTGGGTAGGGCCAAAAATGAATGGGACTCCATGGGAGAAACGAGGGACGGGAAAAAAAGAGACAAACAGACGAGTGCAGGTCAGACCAAGATTGAATTTTTGTGTTTAGGTGTCTGCCCTAAGATAGTGTATGTGAAACGGTGTCTGTCAGTTGTTCAGAAGTACAGTAGATAGGCGTGTACTTTGCCACTCTATTTATTCAAATCTGGAAGTTTTTAGATCATAGGTTGGATCAAAAATCTGTATACTAGCACCATTTTCCACCCCATTCATTTTTAATGGAAAAAAATCTGGAATCTTCTTCTTCTTCTTCTGTCGCTTCTTCTTCTGGTCGAGAGATTTTTGTCCACTAATAAGTCTGACAGTTTTCGAGATATCAACACCGTTCCAACGCCGAAATATTTGGTCTGATCGGGAATGGTGTGCATTCAATACAGCTTTTTGATCTACGGTTTCTGGAATTTTCTTTCCAGAGTTTTTCTGAAAACTGTAAGTCAGACCAATAATTTCAGAGTTGGAACGAAAACTGCGGGACCAGTTAGTGGACAACAATCTCTTGACCATGAAGAAGAAGCAAAAAGAGAAGAAGAAGAAAAAGAAGAAGAAGAAGATAAATTGGATAACAATAATAACAACCATAATTAAACCAAAAACCTGAATGAATAAGTGTACAATCATAATCAATCTAGACAATATAGTGAACAGTACAATGAAGCGGTGAGGATTCTGCTCTGTGGTAATAAGCTGAGTTTGAAAGATGAATCCAGCTGAGTTTGAAAGATGAATCATTATTGGGGGGCACAAAGACTGCTCGACCTAGTGGAACTGTGACTAAAGTCACGTCTGCATTTAGATCTATGGGAAGCCATCAGTATGTAGGGTTGGAGAGTTTATTTATGATCATTATTTTTATTGTGATGATTTACACAATATACTAAAATATAAAGAACATAAACACTGTCCAACCGCATGTTTCATCACCAGAATAGAATGTAATACATCCTCGAGCACAAATAACAGCTGCTTTTCCATTTGGCATGGACTGGACAAGTTTCTGGATGCTGGCCACATCAATGTTCAGACACTCTTGCATCAAAGGATTGTACAGTTGGTCCCTTCCCTGGTGTTTTACTGGTTGTTCCAGGTAGGCTCATAGATTTTCAAGAGGACTCAAATCTGGGGATTTTGCGGACCAGTCCAGATGTACGAATGCTCCTGAATGTTCATCATGCCAATCAGTTTGCAGCCCTGTGAACGCGGGAATCGGATCATCTTGGAATACAGGGACAGGAATGTTATGTGCTTCGGTAAGATGATGAGCAAAAGGCAAAACCTACTGCCTACCTAAACTGTAGCCCAGCAGTTGAATGTAGACACTGTGGTTAGAATTTACTGTCATCTCAACCAAAGAACCCATTTCCACCTAATTCAAACACCCTCAGAACATCACAGGGGGCCTAGATTTTTGTTCAGGGAGCTTAAATAGTAAGTGGATTTAGTGCAGTCAACATGTGATAGTATTTTACATGTTTGATAGTATTTTAAATGTGGCAGGATACTGTTTGTTGTCCATATCAAGCTTCAGGAAAACGTAAGGTGCTACAAAGTGTGTATTGGCAGAATGCTGTGAGTTATCAACCCTGGTTGGAAACGGTGGTTGAAAGAACACATGCACTGACTGTCATACAGCCATTTGGTGGTGTATAAACCAGAGGCCCTGGTCTACAGAGATATGGAAAAAGTGATACGCTCAGATGAGACATTCTTCACCATATTCTCCACAATTTGGCGAGTACATTTGCAGTGTAGATCAAGAGAGCAGTACAGGCCTGAATATGTGAGTAATCATTGTCCAGTTGGATGGTGTTTTGCTGGCATGGTCTCCTTTACAGTGAAAATCACTTTGTTCCTATGGTAAAACATTCAGGTAACACTTTACTCTATGGTACTGTTCATTAGGCTACTTGACACCGAGTCAAGGACTTGGGCAGTTGTGGGCTCAAGGTTAGGGAACCACTCTTGTGACCCTGGGTCCCTGGTTCGATTATCTGAAAAGATGTTAATGACTGAAGTGCCCTTGAGGAAGGCACCTAACCCCCAACTGCTTCCTGGATGCTGTATATAGAGCTACCCACTGCTCAGGCCAAGTGTGCTCACTGCCTACTAGTGAGTATGTGTCTCACGTTACAGATGGGTAAAATGTGGTAGACAAATTCCTTTGTGTGCAAACACAGTTGACAGATGGTTCTTAATTCTAATAACTTTGACAACTGACATAACCCTACATACACGTTTATAAATGCTTATTCCTACAGCCACAAAGCTACTTCAGCTGACTTGATCAAAGTTAGCAAATGTAACCGTTATAATGAATGATGTTGATATGACAAGCTTATGTCAGTGTCATGTAGGCTTATGAACAGTACCCTACAGTAAAGTGTTACCAACAATCTATCCTCATGTGAGTGGTCTCTTTCCATCCATAGGGGGTATGAGAAGTCATTAAATGGTTGCATGAGTATGACAATAATCTAAGTCATATTCTATGCGTTTCACAATCACCAGTTCTCAACCACATTCATAGGAAATTGTAGGCTGATGTGGTCTTCTCCACCACCAACAGCAAAAAACTCTTTCTGAAGAAAGGCATTGCATTGCACTGCACCAGGAACGTTCCACACACTTGTAGAACCTATGCCAGGATACAGAGAAGATGTTTTGGCAGTGCCTTATTTGTGGTGCTTTTGTCTGTCATTTGCCACTCGTTTGTATATGATGCCTATACAAGAAGAAACGTTTTTTCCCCAACATGCCCCATTCGGGTAAAGAAATGTATGGTTGAAAGAATGCAAACCACTGTAAGGATGTAAGGATCTTCCCTTTAATTGCATTGCATTTACAGAGGTAGGCTGTACAGACAAACAGGTATCGATCAATTGTTGACTTAAAACATAATACAATACAATAACATTGACTAAACACTTTTAATAGAACACTGACCAAAGTTCTGAACTTTGCATCAAACAATAACCTTTCTGTTCTAATGTATGAATAAACGTCACTGCAGTTCAACCGGCTAAACTACTTCCCTATTAAACATGTGACAGCAAAATTCTATACATACTTTATGAAGTACAGAACGAGTCTGTAAATATTCAGGGATAACGACAATTCTGTAGGTAAACTATACTAGTATTTCATGACTAAATGATGGAAGCCAATGATGTAAAACATACTTAATCCTGTGCTACACATATTGAGCACACTTCTGTACCCCATTTTTACTGCCTCGATGAAGTCCTGGACAGTGGTCTGTGCTTCTCTATATTAAAACTCTTTAGGCCCAAGACTGGGCTCAGCATACATGTGTATATACAGTATATATTATGTAGATACAGTAACATTTCTCTTCTGTTCAGTTGTCCATCAGTTCACACGGTCTCTTGCGTGGCTGCGTTGTTGCATATGTCCACTAGCAGGTCTATCTGTGCTTTGGACTCTGTGCAGCACTGAGAGGTGGTCGTGTGAGAGCTTTGCCGTCTGGACACGTACGACAGCTCTTTATTGCCCTCGCCTGTGGCCGTGCTTGACAGGTGACGGAACAGCTTCTGGATGCCCGTGTCCTTCAGAGAGCTGCGGAAGTTCCTTGCTGCAAAGACGTACAGCACAGGGTTAACGGTGCTGCTGACGAAGACCAGAGCACCTGCCACCAATGTCATGGCTTCCACTGCACTTTGGAGGCTTTCTTCTTCCTGTAAGATGGGCAACCAGAAATTAGTCACAATATGCTTTTCTGGGTGTATTGAGTATCATCAGCTGTTCTAGAACACTGAACAAATGCATGTAGGTAATGTATGTAAAAGACATCAACAACAGCAACAACAAGAAATCTATTAGTAACACGGTAATAACAACAACCAATAATTAACTGGAATAAAAATGTCAGCCCAGTATAGTGATACCAGCTGTTTGGACCAGCTGTTTGTTTTCCTTCCTGTTTCTTCTACAAGGGGAATCCCTCTTTACGATGGAACAGGAGTAGAAACTGAACAACTTTTTTCCCACACAATTAAAAGCATAATTTGGTCGCTGAGGTGCAAACAAAGTCATTCAGACAGTTTTGGTGTGAAATGTTGCATTCAGGGTAAAAAAACTGCTGAATCAGATTTCTTTACAGTGTGGTGACAGGAACCCGAGTCATGGTGTCTATGGCATGTAACCAACCAAGGTTTTTTTTTTTTTTTTTTTTTTTTTTTTTTTTTTTTTTTTTTTTTTTGCCTCACAATGTCCCGCATGTACCCCTCCCAAAATCCATTTTAGGCCAAAATCCCATCTCAAAACATTTGTAAAATGATGCATTTATCAAATGCATTTCTGACCATTTCATGTAATAAATAAAAAGGCATTAAATGCTTTGGATGTCTGCATCACCACTTACAATGCTGTCTCAGCAAGTTTCTCTAGTATGCTGCATTTCACATTAAACCACTCTGAATGCCCCTGCTGACACCTCAACATATTGCTCAACCTCACCGGGGAGTTCTCTGGTAGAGTGAGGAGCACCAGAGAAAGGATGTTTCCAATATGGTGCGGAATCCAGCAGATACCGAACAGCACCACCACGCTGGCGATCAGGACAGTGGACTTTTTCTTGGACCGGAGGTTCATCTGAGCAATGCGGCTGAAGAGGCAGCCATAGCAGACGACCAAGATGGAGAATGGGATCACAAAGCCAAACAGAGACTCGAAGAGCACGATCACAGTCTCCTGAGTTTTGGATGCATAATCACGATACAGACACTGCTCTTCCTGGGGATGTGTGCCCAAAACCTGAGTAATTAGCACCGGGATGCTCAGAAGAAATGAAGCCACCCACACGACCAGCAGCACCTTCCTCAGAGCCTGCTTCCTCCTCCAGCCTGCTGATGCGAAAGGGTACCGGATGGCCAGGAAGCGCTCCACGCTCATGATGGTGATGAGGAAGACGCTCGCATACATGCATGCATTGATGATGTACACCATGGCCTTGCAGACTGCCTCACTAAACACCCAAGAACGGGCCAGAGAGTAGATCCACAGAGGCAGAGTGACCAGCACCAGCAGGTCAGCGACAGCCAGGTGCAGAATGAGCAGAACAGTGTGAGAGCGCTTCTTCACGTGTCTCATGATGGTCCAAATCACCAGCAGGTTCCCTGGAACCCCCACCACAAAGCACACAGCCAGGATCACGCAGGCACCCACCATACCACTATGAAGTCCCTCCTGCTCCTCCTCCTGGTCCCTCTTCATCCCCAAGAGAACATCACCCGTGCCGTTCATCCTTCCTCCAAAATAACCTCCACTGCGCACAACTCGCTCACGCTTCTGAGCTGAGAGCAACGAAAGCAGACTGAGTAAAGAGAGTAGCACTTCCTCTTTAAAGAGCAAATACAGGAAAGAAGGTCTTTTTCTCAGGAAAGACAGATCGAGAGACAGACAGAGTGAGAAAAAGAGAGAGAAGCAGTGAAATACGAAGGCTGGGGCAAAAATCTTGCATAGTCATTTTTCGGGCAAACATCTCTGCAAAACCACCGTGCAATATTTTTACTGGGTTTTTAATAACAATCTGGAGAAAATTAATTTTCCAATGTTTCTCTGGCAAACTATTCTGATTAATCGCATTGCTGGACTAATTGAAAAAAAGACCAAAAAGACAAAAGGCAGTTTTTGGAAGGGCAAATCAGACTAAACTTTCTTTTTTTCCTTCCCAAATCACCATCCACGTCTGGACTGACCACATGATGTTTAGTACTTCTTGTTTTTTTTTCCAGAGAATTGAGAACTACTTCTAGTTTAGGACAATAAGTAAGTGAAATTTTAATCTAGTCAATACATCTAACACAGTATGTCTTATTATTATAGGAATATTACAAAGTCATTTAACTTTTCTTAAACAGTTGTAACTCATTTTATCTAAAGTCTAATAAGACTTTAATAATGTCTACAAACTGTGATGCAATGTAAACCGCAAATAAATTATATCTTATTATATATATTTTAAGTGAAATCACATTCTATATGTGATTCTAGTACATATATATATATATATATATATATATATATAAAACAGTAATATAAGTCTAGTGAACATATCTACATATCTAATATCTCTTAGTTTAAGTTTATTATAAGAATATTACAAAATCATTTACCTTAATCTTAGACAGTTGTAAGTAATTTAAGTGATTTATATTCTATTAACTGATTTTTTTCTTGTGTCAAACATGAAATTTCACAAAAACTAAATTATCCGTTGATCATATTCGCCAATTTCTAGAAATTAGTAAAAAGAAAAAACCCTAGAAATAAGTTTAGCAATCTCATAATATTTTACAACAGTCACATTTTGTAAGTAGAGCAAAGTTTAAGTATAGTTTTCTATATGATTCTAGCCAATATATAATAGTAATCTAGTGAATATATCTAATATCTTACACAGTTGTAACAAATTTTATCTGAAGTAATTAATATTCTATTGAAAGAATTTTATCTTGTGTCAAGCAAGATTATGAAATTTCGCAAAACCAAATTATCTGCCAATTAAATGAGCCATTTCATGAACGTATTTCTAGCGTGGCTCATACCAATCTTGTAGTTTACAACAATCTCAAATACACACAATACAATAAAATACATTTAAGATACTTTCATTTGATACAATATCAAATGTTTTACTGTGCAAATCAATTTATTGCTTGAAGTAAGTGCAATTTAAGAGTATGTACCCAAAGTCTCTCAAAGAGGTGGTGAGCCAGGGGTCCGGAAAAGGGGTAAAAAGAAGTTCCACTGAAGGAGTCCAGTCAAAACCTTCCAGCTGTCCCAAACAGTTTTCAGTTGAAAGTCAAGCTCAAGTTCAAACTCAGTATACCTCAAATGTCTGTTGAGGCTTCCTCTTTCTTTGTCCCATTGTCAGAGACATCTGGGGTCTCAGGTTCTCTCTCTCTTGCATGGACTGAGTGTGATGTCACTTCCTGGAAGAGTCTAGCCATCGCTAATTTCCTTAGACCACCCTGGAAGTTTCTGGCAGCAAAGGCGTAGAGAAGTGGGTTCACAGAACTGCTGATGAATGTCAGCGCTCCGGCAATGAACACTACTGCATCTGGCAACCCATCTGAGTGGTCCTCTAAAAGGTGTGCTATTGAAATGACGTTGAGAATGTGGTGGGGCAGCCAGCACAGGGCAAAGGCCATCACTACGCTACCTATGAGGAGGGCGGACTTCTGCTTAGACCTGCTTTGTATCTGGCGAAGCTGAGACGCCACCTGGCAGTAGCAGACGGCCAGGATGAAGAACGGGATGACAAAGCCCACCAGCGTCTCCAAACACAGGCATAAGACTTCCTCAGCCACGGAGCTGTACTCAGTAGACTGGCAGTGCTGTGTACCGTCTGCACTTTTGGTCATACGGCGGGCAAGAAAGGCCGGAATCCCCAGCAAGAGCGCCATGGCCCAGGCACAACCCAGCATCCGGTACATAATGGTGCTGGTTTTCCACTGCAGCATCTTAAAAGGGAACCTGACAGCCAGGAAGCGCTCCATGCTCATGATGGTGATGAGGAAGACGCTGGCGTACATGCAGGTATGGATGACGTACACCATGGCCTTGCAGGTGACCAGGCCGAACACCCAGGAGCGAGCCAGAGCGTAAATCCATACAGGCAGAGTGACCAGCACCAGCAGGTCAGCAATAGCCAGGTGTAGAATAAGCAGCACGGTGTGAGAGCGCTGCTTCACGTGCTTCATGATGGTCCAAACCACCAGCAGGTTCCCTGGAGTCCCCACCAGGAAGCATACAGCCAGGATAGTGCAGGCCATTGCTATCCCACTCCCCCCTTGGGACCCTTCGTCCTCCAAGGTTGTGTCGTTCCTGACAGAGGGCGAGAAGCTGCTCATGTTTGCATCTGACTTTCAGACAAATGACAGCTATGAGTTTCACACTAGGAAGGAAATCTTGGTTCTTTACTTCTCCAAAAGATCACAAGCACTGCAAAAAACAAAACTGAAAGCAGACAGACTGAGCATGAAACAGAGCATTTCAAAACATTAAGTCTAAATGTCATACATCTTGTGACTCGTCATCACACCCAATACAAAACGTATATCCCACACTAAGCATATCCAACAGTACACCATTATGTGGGAGTCAGACAACATTACTAACTGAGTGAAATTTTCAAATTCAATAAGCTGCCTTTTTAATTATAGCCTGCATGATAAAAAACAGTCTTTAGATTCAAGTGGGGAAATTTAACCTTACAACACAGAGCTTACAAACAGCCTGTGGAAGAGTTTAAGCAACCAGAGGCAAACAAATATCCACAAGTTGCAGCATCACAACCACAACTCGCGTCCCTGCCTCAAAGTTGCCTTGGCCACAAAAACACACAGGGCTGAGCCTTAATTTATAGTGAATAATTGTACTCACAATATTAGCCTGAGGTGGCACAGTGGGTAGCGCTGGCACCTCACAGCAAGAAAGGCCTGGGTTTGATTCCCAGGCGGGGCAACTGGGGTCCTTTCTGGTGTAGAGTTTGCACGTGTGTATGTCTGTCTGTTTGCCCTGTGATGGACTGGCAGCCTGTCCAGGGTGTATCCTGCCTTCCACCCTTTGAGAGTTGGGATAAGCTCTAGCAACCCAGTAGGGTTTAGTGGGTAAGATGAGTGAGGGATTCCTGGGAAATCAAAACTAGGTATTTCCCCCATATTGTTCGGCCCTAACCCCATGCAAAATGAGACTGCAAGCATTGTTTTAGACTTTCAGTACAGTGACATCTTCACTTTCTCACTAAGAAGAAAACATTTAGTCCAATAGCCCTGAGGTATAAAACTACTCAGACAAGATACTTCAAGGGGACTTCCACCAAATGTTTCAAAATGTCTGCTTAATTCAATGACTGAGATGTAAACAAAGTCATTCTGAGAGGTTGAATGAGGAATGGTTCATTATAGATAAACTTACAGTGGCGGTGATGGGAACCAGGGGTCCTGATGTCTAAAACACACATACATACATATCATGTACTAGAAAAACCCACCTGTGAACCTTCTGGTCTGTATGTAATGATGATGATAATGAATTGCGGGAAATCTTTAGGAACTAATTTGCCCCACAAACATCCATCATAAACATCTCCCCTTAAATTTAAAGATTTAAAAATATAATTTAGTAATTTAAAAATTTCTCAGAACTTGTACAACTATGTGTCAGGCATCCTGTGAGCGTGTTCGTGACCATTTCATGTAATAACTTTCTGGCAGGGAGTTTTCAGAGGTAGATGTCTGGTTCCTATCACCACCACTGTGGACAGTTCTCACTTGTGTGGTTTCACACCAAACCACTGTGCATTACCTTATTTACCTTAGTAAGTATTCAATAATGAACACGTTAAAACTCGATACGTTTCTCTCGAATTCCACATCCTAATGATTTAATTATGCTGAATTTTTAGAATCTCCTGGGATGATTTGTAGCAACCAAAGCCATGTAGAGGCAAAGGCTGTATTCAAAATGGCATACTACATATACTCATGTACTAAATCTGCCTAAAAGTAGTATTTAGTATGCAGGCAAACTGAAGGTCTGTAGTGCATTGAAGATCCCCGGATGGTGTTCTACTCCAGTCAGAGTTTCTAGTATACAGGGGGAGCTATCTTCATGGTGTACTGCATCCCATCATGCACTGCGGCCTCACCAGCTCTCAGCCTGCTTCAGCCAGAGAAAATGGCGGTGGGTAACACTGGGGAGCAAAACGCAGCCAGCTCTGAGTATAAATGTGGGTGTAGTGATGGCGTAGTGGGGTATGTTTTCATCAGAATGAGCCTCAGAGAGTTAAAATATACAGATCTGAAGATTAATAAAAGATGAACTCGCTTTAGAGGGTCAGTTTTAGAGCGAAATAGCCGAGGGTAGCTAACAGCTAGGCTAAATGTATTTTAAGTGAACTGAGCAGCGTTAGCAGCAGCTAGCTCTAAACAGTGGATACAGTAATAACAGCTCTGAGGTAAATGTGAGGTAACTGGTCATGTGACTGTATTAGTATACTACACTGTAGGTCAGAACTTGTTACTGTACTGTATACTACATACAGGGGGCGTATACAGTGTGCAGTACATACTAGTGTAGTATACAGTGTACCATTTTTAAATACAGACAGAGAACTGCAGTTTTTGGTTCTAGTAGTCAATAATGCATTAATCTACAGCCTACACACAGTTGAAGTTACAGTTTTTATTAAATCCATATTAACAACGATGTATCACAAAATCCACCCAGCCCTCCACCATCACGTCAGGTTATATTTAGTATTTAACTCCCCCTGCAAAAAGCGCATTTAAAAGACTATTTATCTCCACAATGTTTTATTATGGCATTAAGGAAACTTACATTTAACATGGTTAAAAGTACTTAATGCTATATGATGCTAACCTCATTCAATATCCTAGCCCAAAGCTTTTAGCGTTTCCTAATCTACCAATTTAGTGGCTCTGGTAACACCTAGCCAGCTGGCTAAGACCCCGCCCCACTTCCGCTTTGAAGGTTTGCGCATGCGCAGTGATTTGAATCAAACGCAGCAATCGGTTTGGGCGGTTTCTTTTGTCCGAGTTTACCGGTCATTTCGAATTTGTATTTAAAACCTTTATATGACTTTTAATTTTGGTGTTTAATGTATATCCAAAAAGCTGGGTGCCTGGTTGATTATTGGCCTTGTCTTGTATCACTGAAGATGTGGAAACAACCGCCTTCGTCAAGATGGCCGTCGAGTGCTTCTTACTAGTTTACCTCAGGCTTCTCACACCTTTCATCCCATCCAAACGGAACAGCTCGAAGGTCAGTCGGGTAAATAACGTGAAATGTGATGAGGGTGGCTAGATGTCAGATCAGTAAAGTTTCACCAAACGCTAATACACGAAGCTGAAGTCAGTTTCCTGTTCGAGTTTTTCCTGTTCAGTCTTAATTGGTGTAGCAGATACAAACCAGGCGCCTCAGGGCTTGTCGTCGTTAGTGCTTCGAGTTCTAGTGATGAGAGTCGATTCCGAAAGAGTCGAATTTTCGACTCAAGCATATCTGGGAGTAGAGGTCGACTCTTGGCCAATGATTCTAGGAGTCGACACCTTGAGGGATATTCTGGTGGAGGAGAGTTTGAGGAGTGAGAGTTTGTTTAATTAGCTGCTTCAGACGACGCCATGGCTGCTCACCAGCTGCTGTAAGAACAAACGCTGCTCGTAAAAACGATTTGTGTGCATTCCGCGTCGTTTCTCTGTGTTTGCGTTGTTCTACTATAAAACGGTACAAGGAACGAAAACAAACTGTAGTTTTTTCCCCACAGGACATTGTGGAAAGGAGGATGAAGCTGAAATTTGCTCCTTTTTTTGCCAGTTTCTAATTCAACTTCCCCCTAAAATGGCGCTGTCGTTAACGTTACGTTCTGTTGCATCCAGTTCATGTGATAAGTCTGTTAATATAACTGTTCATCATATCACTATAATCCTTAACTCCTCCAAATCACGTGAACTACGTTTAGGATGGCTTAATCTCTACTGTATCACTTTATAAACGGCTCAGTGGCTGTTGTGGTTAAAATTAGAGTCGAGGAGTCGATTATATCATTGGAATCGAGACTTCGATGCCTCGGAGACAGGTGATGACTCGTTTTAGGGCTGTACCAAAGATCCGACAGGTGGCGCTGATTAGACCACATGTTCAGCAACGGTCCAGTGTCAAAACCATAGACTGTAAGTGAGTATGTACAGTCTATGTATATTTAAAATGTATATGCTGGTCATTGATCAGGATGGCTGCAGGCTCAGACAAGTGCATTACTACCTGAACACAGGCAAGCTGGCTTCATCATGTGCACTAGAAATCAGCACAGTATAACAACTAGCTGAAGATCTGTCTTTGCAGCATGTAAGGACGATTAAATGTCTTTGTAGTTTGTTTTGTAAGGTGTCCTTAAGGTGATTATTTTAAGGCATGGCCTCTAATTACTAAATTGGTGTGTAGTAATGCTGTAGCAAACAGGAATAAATGGTCAGGACAGTTTGCTCGGGTGAAAGCGACTACTAGTGTAATTCTGCCATCTGCTGTCTATATGTCAACCTGCACGTCGTCTCATTCACGGTCTCTTGTAGGAGCCAATGTTGAGTGTTGGAGTTTGAGGTTTAGGCCTGTACACAGGTATTTTTTTAAAGGGTGGTGGCGGGGGGGTGGTCCTCGTTCTCCTTCATTAAAAAAAACAAAAAAAAAACAAAAAACCCAAACCCTTCCACACAAAAATGTGTCCACGTGGAAATGCAGAAATGCCCTGTCAGTGTCAAGACCGTGCTAAACCAGCAGGCAGCGGTATAACCCTAACTGTAAAGCTGTATTGGGCAATCTGAAACATGGCTGCATCCCAAACCAATATTAATGCACTTTTAACTTTTAACACTTTTTAAACACTGTTTGTTCTGTAGTGTGTGGTTTGGGACACAGGCCCTGTGCAGTCACCTCCATCGCACAACAAGGAGACTATGTTGCATGAATTAATGTACAAAACAGGTCTTCATGAGCATTTCAAACTTAGGCTTTAGAATGAAACAAGTTGATCTTGTTACTGTGCTTTTTAGACTGCTGTATGTAAATGAGTTCTCTTCTGATTGACTTCCCAATATTGTGCCTCATTCTAAAAGCAGTTTGGGTGGAGAAATGGGCACGGTCAGGAATAGATTTCTGTGACTTCACAATATCAGTGAATTCAGAATGGGCTGTTTTTGTGTTTCAGTTTCTGTATCTGACTGGAGAGTGGCTGGTATATTTTAAAACCTTAATATTTATATACGTCATCAAACTCTGGAAAAACAGTGAGGAAAGTTCAGGTTTATTACAGGTCTATTACAGAATGTAATGGTGTGCTCTTCAGGTTCATAGGCAAGCACCCAGTCTGTTTTAAAGTTACTATGTTATATTTTGATTTAAGCAGCCTCTAATTGTTTCATTATAAACTGTGATGCCTTTCATTTATTCAGATACAAAAACATCAGTGTTTTTAAATATAGATTGTGGCTGAAACTGGCCCGCTCATCTATGTGGAAGGTGCTCTCAACTGGTTTCGGTATGAATCCATCCTTGCAGGTCACATACACCCATACCGATTGTCTACCATGGGGCGGATGAGATCTTCCAACAAGACGATACCACATGTAACATGGCTAGAAATGTCCTACATTGGTTGGAATGACCAAGAGCCATGACCAAAACTTGGAGGTAGTACCCTGGCCCCCTAATTCCCCAAACTTGAACCCAATTGAGTATCTGTGGTACCACCTCGATCATTGTGTTCACTCCATGGATCCTCCCCCACGCTCCCTCCAGCAGATGTGGGATGCATTGCAGTCAGCATGGCTTCAGATACCTGTGTCAACTTACCAGGACCTTTTTGAGTCACTCCTAGCCCATCTAGCTGCTGTCCATGCTGCACACTGCAGTTACTCTGACTATTAGCTGGTGGTTATAATAATGTGACTTGACTGTGTATATGGACAAAAACTATAAAAAAAGGGATTAAACAGTCTACAGCTAAATCTGCACCGCGGCATTCCACAATTTTGTTTTCTTAAATAGACTTGACAGATGGTTAACATTCTGAATGAAAAATATGCTACACCAGCATACTGGTGGTTTGGGAGTTTAAAATCAACAGGGTGAGTTCTGGCAGCTGTTGAAAGCCGACCTACGTTTGTTTTTGTTCATTAAAGCCAATTTCCTGCAGTCCTGAACGGCCTTGCTGCCGAACCTGTTCAGAGATTTCAAGGTGCTGTTTGATGAAGCTTAACAAAAGCACAGATTAATTTTTAAATTGTATTTACTTGATTAAGGGTAAAACTGATTTTATTTTTATTGCTGCTAATTTGCGCATTCTTGGTTTTAAATTTTGACAGGAAAGGATATGGTGGCACTTGGGTAGCACTGTCGACTCCTAGCATGAAGGGCCTGGGGACGTTGCTTGTTCAGAATGCCGTTGCGAATTTGGGACCTTATAAGGTGCCTGTGTCAGGGTGAGGGTGGGATGTTGGGAGTTGGGTGTGTTGTTGGGAGTGTTGAACACTGTAGTTAATGATGCTGTTGCAAATTTGAGAGTCTTGTGTCATTTGTTAGGATGGGATGTTGGGAGTTTGACATTATCAGAAGTTGTGGTGGTGTTTGCAGTGTTTCTGGAACTTGCTGGAAACGTGTGTACCTCTGACAAGGGCTACGGGAGAGTTGCCCTATCTTACCTGGACAAACAGGACTTGTCTGGAGCCACTTTGTCAAGGAAGGTGAGAACACAGCATTGCAACACGCATACTGGCAGTCACAGGCTGATCATTTAGAAAAGGGGGAACTTGGGTTTGAATGTGTTTTTCCCATTCTTTCTTTAACGGGATTTATTGGTGCCAGGTTTTGTTCCGTCTTGGTGACAGCATTTACTGTTTATGAAGTTATTAAAGTTTATACTGGAACTCAGTGCTATTCTACATTTTAAAACACTGTCAAAAGTTTGTGAAATGTAGCTCAGCCCCAGAGCTTATCTGCTTTTTTGATCACAGAAGATAAATATGACTCTTATGTACACTGTAAGCCAAGATAAGCCCAAACACAAATGGACGAAAACACTTTTATGAGTCACTCCTTTCAGACATTGTTAGTGGTGTTCAGCATTGGAGCTGTGTGGTGTCTCTAATGAATGTGAAATCCTGTCCCTTAGCACCCAGAGTTCCTCTCCAACCCTGCTAAGAGCAGAACGATTGCGTTTGGGGAGAGCCTACTGGTTAAGGACGATCGCCAAATGTTCCGGCACATTCTCAGCTTCCTGAGACGTGGCCACCTCCTGCTGCCTGTGGACTTAAGGTTGAGGATGTTTTAAAAATCGGTGAGGCCAATCATTGTCTGAGTAGAGAGTTTTTGAGCCATTTTGTGCCATTTGTGATTTTTCACACAGAGGAATTCGTGTTCCGCATTTAACCCATCCGTGAAGTGAAACACCCATATACACACACTAGTGAATACACACACTAGGGGGCCGTGAGCACACTTGCCCGGAGCGGTGGGCAGCCCTATCCACGGCGCCCGGGGAGCAGTTGGGGGTTAGGTGCCTTGCTCAGTCGTTACTGTCGGTTCAGGGAATCGAACCGGCAACCCTCCGGTCACAAGGCTTTCCTTAACCTCCAGCCCACGACTGCCCCATGTCGTGTTGTTCCGGCATATTCTCAGCTTCCTTAGATGTGGCCACCTCCTGCTGCCTGTGGACTTAAGGTTGAGGAGGTTTTTTGGATGGAGAAGAAACCTAGTAAATGGCTACAATGTTTTCATGAAAAATTGCAGTCAACTCTACTAAAGCTTTTGAACACTGGGCTAAAGTACTCTGACTAAGGTGTATGTGTTTGCAAGGAATGGCATTTGCTTTGTCATGAGATTGAGACATTTCAGATTCTTGCTCTGTCCAGTGCTTTGCAGAACTGCTCAACCTACAGGTAATGTAGTTATCACTCAGAACTGTCTCCGGGGTAGAAAGCAACACCAATGTAAACTCTTGTTTTGCTTTTATTTTTATCACTTATTTAGTTTGCTTCAAAACATGGATTCTTGCCAAATGAGTGGGCATTGTTGATCACTAACTGTCGCTTTTCTAGAGCTTTAGCCATCGTTGTGTTTAATGTTCCTTTAATTGGCCGCCTGTCCTTAAATGCTTTAACCAGGAGCCGGACCTTCATCGTGATTGAAGAGGTCACACAACACTGTTGGGACAGCAGTCCTTTTTCCTTCATCCTCTTATGTTGAACTGGTTCGACTCAACGCTATAGTGACTCACTATCGCCTATTGAGAAAGTGGTATTATGAGACAGGACGAGCTGGTGCTATCTGGTTAGCATGCTAGCTTCAGTAACAGGATACATAAGTCATCTTTGATGTAATGTCAAAGCTGTTATTTCTTTATGTTCTGTTGATTTGTATTTAGTTAATTTGGAGTGTTTTAAACTAAAGTCTGAGATATTGCTCCTTTTAAGGATGATGCATGATGTCATCGTCTTAACCATTGCTGTTTGCGCAGTGATGATTGTTAAGGTTTCATTAGTTAGCTCCTTTATCCTCCTAGCTCCAGTGCAAAACTAAAGTAGCTAGATTAGAGGTGAGGGGACACTTGTGCAGATTCGTGCGCTGTTGTTTTAATGTTGAGAGTTCAGAAAATGAAGAGAAATCTGGATCTCAGAGTTCTGTCAGGCTCTGAGCACCAGACTACAAGCACAGTTCTATGCTGAACTTTAAATATACCTGCCCAAATTTCAGTTGAAAATCAACAAAACGTGTAATGTGGTACTTTTCTGCAAATATTTGCGCATAATCTGTGTTTGTTTCATAAACAATAATGATTCATAATATTGGCACAGGTCACTTGTTTAAATGTAGTAACAGTAAGTGTGTATTTAAATTTGAAGAAGCTTGTTGCCTGTAAAGGATGTGCACTTGCACTTAGAAAATCAACCAAACACGCCATTTTGACAAGGGCACCCAAACGTTTGCATACACCTGTAGTAAATTGTCATTGGTGTGTGTGTTTGTCAGGGCCTGGTGTAAGGCTATGGAGCAGGGCAGGGCCACATTCTACACTCCACCTCAGTTCAGTGGTGGACGAAGTACACAAACCATGTACTTTAGTTGAAGTAGAGATATCCAAGGTAAAATACACCTCCAGTAAAAGTAGTAGTTCCTCCCTGAGACCTTCACTGGAGTAAAAGTACTAAAGTATTTACCTTCAAATGTACTTAAGTATGGAGAGTAACAGGAGCATGATTTATTATGGCTCTAATGTCCTATTATCATTTCTGGAACAAGACTCTTAATCTGCTCAGTTTAGGTGAAGAGACTCTAGTGTCTCTCAGTCCACCAGTCTTTAATAGAAGCTCATTAATTAGTCTGACACTGATGTCTATTCTAATGATCATAAGAACAGAACACGGAAGGAGAACAGGTTCCATTAGCTAGAACTATAAAATAACTTTTTGCAAACAAGCAAAGTTTCGGTTTAAGATTTATTTGCAACTTGGTTACAAGTTTAAGTTGAATAAAAACTTGCTTTAAACAGAATCACAAATGAGTTTTCCTTTACTATGTTACATCTATAGGTCTCTGATCATAAACATAAACTAGCCAAAACAAAATTATTATAAAAGGAAATCTTGTTTCTATAAATTTGCCAGTCACGGGTACATGTGTACATATTTCTATATTGTGGTCCATTTACCCACAAAGTCAGGAACAATGTTTTATCCGTTTACTAACCCCATCCTGCTTTACCTGCTTTCCTCTAGGTAGTCTTTGATGTAGTCCAGGTCTGAAATGGACATTTCCATGCATGCCAAGAACCCATGAATAAGCTTGTTTCATTTTGAGATGTTATGTTGCACATAAGCAGAAAGGAACTACGAATTTCACAGAATGTAGTGGAGTAAAAGATTTTTGAGTTTGAAATGTCGTGGAGTTAAAGTACAAAGTCATCCAAAATGGAAATACTTCAGTAAAGATACACGGAAAAACTACTTAAGTACAGTAACTAATTAGATTTACTGTTACAGTTACTGTCCCCCACTGCCTCAGTTTAATAAGGATGAAGATCACTTGATGTACTCCAGTCTCCAAAAACGAGATTTGTATGTGCATGTTTAGACAGAGAGTGTAAAGCAAACAGTATCTGATGTAGCACCGTGTCCATTTAAATAATTAATGCTGGGGAACCACTAGCTGAAGCAGCATTATCTGATACAGTTGGAATGCTGTCAGAATCAACTCACGATAGATCTACACTTTCAGGCTTTTCTGTGGGCTTGCTCACTGTAGCAACACGCTCCAGGAATTTAATTTAAAGTTGTGGTTGTATTGCTAGCCCCCACGTTGCCAGGAGTTTGTGTGATGGATGTTTTATTTGGGATTGTATTCAGAGGCCCCAGGATGCATTAATGCAGGTAAAGGGAGAAGTGCTGAGGGTGAAGGCATTTACATGAGTCTTAAAGTGGCATCACAGAGTTCATAATCTTTAACATGGCCAATGCAGACTGTAGCATGATGAGATGATCTTGAGATTAATTTGTGTAGTACTGAGATATTACAATCAGAAGGGTGTCCAAACATTTGCTTGTTACAGTTACTAGTTTATTTTAATTCATCATAATTTACAAGTTTTACAAGATATTCGAAGGTCACAAAATGTGTCATTTGGCCATGGGGTACCCAGACTTCTGCTTTTAACTGTGTAATACACAAGAAAAGATGTCTGTGCACCTCAGAGAATAGCCACTCCATTCAGTGTCTACCTTGCTTTTACCACACAATCACTTCTTCGCAGGAGCCCATGGATGATGGTTAGCTGCTCTTGTGTCAATGGAAAGAAAAAAAAAAGATGATGGGTTTTGATTAATCTATAGCTTGAATTGCATGCAATATCATCATCAGTTAAAACAGTCAACAAAGTTTGGGGGTTGGCGGTTGTGGGCGTGACGGTGAGAGAGAGATGGAGAGAGTAAATGAGAATCATAGTAACAGAAATGCAAACCTAATTTAGGGACATTAGAACTTGCAACTACCTTATTGGACTATGCTTATACTTGACCATTACAAACAGCTATAATTAACATATGTTATTGTTAACGTTAACTTTACCTTGTGTTGAGCCTGCTAATATATGTAGTAAACAAAGCTTAGCATTGATGATATCAGTAACTGAGTCATTCAGATTTCTCTAAGAATCTTTCAGCCCTGTTTATATTTGTAAGATATATAAATACTGTACGTTTATGAGTGTGTTATGGGTGTTGTAACNTAACGTTAACTTTACCTTGTGTTGAGCCTGCTAATATATGTATTAAATAAAGCTTAGCATTGATGATTTTAGTAACTGAATCACTCAGACTTTCAGCCCTGTTTATACTGTATGTTTGAGTGTGTTATAGGTGTTGTAACTTGTTGTTTGAAGTTGGTTCTTCTGTTACTATTTAAACAAGTCATTTGTTGATCCATGTTGATTTTAAAGCCTTTTTTTTGTTTAAAGCATTTTTAGACGTGCAGCACCTAATGACCCTGGTCTATACTTCACTCACATTTAACAAAGAAAAAAAAAAGTGGCAGTATTAGCACTCAGATTGTTTTTGGGATGTCAAGTGCAAATTCGTTGCCTTTAGCTGAGCTGAATATGCCATTCACATGAATTGACTAGACTAGAAGCATTTTTTTTTTATTAAATAATTGTAAGGCTTTACCCCCAACCCACAGATATGATGTTTATTCAAGGTCAGTCAGAGCTGAGATAACTTCAGAGTGGTGAAATTGGTCATGTTTTTGCATGGGCTAAACAAGTTTAACATGTAAATGATAATCAGGCTTCTGTTTGTTTATTAAATTGGTTTAGAGAAGATTGATTTGTTGACTGTAACCGCTATGAGAACGGCACTAAACTATCTACAGATTACCTCAGAAGTGGCAAACGCCCGGGTCCAAGCGTTCATGTCTCATAATGCCAGTAAAACACAAATGATGGGCAGAGTTTCTAGAATGACCTTGATGTTAAAATAGATAGGGGGTCTCAAAAGGAGATGGATAAATTTGACTTTTTGGCCTTGGTATGGTGAGCGATGAGAGTAGCCAGTTTTACAATCCACTGCCTTACCCCCAGCACGCACTGCAGCGCAACGTGCTCTTGCTCCCCCTCCTCCCCAAAAACAATCCGAGGCAGCGGTTACACCACAATTGTACCGGACCAGTCACATGACCAAACATGCTAGCTACATGGTAGCAGCAGTCCAACCAATATAAGCATCTAACTAGCTAAATAATGACCAGAAGAACAGCACGGTTTAAAAGGCAGGTGAAATCTCGAATACCTTTAATAAGGATGCGCCTATCTGTCTTGTTTGTGGAGATGATGTGGCTGTAATGAAAGAATACATTAGCTGCCCTTGCAAGACAAAACACCACGATAAGTATGGAGTGCAGGATGGACAGACAGAGGCAACCGAAAGTGGCAGAGATGAAGGGCAGACTATGGTTATATAAATGTATTTTATCTTATTTCGACTAGTATTGTAAGTATTAAGGTAATGCTTCAAGGTCTACGTCAAATTCCATTTTTCGTTGTTGCAGTTTTGGCATATTCTGAATAAACAATGGACAGTTTGGGTAATACAGCAAAAACCATATGTGTTCTCTGCCCCCTGCCAGGTCTTTTTTAATGTGGCCCTTTAGGTGATGTGGCACTACTGTTTGGCTGTTCTTAATTACAAACCTTAAGAAAACACATTGTGACACTAGTTGCCCACCCCTAGGTCAAAGTCTGCAGTCTACAGAGTGCACCACGGGATTACTGGAGCAGAAAAATGTCCTCACTGCTGAAGGTGCTTTGGGAAAGCTGGATGGAGGTGGACAGTACGCAGTTCAAGCACAGAGCTGAGCTTGTTAGCAGGGCTTTTAGTTCTTCAAAGTCTGCCATTGTTGCCATGCTGGTCAGAGCCTTCTGCGTGAGCTGGCAGAGAAATGGGGTGTTACAGCAAAGCCCCAGCACAAGCACTGCACTGCAAGATCACATGCACAGAAAAGGGAGAGAACTAACTCGAGCTTACAGCACCGCTGGTTACACTGACCAGCAACTGAAACAGACTAGCAACACAGCCAGCTCTCAGTCATGAGACTTGTGCTAAAACACATTCAGGTGAATTAAAATGGTTTCAGTTAATCTTGAGTTTCCTTAAAATGTATGCAATTTCTCTTTTACCCCAAATGTATTTGAACAGTCACGACTGATGTTTCCTTAAGTTTTTTTTCCTGGAGCTACGAAGCTTTTGATACGGCTTTAGTACAAAAAAAAACCCTCCAAAACAAATCTAAATGTTATGGCTCATCGACTGTATATAGAGTGAGAAGAAAAGTGTGTAATTGTATTACTTTTTTTTAACTCTGTGACTAAATGACTTTGTATATAATTCGGTGCAGGTCATAGATATGTGAGAGGAGGTGCGTTTCCTACCAGTAGCTGCACATTCCCTGTCCTAGGCTGTGTGTTTCAGGTGGATCATCCTGTGCATGGGAATGGAGCGGCAGGAGAATACTTCACTCCATGTGTCATTTAGACAGGGTAGCTAACATCTCTTGTCCCACTCAGGACATACAGTTGTATTGTCAGAGAGTGTATGCTTGAGTTCATTTCATCATTGGAACTCAATCCAGTCTCGGGAGTGACATTATGTTTATACAATACTGTGCAAAAGTCAAAGCAGCTTTTGGTTATTAAATTTCTAGTTCTTCATCTTCATCTGAGAAAACTAGATAAAAGATAATTTGCAACAATCTACTTGGATATAGGGGGGAAAAAACTGTAGTTTCCAAAACAGGAGTTTAAAACTTCATGAACAGATACAGACAAAATGGGACTCCTGATAGTCGTGCAACACTTAAAACTAGACAATGTCAGATAAACAGTACTCAGAGCTTTGAGAAAATCAAGATCCACTCTTGCTTAAGATCTTTAAAAAAATCTTCAGAAATTTCTGTCCATTCTTCCGCTGTGAGAAAACAGCTCAGCACTATGAGTCTGAAAGGATGTGTAGCTGTCATGAAGCTGTTACTGAGAAAATGTATTGTGGAGAAAAAAAAGAATTTTCAAATCAAACAAGGAAGCTGCTGGTGTTATTAGAACAATAGACTGACCTCAGAATCCATACCTCAACGTCACTGAATGTGTTTGGAATTACTGGGATTGTGAGAAGCAGAAAATGTAACCAACATCTAAGACTGGACTTTGGAAGAGTGGGAAGAACAGCCCTGCAGGTTTCTTTGCAAAATTGAAAGCAAGTCTAATGAAATGGATGGAAGCTGTAATAAAAGAAAAGGATGGACACACTAAATACTGAAAAGAAGGAAAAAAACAGATATAGTAATTGGGTGTTTGTGCTTCTGTGTAATTTTCTGTAAAATATGGTGGTGTATTCGCCCCACCCCTTTCTCCTGATGCTGAAAAACACTTGATTTAATAGCCATTTTGATTAGAAATAGTTAGTAGCTTTATAGGAGAGGGGAAAAAAATTTTCTTTACTTTTACTGTCAGTTGATGTGAACAGGTTTTATTTTGGACCACTTCTCGTGCTCCATTAATCATGAAATTGTACACAATGTGAAGCGCAGCGGGAAAGTTACCAGAAGCAATAAATGATGATAAATTTAGACTGATATGGGCAATATTTATTGAGCTACACATACAGAAGTAGTGTCTCTCAGTATGGCGTTTTGTCACCATGTGTGCAAGCACAGCAGTACCAGATGTCCCGGCATGGAGTTGTAGAGGTTCCCAATGGTGTCCTGTGATAATCCATCCCATGCAGCTTGAATATTCTCAGGCAGTTCTTGCAGATTTTGTGGTAGGGGTGGATATGACTGTTAGGTACAGTGATGAGGCCCATGCTTGCTTACATCATATGCGCGGCCGAGCCTGAATGCATGTCTCACAACGTCAGACCTACCCACCAAGTCTCATTCCTGTGGGTTGATTCCTTCTGAGTGCAACTATTCTTTTGATGACGAGTGTATTACATGCATTGGAAAGCTCCTCAAAATATGAGGACGTGTTTGTGTTAATCTCATTCTGCTGAGGCCAGATTACCTTCAGATCTCTTTGGAATTAAAATCCCTATATTTCACCATGGGTACTTCAACCTATGCATGACTACATGACCTATACATATTCTTATTTTATTTATGTATTATTGTATCTTGTATTATCTTTTTCACTGGATTTACACATAAACAAAAGACAAATTTCACCTCTCAGCAGAATGACTTAAAGATTTATGGCTGTAGATTGTATTTACTGTAATATTTCTCAAGCAGCTGGACAAATTCAAATGGTGCAGCCGTCCAGGAGGGAAACCAAAGGTGAGATTATGGTTTCCTTTCTGAGCTTCAGATGGTGGCAGTTTTTATTCTCATTATTTCAGGGTTTTTCTGTGATTCTGATTGTCTCTAAAGTCAAGTTCATTTGTAAGACTGTTTCACCTTTGTCTGGAATTTAGTTCCAGCATGGCAAACACAAGGGGGCGATAGAGTTATTCCTTTAGCAGTCATTCTTTGTGGCATGTTTCCTTCCTCATACATTGTGCCATGTTTGGCTACTTTGTCATTAAGACTGATGGATTTAAAGCATTCCTGGTGAGAGAGGGAAAAAAATAACAAACTGTAGAGGCACTGCAGTATCATGCAAGCGTTGTGTTTACCTTCAGGCTCTGAAGCAAATAGCACTCTATCACTCTCTCTCACCCCATGCATAATTCAGCCAGTCGATTAGAGCTCACTCTGGCTTTTGTTCCCTGTTTGATTTGAGGTTTCCGCCTTTCCTCCAGTAAAAGGAAGATCAAACTCCGGAGAAAGTTCTGTGGTATTTCCTGTAATGCTTCTGGCAGTGGTTCACGAGCCGATTTGTTATCTTCTTCTCCAGATGTGGCATTTCCATATTTTAGTTTGTCTTTGGAAGAGACTGCGTACATTTGTGAGTGTCATGCCTTCCTCACTGGCACTATCTTGGACTCCAGCAGGCTTGACTCAAAGGAGAGGACTGGGAGAATAGCAGACCTCTGGGTGAGACCACCAACTTCATTCTTTCACTTAGGACATGCCATCTTCCTAAATGCAAAATATAAGCTGGGTAACACTTTACATTGATGGTCTACTATGGGTGGATTCTTAAAGTGTCTTTAAATGACAAATGAATCACTGAAAAGAGCGCTCAGAAGGAATCAGCCGACAGGAATGACACTTGGTGGGTAGGTTTGACATCGTCAGACATGCAGACGATTCAGGTTTTCTTGCTCAGCCGTGCGTGTGCCGTAATAAAGGACAGGCCTTATTGCTGTACCTGCCTTACTATATGTGCTTTCCATTCTGACTCGTGCTGTTGTGTTGGTAGCATCTTTTGCAAGTGACGTACATCTCAGAGAAGAGTTCAAAAGCAAAAAGCCTTTAAGATGGTTTAGTAGCATCATTTATTTACCTCTGAGGGTCTCTGCTGGTGCAGCATGCATATATTGCTCCATTGTAACTGCAGAAATGCACATATATACAGACTATTATACATGATTGTTTTGTTTATTTCTCCTGTTAGGTTTACTGTGCTGTTGGTGAAGATGTATGCAGACTGTGTAAGCGAGTTACCGAGGAAGACCTCACTCCAGACACGCATACTGTTTCCTCTGGACCACCACACGGAAACAGCAGAGGTGAGTATCTGAATCAACATTTATACTGTGGTAAATGACGGGGCATTTTTGATGCGGGGGTTGCACCACACCACAGTTAGGTTTGTGGCTTGTCTTGGCTCAGCTCATCCATTTCTCTCATTCTGTGATTCACTGAGACTCTCTATAGCACCAGTGACGATACAATGTGATACACAAAGTGTTCATAGAATGGTAGTATTAATGGCCCGTTTTTTTTTTTTTTTTTTTAATTAATAAGTAGTATTAATAAATTATAGAAAATTTTAAATGTACCATAACTTCTGTACAGGCTCTTGACCTCGTTCCTGGGGAACTCCCAGCCCTGCACATCTCAGGTCATGTTCAGATTGCAGGCAAATCAGATCTTTGGAGATCCCTTTCCACACTGTTATTTACAAGGTTTGTGTGTCCAGGCGTCACCAGCCTATCTGCATTAGTTACTGTGGTCACAGCATAGAGATTAGTAACTACATATCAAATCCCGGCACCTCTGTCACTCTGGATTTGACGTTGTTTGCTGCAGTGCCAGTGATGCAATACGCTCTGGTGTCTGTAGAAATCTGATTGGGATCACATTTCAAGTCGAAACGTCAAAACATGATTTGAAACACATGCCAAAAATCAGACTTGGCTTGGCAGGCCTTCTTAGCCTTTCCCAGCTCCCCACATGACCACAAGTCATGAAGAACTTGTTAATGAGCTGATTAGTTAGATCAGGTAAGAAGAGGTAGTGTTAAAAATGTGCAGGGCTGTGTTTATTTCCACTGCCTGTAAATGACTTCCGCTCTGATTGGCTTTAACAATGTTTACATACAACCCAAAACTCGTGGAGAAAAAATGAAGTGAGGAGAGGTCACTTCTGCATTATATGGTCCCTTTAACTGTGATTGCATAAATATTAGTTTATCCAGTCGAAACACTGACCATGAAATCACACGGTCTCATACTGCCTTTAGAGTTTGTTAGTGTCTACAAGTCATTTGTCATGGAAATTGTATTTTGTTTCCTCCAAATTTGTTGCACAAATAATTGTAGGACTGGGCGATATGGCCAAAAATTCTATCATGATAATATCATTTCTTATCCGTAATCTCAAATAATTATTTTTCCAAGTTGAACGACTGACTTTTGCTCCTGAGTGAAAGCTGAAAGAATTAAAAGGTTTATTGTGTTTTTAAACTATTCTTTATGGTCAGAACATGAGAAATAATTTCACACAGCTTTCATGGGAGAGCTTGATTTCCAGGTTAAGCTGTTTCTACCAGCTAAAAAGAAATCAAATTATGTTTAGCCACCTGATGACCAGTGCTAGACTATCAGGTCAAACTGTTAAGTTCAACAGTAACTCCAGCTGCAGAACAGACAACAAACATTAGTTGGCTCAGTTTGTCAGTAAGTTGTATTACAATAGTTACTGGTATTATCGCCCAGCCCTACTCAGTTGTGGTTCGCACGCACCTCCAGTATTCTGAAAAGTGCTGGGTCAAATGCCAGATTGCTCTCGCTGTCTCTGCAGCCTCGATAGCTGAGGTTTTCAAATAAAAACGCTGGTGCGAGAAACTCTCTCCAGTTCCCAATTGGGGTCAGTTCGGTGTAGTTAAGGCCAACTAAGCGGCTAGTAAATTCACTGTTGGGTTCCAGGTTTGAATGCCCCTGCCAAGCAGCCACAACAGCACATCTGAAATGAAACTCACTTCCATTATGGATACAAAGCAATCCATTTTTATTAAATATGTATGAACTTGTTAGGAAATACAACACTTCTGTGTACACATTCATGCTCCAGCTGCAAGTGGAAATCTGATGTCTTTTTTTTAAGTCTGAATTGTTTTTATAGTTGCTGATAAGAATGGCACTTCAGTGTTTCCCTGGCTGGCTGCATAATGTATGTACAAAGTTATCACAGTCCTTACCCTCCTAATCGCTATGTACTTAAAGCACCACTGGTGCAAATATTTACAGGCAAATGTACACTTTTTTTTTTTTTTTTGCTTTTCTGTCTGAAACACAAACAAAACAACTGAAATGGAAACTCCTGCCTCTCCTTCTTCAAACAGCGGCCAGCAGCACAACAGGGCATGGCTGACCCGAGGTCAGTGGAAACTTCCTCCAGCTCCTTGAACTGCTGATTTGACTCTACAGGACCACTGTAGGAACAGGCCTGACGAGGCGAAAAGGTAGAGGCAGCCACGTAAAGTAGCAAATAGCATTCGAACTGAAAATACTGGCCACAGGTCAGCTTCAAGAATAGCAACAATAATGAATAAAGACTAAACAGTAACACAGTCATCATGAGAGAGAGGAAACTGCTGAACCTTTAGAGGAGCAGAGTGCTACTCAGCCACAAGTTCTAGCTATACCTTCTGGTACCAAGGTATTTTTGAGCCAGCTTGTTTGCAGTCTACAGCAAAGTAAGTGGTCAACAAACAAATAAGAGAGGAACAACTGAGACAGTTCAGAACTGCATTAGAAACTAAAACAAACGAGAGTTATTTACAGTTATAAGAGTATAGAAAACTACTGTACCAGGACTTTCAAAAAGATAAATACAAGAATATTTAAATCAACCTTTTTAAAAACAATACAACAAAAACTATATATAAGCTGTGCTCACAAGTGGCTTTTTTTTTTAAAACAGTGCTATTTTCCAGCCCACAAGATGAGACTTGCTGGAGTTGAAGAGGAACAATAAATAGGTGGTTGAGTCCTCCTCTGCATCTGGTAACATTGTCTTCTCTTAAGGGAGCAGCTGGAGTTTAAACCTGTGAAATGAGACATAGCAGAGTAACACATGAGACATTTGCTTGTGGATATACTGTACATAACTGTCATTAATGATGAGGGCACTGTTATGCATGCAGGTGGTTTCGGCTGGGTGGTTGGAGCAGTCATAGGAGAGCAGAAGCAGAACTTACGGCAGCAGTGGTTACAGTAAGAGCTCACACTATAGTGGATGGGCCTATAACCTGAGCGCCTTTCTGTTGGGGAAGGAGATGGGAGCGTTTATTATTCCAGGTGTTAAAGGTGAGTTTTAGTAGTCAATGACAGTGTTGAACTGCTTGTTAGGATCACTTAGTATCATCAATGTTAGTTAGTTATACGGCAGATTTTCCTGAAACCGATCAAGCCTAATCCAAGCAGGGGTTTCATTAGAAAGCCCTATAGTCACTGAATGGACTAGGCTTAACACTGTGACCTTGAGGGAGCCTAACTTGTGCAGACGCCCTAAGCTTGCATCATGTGAACCATTTAAATTCAGATTTATTTTGTACAACAAACACGTCCAGTTGACACAGTGTGTGTGATAGCAGCCAGAAGTATTCATCATGGACTTGTATGCCTTTTTTCTTTAGGCAAGCGAAATCACTCCTGACCGCTTGACTGGACATCAAGTAACTACAGGATGGTGTCTGTTGTTTGAACAGTTTTGTAAGTATTTACCGAATAATTGAGAAGCAGTAGGAGAATTTGAAAGACAACCCAGCACAGCAGGACACTCAGTGCGTGCAGGGGGGATACATCCAACAGAATTCAGTGGAAAAAGTTGTACTTCAAATTCCAAAAGGTGTAAAAATCATGATTTTGTCAATATGGTGTATCTTCTATTAAGGCTAATCCAGACACCTTAACAGCAGAAGTACAATTCTTACCACTGTCTTCTGTTGGACTCTATTCCAAAGTCAAAAAAAGTATCCTTGATAATTGTACACACAGAGATACTGACCGCTGAAATGTACTGGCTGTTGAAGCGTGGTTTGTGGTCAGAGGGCGATGTGATGGAGGAGTAGCAGGAGGTGTCGCAGGGAGAGCTGGGCTCCTCAGATAGAGCCTCCGGTAGATGATTGGAAACACAGCCACTGTCTGAGCCACTTGAGCCACTGCCTGACAGACAGTGTGAGGACGATCCTGAACTCTCGGTAGCTAAAAACACAAATGACACTAGTGATTTTCACTGTCTAGGTAAAGGATATATCAATGAAAACATACAACTGGACCATGTTAATTTCCTGCTTCCTAGCTAATGACTAAAACTACTACCGACTAAACTACTGCCCTCTACACTACCCTTTAAAGGACAGAACTTCCCACAAAGTATTGAGTCTCTTGGTCATAATTGTAGGTTTTATTTATTTATTTTTTTTACAATTTCAGTCAAGTTAGCCAGTTTCTCATCTTTTAGGTTTTTTCCGGGATTGGGAAACTAATTGGTATAATGAAGTAGAGACTCGGAGGACTATGTTACCACAATAGGGTATATGGTTAAGTACGTACTCATAGATGGCTGACTGCTGGTCTCGTGCTCCAGCTCGTCCTCCTCGATGCAGGGGCTGATGAGGGGTCTCTCACCTGGCAGCAGTGTCTGACTGCTGTACATGTGGAGGTTCAGGGGCCCCAGCAGCGTGGAAGATGAGGGCCCACCCGCCACTGGAGGCCCACTAACAGGCGTGCTGACAGGAGCTCTTTTAAACGGGTTGGAGTGATCAAACAGGGAGACGGCAATGGAAGCCCTCGTCCTGGCTCCTGCAGCAACAAAGAGCGAGTGAGTCTATGGATGGATTATGAGCAATGCTTGATGTGGTCAGAATTGCAGGCTTTGTGGTAACGTAAATGTTAGTTACAGGGCAAAATTCCCAGAAGCAGATTAAGCCAAGAGTCTGCAATAAAGAAGTTACAGACAGTGAAATATATGATATTATGTCTATAAGAATAAACCTTCTTTTAGACATTAAAATACTCTAAAAGCTTAAAATTGAAAATAACCTTATGTTTACAGGTAGATGAGCTGGATAAACTTTGCATCATGTACCATAAAAGTAATAGTTGGGTAAAAAATTCCATTGGACAGTTTTCCACAGACAAGTTTGGTGTCTAGTTTAGAACTGAAGCAACACTAGCAGTCAATGGTCACCCAAATATTTTCCTTAAACCTCACTCAAATAGCATATAGTATTACTTACTGTGAACTATCAAACTGAGCAAACCATCACACTATGTCTGAAAATCAGGGGGTTTTACTTTAGGCAACTGCTGTTGATCTGAACTATTTTCATGTGCATCATGAAGGCAGATGAATGCTGGACTAGATGTGTGAGTTCTGTTTATACACAGCAGAGTCACATTATTATGACCACTTCCTAACACTTCACTGGCAGCAGCACACAGCTCATAAATGAAGTCATGTTTTCATGGCCTTTACTGGGCTAAATCATCCATGTGGAAGGCACTCTCAACCGATTTGGGAATGAATCCATCCATCCTTGCAGATCACGTACACCCATACATGCTGATCGTCTTCCCTGGGGCGGATGTGCTCGTCCAGCAAGACAGTACGACATGACAAGACAAAGCTGTGGCATCACCTCCATCGTCGTGTTTGCTCTATGGATCTTCGCCCCCTCGCTCCCTCCAGCAGGTGTGGGATGCACTGCAGTCAGCATTGTCCAGATACCTGTGACAACCTACTAGGACCTTATTGGATCACTCCCAGTCTGTCTAGCAGCTGACCGTGCTGCACACGCCAGTTACTCTGGATATCAATCATAATAATGTGACTCGACTGTGTATTTTTGAGTATACAGCTCCAGTTAATAATGTAACCATTACTTTAAGTTAAAAACAGAATCATAAACATAATCTGTTGCCTCCATATGCCTGCGGCCAGTCAAAGGTTAGCCGGGTTGTAGTACAGCTTGTTATCTAAAATGGCCCAGTGTTTTAACTAAGCTGTGAGGTTTTATTCATAGACAGGGTCATATTGTGCCCTAAACCATAACAAGTCCATCTGATCTTAATGAAGACCTGGATGATGGATTTAGGCTTTGAGTGCTAGCAGCTATAGCCTAGTAGCTAAAGATGAGGAGAAAAAAAAAAATTCACCACACGTCTCAGCTGATGCAAAACACCTGGGCCTGATTTTGAATGTTTTTAAATGACGTATGATGGCGCCTGAAAATGAAATGATTGGCTTGTTTACTTCTGTACATACCTCTGCCCTTCATGATGTAATCAATAGCCCGGTCATTGATAGCAGCATCGCTGGGTTTGATATCCAGAAAGGGCTTATTGCCCACTCCCATTGACACCATCTCCTGCATACGGATCTCTAAACACACAAATTGAATTCAATCACCCAAACTTGGCCAGCAAACTTAAATCCCAGCAGCTTTCAGAAATCAGTTCATTTATGACATAAAATATACTGTGCTCAGCCAGATTGCAAACTCGAGACACTTTCAAAGGCTCAATGATTTAGGTTTCCTTCACTATTCCAGATGCCACGTCAAGCTGCAGTAAGACAATACAGGTGTGCTTTCAATGAGCAGTGTTTTTAAAAGCCCGTTCCTGCAGGCCTGTGGTGACTACAGCTACAAATACAGAATTAATTATTACCAAACATGCTGAGGTGCTGGGAAACAGGAGACCTCCTAAGCAGACTCTCTCTTTTCTCATTTGATGACTTGACAAAACCTCCCAGCACATCACAGCTCAGCTCTCTTTTGCACACATATTCACACACACACACCTTTGTTCCGTGTGGCCTGTTGCCACAGTATGCGGGCGATGTCTGAGGTCCAGGCTTGTTTGATGTCGGAAGAAGCGCCCTGGAGGATGTAGGTTTGGTTCTTTGATGTCCTTCTGCGGAACCAGATCTCGAAGCGCAGGCCATTTTCACCTGACGTCTCAGTCATCCCTACATCAGCAGTCTGGTGCAGCAGAGAGACGTAGTTCATGAAATACCAAGAGAAGGAATCCACTGTGTGAAGCCATTCCAACAATGGCAGGTCATGTCAGTAGATACTGTATGGCTACTGCGCTGATGGCCTCTCTGTGCCTCAGACTGTATACAGTTAAACAGGTTTGTTGAAATGGAAAAAGAATGCAAATAAAAACCACCAAAGCAAGTGGGAACTCGGGCTACAGGCTCTGAATTCTTAGAGGCAATAGCCAACGTCTGTCTCTGCTAGGAAGATAATTATTTGGTGCAAGGGTCTCCAATTCCGGTCCTGAACAGATTTTCCAGTTCATGCGCCAATTAAACCTGATAACGACTGCCTAGTGACTGTATTAGATGAAGCCAACATTCAGCATGGAACCAAAATTACATTTTACTGGAGTTCTTCATCAATCAGAGGATAATAACCTTCATTTAAACTCTGAATTTCATCACGCAAGACTATCCAGGCATAATTTACCTTAAATGAGTGTTTGTATATGTACACATCCAGGCCTCCCTCAATGCGTTTGGGCTTGCTGAACAGCACCAGGTCCTCAAAGAGGAAAACGTGTCTCTGGCACTTCTTCCTCCCGTACCAGATGGTGAACTCATCCTGCCGCACCAGTTGCCCCTGCTCCTTCAGATTCACCTGAGACGGAGAGAACAGACAATACAAACAAACTTGAGAATAATGAAGACTGTAAAAAAACATGCATGTAGACCACATATCATTCTGACTGAGATGCAGTTTTACGCAGCGCATGCACATAAAAGGTCTACAGAAATAAGTATGTCACATTATGATGACCACTTCCAACAGCAGCAGCGCATAGCGCAAGAAGGAAGTCATGTTTAATGGCATTATCTGGGCCCACTCATCCATGTGGAAGGCACTTTCCACTCTATGGATCCTCCCCCACACGCCCTCCAGCTGCTGTGGGATGCTATGGGAGTCATCACGGCTCCAGATACCTGTGACAACCCACCCCAAGACTAAGTCCCAGCCTGTCTAGCTGCTGTCTGTCCTACACACTGTAGTTACTCTGGCCATTAGCTGGTAGTCATAATAAATGTGACTCGGTCGTGTAGCTTTTTCGTGTCCCAAAAAAATTAATTTTAATTAATATTATTGAATAAAGTAACATCAGTTATTATGACGAGTGATTCCAAACATTTGAACTGTAGTATATGGTGGCAGCACTTGTATGTGACTCACGTCGCAGTCGCGGATGGCGTCCATAGCGAGCAGGTCATTGCCGTGGCGGAGCTGGAACTTGACCATTTCGGCAGCAGCACGCAGGTAGGAGAGCTCCTGCTCCTGAGCCTCACTCACCTCCTTAATGAGGTCCTTGAGGAGCAGAGCGTATTTACTCATCCGCTGAATGGGCTTCAGCAGGTATGAGGCCAGGTCCATCTTATCCTCCAGCTCCAGCTGTTTATGCTATAGAGAGAAAACGAAAGAAGCATAAGACACAGACATGGTGGAACATCAGTCTGTTGATGTTTACGAAGTTCATCCACTCACCCTAAAGAAGCTGTTTCCATGGCTGGCCAGCAGTGCATCGGACTTGGGCTTATTCTTGCTGTACAGGGCGTACAATCCAAACTGGTCTTGCTGCAAATTGACAACAGAAAACATCATTACTTTGGTGGGGCTCATAAAGATAGATCTGAGGGTGGACAACCACTAGGGCATACTAGCAGGTCTAAACATCTCAAAGTCATGCACAGTCCATTAGGAACTGGGCGCCCACTTACACAGGCCTGTGTTTTATCTTAGATTATCTGGCTACATAAGAAAACCCATTTGGTGAAATGCACTTATTTGCCAGTGCAGTCCAGCATTTCAAGCCCTGTGGAACAACCTGTCACTTTTCATTGACCAGGAAATGTTGAATGGAGTGGAACAGTCGTTCATTTTCATGTTTTACTTGGAGGCCGTTTTTTTTGCGATATGGTGCAAACTGCTTTATAATGTGTTTTAAGTTCATTTGACACGCGCAGCGCAGCTTTCACTGTGCCAGGAATGTGTCGGGTAATTTTAGACCCTGGGATGTAGGCTCTGCTGTAGGTCGTATACAGTCTCCTCATGACCTTTATTAAACAGTGATTCTTACTCTCTCTCTCTCTCTCTCTCTCTCTTCATGCATACACTAAACCTTCCTGAATCACAGCCCTCTGAGAGAGCCAGAGCTTTGAGACGACCACAGATATAAAGTACAGAATGAAGTGGACTACGCTGGAGCTGCACTCACTAGGCAGTAGCCCTTTTTATGTGGCTTACTTTGATTTGTATTGAGGTTGAAAAACGAGCGCGGAGCACTACTGCATGTATTTTTACAGTCATAGTATCTACAATATCCTTAGACCAACCTGGAAGTTCCTTATCCAACAGTAAGAATATTTACCAAAGGAAAACCGCTATCCATGTGTCAGTACAGTCAGAACTTGGCTAAACAGATACAGGAAAGCACAGTAGAGAGCTGTATGGCTATACGGTAGATCAATAAACATTAGTTATACCTATAAACAGCAGAGCTGTTGATCTAGTGTCAGGTTTGGATGTGAACAGTAACAGGGGGATGAATTCTGGCATTGAAACTCGCTATGAGGTGCTGCAGGCGGTTCTTACATGGCGCAGGAAGCAGTGGCTGACACGCAGTGGGTGGTTACAGCAGCTCTCCAGCTCCTTGAGGAAGTACTGGCTGTGGAAGTCCACCAGTTTCTCCAGGTTGCCGAAGATGACACTGCGCTTGCCCCGCAGGTCCTGAGGCAGATCGGGTCGCTCCATCTCTGGAAAGTAGTGATCGATGATGTAGCGGAGAGAGCGCACATACTCGCGCTCCGTCGTCACCATCTCGTCCACGATGTGCCGCAGTTTACTGACAGAGAGAGAGAATCATTGACGGTGTATTACTAATTTATTAAGTATTAAGCTGCAAGTTCAGTGACTAATTTAGGACAATGTGTCTGCCACCAGAAACAAACTAGCAGCTTGCTTTTACAGATTTGCACAGGAGCTAGGTTAATGTAGGGAACAAGTAATGGAAGGTAACACCCCACCAATTAGCATCATATAGAACGCATACCTAAACCATCGTGCACTGCCTTGCACACGAGTCTTAAGGTTATGATTTGATGCAGTTTCACAACAACATGACTTGCTGTAAAACAATTCAGTACAATACAGCTCAGTGTCCTTGAAGGAGACTGCTAACTGCCTAATCAGGTAGTAGCTAACACACTGCCCACCCTGGCTAGCATTGCTCTGAGGGATGGGGTGGGGGTGGGAAGGGAATGCCACCCTAACCACTTAGCCAGAGCAAGGCCAATTTTGCTCTCTTGGACCTTCAGGCACGGAGGGCTGTAGCATCATCACAGTAATGTGAGTTCAGCCCACATGCAGATCTTAAAGCCTGGAATGTTTAGCTAACATTAAAACAGAAACCTCCTAAGAGTCTACTTGACAGCAGGCTGAGGCAAGTGTGTAATAATTTAGACACAGCCTACATAATTCTAATAGGAGTAATACAGACTTTCTGCACTTCAGTTTAAACTTCTTAAACTGGTAAATAGGTTTTTGGAGTGCTGCAGAGTTAGCCTTGCGCTAAACTACAGAAGTGAATATCTGGCATCATGGCTAATTAAAGATTTTGCACATGCCTTTTCCCCTCTAACACGTCACATGTTTACCAGTAAGGTGAAGCACTACATCAAGCAGAAGTCTGCAGACTGAGCAGCTGTGACCATCTTCTTTCCAATTTAGGATGGGCTTAAGCTCAAAGGCTTCTGTTTAGCCTGTCAGTTTGGTATGGCCAGTCAAAACACCTAAAGCATTACTGTATGGGTGGATCTACTGTAAGACAGTGTTCTGATTTATAACCACACGACATCAGATTGTAATTTCTTTAGGTGTACCGGGGTTTATTTCGGAATAAAATTAACTACCCTTCAAAAAGGTTATAAAGTTGTTGCACTTTTAGTTGCAAGTAATGCTAACGGCTAACTATAAGACAACTTGTTTAATTACACATTAGCCATCTGACAGTACATCTGCCTTTTAACACCATACATGGTATTAATATACACTCATAACCCCCAAAATATTTGTACCCAGATGTGCGCCAGACTGCAGTGCTATTGGGAAGGTTACCAGGAACAATAAATGATGATGAATTTAGACTGATATGGGTAATATTTATTGAGCTACACATACAGAAGTATGGCGTCGAGCCACCATGTTTGCTAACGTGTCATACAGTCGTCTGCCAGTGGTGCTGGCACTAACAGGATGACTCATGGAGGGCATCGCTGCTTGCTGAATGTCCGCAATCGAGGCTGTTGGGTCGTGGCTGTTGTGCATGTTGGATAATTCGTGGGTTAATTCCTTATGGGTGCAACTATTTTTTTTGATGATGAGTGCAGGATTTCAGTTCAGTTGTGTTCATGTTCTGGAAATCTCAGTATACTGCTACAGGTAAACTGGTGAACGAGTTTTGGGGCTGTTACTGTGATTATTTGGTTAACACAGGCCTAGTCTGGACACACTTCATCTATAGGCCCATATAGTTCCTTATGGTCTCTTCCCCCTTCCTTCCCTCCCTCCCTCCCTCCCTCCCTGTTCTGTGCTAATAAATGGCTGAAATGGCTTGGCCCAATTTCTGTGGTGTGTAAAGCAGCGGAAGACAAACGCTGCACTTCAAAGCTGCACCGCTCTCATCTGGGAGAGTCATCAGGAGTGTTTTTTCTCAGGGGGGTTAACAGGGGGCAGGGGCCCGCTCTGGAAAACACATCACTGTCTGATAGAGGGGGGCGGATTACGGGGTCGAGAGCATAGACACACACACACACACACACGGATCAAGGTGACAGTTGGCATTGTGTGTATGAGCGAAAGAGTTGGTAAAGTATCTTGGCCTGGCTGTGTCGTCTTCCTTACTGAACATTCCTTACTGAACACTGAGCAGCTGGAGCAGACCAGAGCTGAGTGAGTGTGTGTGTGTGTGAGAGACACTGAGAGAATGAGTATGAGAAAGAGAAATGTGTGTGCGCACACGGCAATGCTGTTATTCACCCTAAATACTGCTATGGCCTGATAAAACACTGTTTTACGCGAGCTTAGGCAGCACCGACTGTTGTATAAGCTTAAATTAAGGCATGCCTGAGAGAAGGGGTTTCATCACACCGCAACACTATATCATTTCTTTAAGCCAAAGATCCGGTCATTTTTGATACTTCAGAATTTGCTGTGATGCGTTTAAATTAGATACTGCGGTCTGCAGTCGATGAGAAATGATATGATGAAATTAAGCACACTCGAGCCACCGGCTTCAACACCGCGCCACCGTTTTCAGGTTTGTAGTATCTTTGCAAACGGCAAAGTTCTTGTCTGTTTCCCAAAACGGAATTGTCTCCACATCCATAAATTTATTATCAACGAGAGGTAGAACTTTCTCTTGTTTGCTGCTGTTCCTCATGACGTGTTTGTATCATATGTGAAAGAAAAAAAAAAACAAAGCTTTGCAGCGTCGTTCCTACCCTTCACACTATGTGGCATCTTGTGTGACATGCTGACAGCTACAGTGTAGAAGCGTATAGAGTACTGCTGCGCGTGTTGGAACAGGGTGGAAAATAAACATGCATGCGTCACATCAACTGTCAGTACGGCTCGACAGATTGTTACATCTCTAGCGTGACTGCACCAGAATTTGGACGTGTGAGAATGTAAATGTGTTAAAGCAGTGGTCTCCTGACCAGTCTAGGAGACACATTGCCTACAACATTTTAGCACTTCTCCAGCTTCTTAAGGGGAAAGCCACTCATTCTTCAAATCGTCTGGTTTGTTTAAATGTAAGTGATTTGGAGTGATTTCATGTGAAATGCTCAGTTCTAGAGTCAATCATGTTCACAGCGTTGGTGATAATGATGGGCACCAGATATCTGAAATGTTTAATGTCTGTAAACGTTACCTCACCCCTACGCTACACCATGACATGGTCATGCACTGACTGAAGCTCTTTGCTATTGTGAGTGAAGGTTTTGGCCAAAACACACATTTTCTTAATCCATTCATGACAGAGAAGTGCATGCAGGGTGCTGTGAAATAAACCCGTCTCGAAAGAATACTGACCTCTATTTCACCTCTATAAACATGACTTATACTGGAAGAGGGGATTCGGGACAGGAATGTAAATGGCAATAACTGTGCTGCAGATATTGTGACGGCTAATTCCTGTCATCACCATGGTAAATTCATTATCGTTAAGTTGTTGACTTGTTAAGTTTCTTCAGAAACGTGCTCTAAATTACCTTATGTATATCTCTACTACTGAATCATGCTCAGAGTTTGAAAAACCTGTTAAACTACCTAATAACCTGTTAACACATCCGCTCGGTAAGGGGCTGTTAATGAGCTGATTAAGCAAAGGTTCTGTTAGGAGCCTGTGCGGTGTGCCTTCAGAACCAGGACTGGGAAACACTTCTGTTAAAGTATATTAGCATGAAAGCATGTCTGAGCCAGCTAATTAGGAGCTGTAGGATGCGTCGTACTGAGTCATACTTGTGCGGAAATGCGGATAAGCACAGAGTCAGAGTTTACGTGTAATCGTAGCTCATGCGAACTTCAGAGGAATAAAACATGGCATTATGAAACACCATGTATATGAGTATATAAAACATGGTATGGGAATTTTGTCGATTGTGTTTCTTGAACAAGCCTAATGATCTGCCACCAGAATAAAACGTCTATATATGAAGTTTCTTAAAGGAGAGTAGCTAAATAATGTTATTTTATAACAGTCTCATCATGAAAACTATTAGATTTTGATATTTCCTGGGGTTTTTCAGGTTCAGCTCTTCTAGGTTTTTTTCCTAATCTGTAATACAGCACTGCAAGTGTCATTGTATTAAAGTATGCACGTATGAACATAAGCATGCGATGGCCCACACTGATGGGGTTGGGAATCCTTGAGGATTGGACAGTGTAAGGCAAAGTGTATGTGGATGTACATGTGATTTCATACCTGCCCTTGGCACGTGGCTCGGGGACGGGGCTCCCAGCGCGGTGCGTATCCACTGACGCCCAGCCGTGAGCCGGGGTTAGCCGTGGACTATAGGGCCGGTCGGCCACCTCAGTGCTGCTGACCTCCAGGCCTTTGATGAAGACCCCCGTGTTGCCCCTGCGGGCCGGCTCGCTTAGTGTCCGCTGGCACGTCCCATATCGGGACCCCACTTCACTACCTGTAGCATCAAAGCTCTGAGTCTTTCGCAGAACTCTTCGGTTTGTTTCCCCCACAGAGGAGAGACTGGGGCTGTAGGAGCGGGACGAGCTGTGAGCAGACTCCTCTGAAGAGGTGCTGCGGGTTAGCCGCTGGGAACTGAGGGGAGTTTTATGCGTAATCCGGCTTTCTGGGTGATAAGCACTTCCTGCAGGGGTGCCGACCGAGTCTTTTGCGTCCAAGCGATTGCCGGTTGGACTGCAGGGGGTGGAGGAGGAGGTGCTGGACTGGAAGGAGAATCTTTCACGAGCCCAGCTGCCGCTGAAGGCCTTCCTGCAGGAGAAGGACAAGCTGCTGCTTCGCTCCTGAGGCTTGGCACATCCCTCCGAGTGTCTACGAGAGGTGCCGGTAACCGACCTGGTCTCGCTCTGCTCGCTAGACAACGTGCGACGGGCACGGAGAGCCGCTTCTAGCTTTTTCTCAAACATCTGCTTGGTCTCCTGACACTTGGACCAGGCGAACTTCCACTGCTTGAGGCCCTGGTCGCTCTTCAGCTCCCCAGCCAGGTCCTTCATCTCCTGGAAGCGTGCGTCCGGTATGGGAGGGTGCTGGCTGCGATAGCTCTCCAGGCAGGCAATGACGCTCTGGCATTTCTCGGGCATGCCGCAGTCCTCCATAGTGACGCAAGCCAAGTGCCTCATACCTTCCAGAGCCCACTCGTATGCCTGGGAGAAGCAAAGAGAGAAGCGTGTGTCATTAGGGACTGAGAGCGGGGCCATAATAATTAATCAGCAAATTCAATTCATCAACTTTGTTTACGTAACCCTTTAAGGGCCTTTTGCACTTGTGCAGTGGCTCTGGGGAAAGCAAAGCTGTGATGAGGCAAAATAACAGCAAACGGAAGTTAGGACGGTTTAATGAACTGATTATTCGAATAATAGTGATCAGACGTATCTAGTACAGAAATAATGATTTAAATAAGACCATTTGCAGTAAAGTAAAAGCAGACAGAACTTGGAAACCACACGGTGTGTGGCTCACTGCAACTGCCTGAGGGCTGGGACAAGACGAAAGAAAGCACAACAGCACGTTAGTGAAGAGACAAGCGGAGAAGAGAGTCTGAAAGGCAATTCTCTGTCCTGCTTAGAGAGGCTCTATGCAGTGAGGAAACCTCTGTGAAAGACGGAGAACAGAGGGACAATGGAAATGAGTGAAACGAAAAGAACTTAAGAGGCAGAAAGAAAGAAAGCAAGAGAGCAGAGAGAGAGAGAGAGACTCTCCACAGCTCTTTGATGTAAAATAAAGAGGTAGTTATGGAGGATCTGGGAGGTCTAGGCAGTAAGGCTTTAACACATCAGCAGCAGGAGAGCTAATGGGTTTAGCACTGTGAAACAGCACTCTGCAGTTAAGACACAGCTTCCCTTAATCACTATACCACCGTCCTGCCACTCGCTCATTCTCATATAGTCCCTCTGTGTCTCTCTCTCTCTCTCTCTCTCTCTCTCTGCCATGCATCGTTTCACATGCTCTGTCAGTCCGAAGGCCTGGCTCACTGTCTGTGCTGTTATAAACTCCTACAACACAGCGCTGCTTGTGTTGGCGAGGATTAAGGCCGATCAAACATTCACTCATGCCCCTTTGACACGGCAAAGCCCTGACAGATTCCTGAAGGAGGAGACAAAGGCCTTCATCCTCTCTCTTTCTCTCTCTACAAATCCTCACACTCCTTTTTTCCCCCCTCCCTTGCAGGACTTTTTTGGTTGCTAGCTGACATCTTATGCTTCTCCAGGCTTTCTTGCCCCGGTGTCAGAGTAGGACCACAGTGTTTTCCCACTAGATGTTCTAGTTCTCAGTCCGTCACCCTGACCTGATACGTATGCTTTCTGTGTGGAGTGATGCCTTAAAAAGCAGAATGCTACAGCATACGCATAGAACTTCAAAATGTAAACAGTCATTTACAGTGGTTTGACGTGAAATACGCTACCCTGGAGAAACATAGCCAGTCTGCACTTTTCACAGTGGTGGTGACAGGAACGTGAGAGTTATCTCTAAAACGTCCTTGCAGAAAGTTATTATGAGAGATAGTAATGAACGGTGATGCCTGTGATATTGTTCTACATAGTGGTGGACAGTAAGGAAGTAAATCTAATTAGTTACTGTACTTAAGTAGTTTTTTCATGTATCTGTACTGAAGTATTTCCATTTTAGACGACTTTTTACTCCACTACATTTTGCAAAAATTGTAAACTTAAACCGAAACATTGCTTGTTTGCAAAAGGTTATTTTATAGTTCTACCTAACAGAACCTGTTCTCCTTCAGTGTTCTGTGATCATTAGAATATTCATCAGTGTCAGACTAATTAGTGAGCTTCTATTAAAGACTGGTGGACTGAGAGACACTAGAGTCTCTTCACCTACACTGAGCTGATTAAGAGTCTTGTTCCAGAAATGATAATAGGACATTAGAGCCATAATAAATCATGCTCCTGTTACTCTCCATACTTAAGTACATTTGAAGGTAAATACTTTAGTACTGTTACTCCAGTGGAGGTCTAAAGGGAGGAACTTCTACAGACACTGGAGGAGTATTTTACCTTGGGGGATCTCTACTTTAAGTCAACTACATGGTTTGTGTACTTCGTCCACCACTGGTTCTACTGTCTGAGATAATGTTTTGACCTGTCATTTGTAAAGTCCATTCATGGGGTGCTGTAAAATAAGACCCACAGAATTTGTTACCTTAATCCAACTTTATCTTGATCAAAACAAGTAAAAACTCAGACAACGTGCAGTTTACCGTTTGGATAGCATATATCTGCATAGATATCATAGCACCTGGTTCCTATCACCACCGCTGTAAAGAAAACTGGGTCAGTACCTCTTTCACATCCCAACAATTTCAATATATAGCTATCTTACTAAAACCACACATCCAAACCCAAGACACCCTGAAACCCTGTTTTTAGGGGTGGGTGTGTGTGTGTGTGTGTGTGGCCAGTTGTGACACTGTAGCCACATACCAGCGTTTTGAGTCCCTTAGCACCCAGATACTAAAGTCACCCAGCAGAGCAGAGGTCAGTTCCAGTGAACAATACACACTGCTAATAGCTGACACAATGAGAGAGAGAGAAAGAGAGAGGACAAATAATTGATGACTGTGATTCAAACATATGGAAGGGATTCATTCCAAGGACACACATTTCCCTCCCCAAACAAACAAACAAAAAAAGTAAATCTTTGTGCTTCACTGTCATTGTTTTAGGACACTTCCCATCACCATTTCGTTCTCAAGAAACAGACACTGCCTGCATATAGAGCCATGAGGAACTCCATTAGCTCCTGCAATAAAAAAGCACCAACTGCTCTGCTGTGACAAAGCCACCAAAAGGCTTTATAGAGGCAAAGAGGTCACAGCCTCGAGGCAAACGGTCTTTCATGGCTTCCCCTGATCTAACACATAGCACTTCTCCATTAGGGAACTCAAATTAAACACTTTATATCAATGCGGCAATTCACTCTCTCTGATCGTGTATTTGATGCTTATAATGCCACGGACAGGCTGAAGATGACATCATAGTCGAGAGTGCTTACGGTCCTTTGAAGTCTGAATGGGGTGTGTGTGTGTGTGTGTGTGTGTGTGTGTGTGTGTGTGTGTGTGGTAGGAGTGTTTGATTGGTGAGAGCTGGAAGAGGCACCTCTGAAGGCCCCACTATTCAACCAGGCACAAAAGAGAGAGAGAGAGAGAGAGAGAGAGAGAGAGAGAGAGAGAGAGA
>CM067498.1:4720827-4784727 GCA_034552555.1 Semaprochilodus insignis
AGAGAGACAAAGGGAGAGAGACAAAGGGAGAGAGAGAGAGAGAGAGAGAGAGAGAGAGAGAGAGAGAGAGAGAGAGAGAGAGAAAGAAATAGAGAGAGAGAGAAATAGAGAGAGAGAGAGAGAGAGAGAGAGAAAAATAGAGAGAGAGAGAGAGGCTCCAAGCCTTTGTATGCAGGCATAAATGAAGCTCCTGCAGCGTTCGGGGGTCGAGGGGACATTTTAACACTTGAAAGAAATCTTCTTTATTATTTCCTTAAAAATGAAAGAAAAGGAGGAAAAGGAGGAAAAGCAGTGAGAGGATTTCAGGACAACGGCCAATCCCTGATGTCATGCTCAAGTCATGCCAAGAATGTGTTTTTCTCAAAGTTGTGTGTGTGTGTGGTATGTACATCTTTTCAAACCAGGCATTATGCGCACACGCGCACACACACACACACACACACACACACACACACACACTTTAGCCTTTGGAATTCCTCCAGGAGCTACCAACTCGCCGTTCCCTGACTGCTTGAGAAAGCCGGTCCAACTCTAAAAGAATACATGATTGTCCAGTGGAGTTCTGCACATGCACACAGTTAAAAATCCCAGTGTGTCTCCGTCTAAATGAGACCCCTAAGGATCGTGTGCAGCTCCAGCAGGAGGTCACTGCCCTTTATTCTCCATTTAAATATCACACTCTGCTTTCCAGATGGGTGGAAAAGTATGAATGCAAAAATGAATGGTGAGATGAGTAGAAAGGGGGCAGCAGGTGCAAGAAGTGTGCAGGATCTTTAAAACAGCCTATATTACAATACACAATGTGTCACTATGTATTTATTTATTTTTCTTTTATGAACAGACAGTCATGTTTAAATCTATGAATACAATAATTTGTATTCAATATTTCACATATTGTTCTGCTCTAAATCATATTAAACTAATTGCTGTGGTCAAACATGCAGGTGGTCAGTGTTTAAAAGAACTGACAATGTCCATAATAAGCTCAAAAAAAGCATATTGTGAGATAATGTATTTATTATTTCATTGTGACGTCATTTATCAGAACACTGAAATAACGGTAAATACTGACACACTGCCCAGGCCTAAAGCAGCCATTGTAAACTAGGTGTAAACAACCCAGCCAATGAATCTTGTCGCCAAAAATAAGAAACTGTGGCCAGAATTATAAAAACATGTACATCATGTATACATTTTATTTCCTCTGCACAAACATACTTCAGCACTAAAACCCAGTTAGGTGATTCCAAAAAGGAGTATTACATACCTTATATTAACTACCACCAAGATAGCTACTATGGTGGGCACAGGTGACCAATTCAGACAAAACTGGTTTTGATGCAGTTAGTTCCAAATTGGATCAGACACGTTCTGGTGAAAACAGTGACTTTGTTATAAATATTGGATATTTGTGAAAAATTATCAACAGAATGAGAAAATAAAGGGTTTTGACGGTGTGCCAAAGATGTCTGTTCATCATGTTGCAGAGATAGCTACTGAATTTAGCATGCTAACCAGCTAGCCCGGCCTGCCCTGTCTTGTAATACCACTTTGCACCTCAAGAGGCGATAGTGAGTCACTGTAGTGCTAAGCTAAATCAGTCCAACATGAGAAGATGAAGTAGTGCTGCGGCCTGACGTCGTATTCTTGTGAATCATGTTGAAGGTTCTGCTCCTGGTTAGATCATTTAAGGACAGGTAGTCAATGAACGGAGGAGTAACAGTAATGACGGCTGAAGCTCCTGACCAGTGGTGATCACCACCACCACCACTGGCTCCTCTGAAAAAACGCTTTCAGCAGTCAACAATGACATTGCTTTCCACCACTGGAGATGCTCTCGAAGTTCTCTGAATTCTTGTAGGTAAGTAAACAGCTATAAATGCTAATGGGGGCTGTCCCCAATACCTTTCACTTGTGTCCGGAGCTTCGGCAACAATCAACAGCAAATATTCAAAACCCCAAATTGGTGGGGGTGATAGGGTGCCCCCTATTGTTTGGAGAATGGATTTCACAGGTTACATCATCTTATAAATTGCTCCTTAGTAACAGCTGCTTACAATATATGATTATTAAAGCTTTTGTATGTCATTGTTTATTCATGACGAGATAAAAAGGATGAAAAGTAAAAACGTATGATATAAACCATTAAAATAAATTTAAAGCCCGAGTATGAAGTGCAGTCTTCATTCCTTCACACTCTAAGGATTTAATAACAGCATGTCAGACACCATCTGCCATCTGACAGCGCAGACTAAAGGAATGCTAATAAAACATGCAGAATCAGCCGCTGAAACAGGACTGATAAACAGAGATGTCCTGCACCTGTATGGTAAGTAGCCTGTGGCAGATTTGGCGCATTCAGGCTGATTTTTCTGATTGCGCATGCCTCGAATTTATCAGCGGACATAACCAGCAAACTCGGTTAATGACCAATCCGTCAATTTGAAGTCAATATTGTTGTGTGATTGATGAGGGCGGCGTCATTAGCGTGAAATCTGTGCTGATTCTAGCGCTCTGTTGTGTGCTATGGCGTGAAGAGCCAGGCCACACGTGTCGATTAGTAGGCTGGTTCTCTGTTTGCTAAAAAAGCTTCATGAATATCAAAAGTAGGAGAGTTCACTGTCTCACACAGACACAGACACACACACACACACACACACACACACACACACACACACACACACACACACAGACAGACAGACAGACAGACAGACAAGACACACACACAGTTTCTCCTCAGAGCTGGAGTGTGCATTAGTGTAATCATATTGCCCAAAAGGGGGGTGTCCTTCATGCGCAGCAGCTGTTCTATAGAGGGGAAAAGAGGGTGAACCCTGAACGCCCCTTGGGCCCTAAGCGTGCTACATGTTTTTGCATTTGCATTGTTTGCTACTGAGAGTTCAGAGCCGGTCAAAATTTCAGAGAGAATGAGAGATTGAGTGAGCAAGAGCGAGAGAGAGAGAAAGAGAGAGAGAGAGAAAGAAAGAGAGAGCAAGTGAGTGAGTGTGCAAGAAAAAGCAAAAGAACGAAAGCTAGAGAGAGAAGAGAGCAAATCAAAGAATGAAAAAACTGAGAAAAGGAGGAGAGAAAAACTGAATTAGAAGAAGAATCGAGACAGAAGAGAACAAGACAGAAAAAAGAAAAAAAGACAGACAGAGGAAAATGTGAGAGAGCAAGGAGGAAAGAAAGTGGGAGAGAGTAAGGTGAGAAAAAGAGAGACAGTGAGAAGAAAAAAGAAAAAGACAAAAAGAGATAAGAGAGAGATAAGATAACAGAACAAAAGAACGAAAAATATTGAAAACAGAACGAGACACACAGGAGGGAGAGAGAAGCAGGGAAAGTATGAGAGGAACATCAAGAGAAGAAGGAAGGGAGAGAAAGTATAGAGAGAAAGTGTAAGACAAAGAAAGAGGGAGGGGTAAAAACAACAAGAGGGAGGCAGAGGGAGAGAGAGAGGGAGGCAGAGGGAGAGAGAGGGAGACGGAGGGAGAGAGACGGAGGCAGAGGGAGACGGAGAGAGAGGGAGGCAGAGGCAGAGGGAGACGGAGAGAGAGGGAGGCAGAGGGAGACGGAGAGAGAGGGAGGCAGAGGGAGAGAGACGGAGGCAGAGAGAGAGAGAAGCAAATAATAACAGTCTCATGTCTCATGTCCGCACAGATATGAAACAGATGCTGAACAAATTACGCTAATGAAGAATAAAGTGCTGTTTCTAATAAGAACCTGAAGTTTGGTTTGGAAAGTGCTGCAGGCGTTAGAGGCTTTCGTTCCACCTGCCTGCCCAAGACCTTGTGAGTGAATCGGACCGGAACTGCCCTTCGGCCTGTCTTTCAGGCCAGCTCTACACGCGAGACAGGAAATGAACCTGGTGGGAGTGTGTGTCTGGACTTCTCTTTCTCCACTCAAGGGAAGAACCTGAAAGGTGTCAATGAAGCATTACATTACCAGCTACAGACAGATTTACATAGACTTCATATCCAGTTACGTCTGTGTGCCGCTATAAACTCAATCCTTTCACTGTTTTATGACTTTACATCCTCTGTGTGAACAGTGGTGTGTTTAATAACCAATTACATTAAGAAGCATTCAGACTGCACCATAAGTCTCACTGTGCAGTGTATTTTGTGCAGTTCTGTGCTAAACTCAGACCCCAACTGTTATTTACTAAGTTATTCATTTTCAAGAACGTTTTCCCAGGAGTTTAAACATGAGACAACTTTCATAAGAAAAATGAGATAGAAAATGAGAGTTTCCAAAATCTACAGAACAGAAAAGGACCATGTCAGACCTGGTAGACCAACAAAACTGCCCCCTTCAGACAAACGGTATCTGTTTCATATCTGTGTGGACATGAGAAATGGAACATGCAAAGGGTGTTCCTGTCCATCCTTCCACTGGGCGAAGAAAACACTATGGGTCTGAAAGGACATTCAGCTGTCAAGAAGGTCCTGACTGAGAAAAGCAAATAGAAAAAAGACGACAAATCAAACACAGAAGTGCTGGTGTTTTCAGGACACTGGACTGACCACCCCAGAGTCCAGACCTCCACATCACTGAATGTGTTTGTGATTACTTGTTTGCTACTGAGAGTTCAGACCCTGTCAAGATTTCAGAGAGAATGAGTGAGCGAAAGTGAGAGAGAGAGAGAGAGCGCAAGTGAGCAAGCATGCAATAAAGAGCGAAAGAAAGAGCTAGAGAGAGACGAGAGCGAATCAAAGAATGAAAAAAGAGTGAGGGTAAAAAGGGGAGAGAAAAACAAAATGAGAAGAAGAATCAAGACAGAAAGAAGAAAAAAGACAGAAAGAAGAAAAAAGACAGAGAGGTAAATGTGTGAGAGAGCAAGGAGGAAAGAAAGTAGAGAGTAAGGTGAGAGAAGGACAGACTGAGAAAGAGACATGTGTGGAAGAATCTCTGTGGAATTGAAAAGCTACTAAGCCTCCTGAAATCTGTGATTAAGGCAAAGAGTGCTAGTTGATGAGCCTTTGTGTAATTCAGTAAGTTTTCTGTCACTGAATAATGAATCATTTGTCCCTCGTGTTCACTTTGACCAGAAATCAAATAAATGAATGGTGGTCTCTTTACGGTGGTCTCTTCTTACTGTATACATACCCTGTAAAAGCAGCTTGTGTGGTTAAGGCTGTTTTTAAGTGTGTTATTTACCAGCACAGTGTGAGTGACCCTGAGGCAGTGTGTCACAGGGAGGGGTGTGTGTTTAAGTGTGTGTGTGTGACTGGACTGAGTTGGACCCAGGAGGGGGCTGGGAAAGTGAAGTCTGCAGAGTGACCCAATCAGGCTACATTAGAGCCATCGGAGTAGCAGTTATCAGACCCAATCACAATACTGATCGGTGTAAGGCCTACTCAACTGTCTCATACACGCACACACACATGCAAAAGCGCACACGCACATGCGCGCACACACAAACACAGTCACAGACATGCATGCACTGATCTATCAAGTCAACCACCCACATACATCCCCTAGGGCTATAAATACCACCATCCTGATGGAAAACACAGCTTTCCCAAATCTGACAAAGGCCTTTTGTTTGCTTTGTTTACACTTTCACTCCACGCTCAGAGAAGCTCAACTGATATGAGAGATCATGAGGGGACGTAAACAAGATATAGATCAGCAAACCCTTCTTCCCCATTCCCTATAATGTCTTATGTACCGTTTTCCCCCGATAGGGCCCGATGGATATGAACACCCTGGGGGACCTACAGTGATCATATTCCATGTGAATATTTTTTTGGGTCTACCAGAATAGATGTACATGCTTCACTATTCCCAAAACACAAGATTATTTGTCATACTACACGTCTGTATTCACTCACTCAGTTTTTGCCGGTCAACTGCCAGAATGGTTGAAAGCAGTAGCGATGTGTGAGCGGAAGCCAAACGTGCCATTAGGGTGATAAGGATTGTGTTACGAGATGACATCACCTTGTAATCGGTAAAAGGGCTGGAATTCCATCAAGGCATTTCAGACAGCTGAGAGAAGTGGTTTCTGTGGGAGAGTTTTTCTCCCAATGGCGTGTACTTTGGCCGTTATACCTTTGCAGACCGTTTACATGCACAGAAAGCTACACAGACACTAATAACAAGGGAAAAGTTGGAAAAACATACTAGGTTCCCGTTAAGATCCCAACTTTAATTCTCGTAACAGATAACATTGGCTAATATAGTTAGAAAAACAAATCAATAGTTTTAGTGATTTAGAGTTTATCGATTAATATAATTCACATATGGTGATTTCTTAAATAAACGGCAGAAACCAATGATGGGTGCCCACATCAATGATTCCAGTTGCATTCTTAGTGTCCTGTGACTCAACTCGGGCTCACTGGCTTAGAATTAAGACTCATGAATTTCCTGCCTAAGAAAAAATGAAAGAGATTAAAATATGACTGTTTACATAAAAGCAGGACATTAAGAAAACCTGTTTCCAACCTTGGGTGCCTTTACCTGTCAGTTCAGTTGCTATAGCCATGCACCAATTACTGCAATGTGGTTTTCAACAGCTTGCAGCAGCATTAGGTTTGATACTTGATGATGATAATGAGTCTTTCACGTTAGGAAATCCTTCAGTCTTGAGTAAAAAGCCTTAATAAAATTCCATCTGGATAAGCTATTATGCTAGATAGCTAGCATACCAACATCTAAAAACCAGAGACTAGAAAAGCGTTTCATGTTGTTTTGCCTCTATCTTTTAAACACTGCCTTCACTGTGTGTGGTGCTTCAGTTCTGTTGTTCAGATGGAAGGTTCTTCTATAACGAAAGTCTCTTTATCTGAAGCTGTTTAGGGGTTTACTAAAGACTCAATTTGAATTCGCACCCCAGAGACTTGCAACTAGAACAGCGGCTGGGGTTTAGCTTTTCATACTCATTCATTTCTGTTATTTGAGATCTATCTTTCTCAATATGATCACAACATGAACCTGATGCCTTATTGATGTCTGTTTTTTGTCAGCTATATTTTTGCCATTCACAGTAACCTCAATATGAATGATATTTCGGTCAAATGACTTAGTCAAGCTCGTCTTTCCTCGCTCTTCAATCCCCTGTTCGCTTTAAAATGAGACGGTTTCAAAGTAGCCCTGTTCCATCCTCTGTCGCCTGATTTCTGAACAAAACAGGCAAATGAAGAGAAAAGTAGATGGGGTTCCATTAAGAGTGCAGATGAGTTTGGGCTGTCTTGCTGTTGGCTAGAAATCCGGCACATGCTACACAGGTGGCTCATTAGTGAGAGGTGAAGTGAAAGCATGCTCCAGTGATCAGTCAACATGTCATTAACAAGCTGTGCACCAAAAACCTACCAGGCTTTTTCTTCCCCCTCTCTCTCTCTCTCCCCCACCAAGTGCCACAGCAAAGGGCACGGGAGCTGCTCAGTCACATTCATTTGTTTACCCTCCTCTGTTCCTTGTCATTTAACGGGCGTGGAGGTCTGTGGTTTTGTAGCCACAGGTGTCCACCCCACGGTCCTGCTACTACGGAGCCGTGCACACTTGCCTTTAGAAACAAATTAACACACACACACACACACACACACACACAACACAAATGCACACACACTGGAGGACAGGAAACCACAGTCAGTCAGCACAATGGAGTGACAGGCCTAATTAAAAGAGCATGGGCTTGTTTTTGTGCTCGTGCAACCGCTCCCCTGCCGTTCGATGGGGAGTGGAGAGGTTGACATGAAGGTGCTGTGGGATGGGGTTGTGTGAGTGTGTGTGGCAGTTGCTGGGTTTTTGGGGGTCTCTGTCTGCAGCCCTGAGGGGGTGACATGCCTCGGGATCAGTGAAGCAATATGATGAGGGGGCATGTCCACTACTGCGTGAAGGTTAGGGGTGGACCGCTAACCTGATTAAACTGAAGAAGGAAAAAAAAGAAGTCTCCTGAGCCTTGCAGGGATACACAAGGGACTGACCAAAATTGGATTTGGCTGATATAAGCAGCCAACATTAAGGATCGACTGAATTATTTTATCTAATACTTTTGTTAACTACAGTAGATCACAGTCATTCCAGAGCCATCCTGCTGCTGAAAGGATTGAAAGGATTCATCTTATTTATGTTTGTTTTAAGGCTGTTTAATATTTACAGTATTTTCACCCTCATTGCTCACTAGCAGCTCAACACAGCCACACAGAGGATGCGTCTTCCTAGACAATCTGATAAGTTTTTTTATATATATTTAACGCTGGAACTTTGAGTTATGTGGCAAAGCATTTAATTAGATTATAATAAAATAAAATTTCTGAGTTGATTTCTGTTCTGCCAGTGAAAAGGCCACTAGGGCTCTGTAGCAAAGAGGTTAAGAAACTAGGAACTGATCATCATAGTAGTTACTAAAGCTCACTTCATGTCAGTGACAGAATCAGTATCAGTGATGCCTACTTTATACACACACACACACACACACACGAGAGAGAGAGAGAGAGAAAGAAAGAAAGAAAGAAAGAAAGGGAGAGAGTGAGAAAGAAAGAAAGAAAGAAAGAAAGGGAGAGAGCAAAAGAAAGCAAGAAAGAAAGCAAGAAAGAGAGAGAGAGAGAGAGAGAGAGAGAGAGAGAGAGAGAGAGAGAGAGCTAGCTCTTGGTTAATGATAGCTCTACCCAGGAGCCTGATCCCATCACTCTATCCCTTTACAAACTCCAGATTACTCTTACACAGCCCACATGTCTTACACGGTCTAGGTAACCTATTCAACCAGAGAAGAAGACAAAAACAAAACAGCCTCAAAACTAAAACAGACCCTCATGCTCTCACAAAACACCAGCAATTCACTGCTAATCGCTAAGCAAACTCCTTATCTGTGTGCTTTGTTTACTGGAATTGAAATAAACATCCTGTAGAACATGTAGAACACCTGCCCAGTGTAGAGCATCCAACAGACACAGTATCCGTAGGGTTTTCGTGATCACTCAATTATAAACATATGAAGATATATATACTGACATACAGACATACTGAGATGGAGCATGGTTTATTATTGGTCACCATTTACATAGTTTATACAAGTTAATTTGTTTTCTCAATTAATTCTCTAAATAATCAATGTACTAATCTCATAATTCAATTGATAGTGCCACCGTTATAAACCTATAGCTGGCTTAAAATACAACACACAAGCAGTCCTCAAGGGAATCGGGACAAAAAGCTGCAAGAGATATTCAATCATTACTCATTCAAATATCAAGCTCAGCTGCTATCAGTTCAAGCTTTACCTCCCAGGGCTTCCTACAGAAGCTCACAATATCCTGTCCTGTCTCCTTTTCTATTACCGCATAGCTGGTGTAAAGTAATCCACATTCTGTATAGGGATCTGACCAACACCGCAGGCAGGTAAAGCAAGATAAAGGAAAGTGTAAAGCTAGATGATGCGGCCTTTAGCCCGAGGCTATGTCAAGCGTTGGCGTAAAAAGCAAACCCCAACCTGAGCAGCTTTACAGGGTCATGGAAAGAATAGAATACACACCTCCAGACTTGGAACACAACTCATAGCCACATCAAACCCACTGCTTGAGCAACACGTCTTCAGAAGGAGAGAGAAATAGAGAGAAAGAGGAAAGCAAACAGAGAGATGCAGGGAGGGTGAGAGAGGGAGGATTAACAGAGAGAGAGTTAGTCAACTATCCATGGAAACCCACTGAGCCCCATTCAAAACTCTGCTGCCACAATTTCAATGAGCCGCTCGGGGGTATGACATGCAAGCGCACATGCACGCAGACGCACGTAAGCAACATGCACGGCACCATGTGGAAAACCCCTAAATCTGTGGTTTTGTAAGCAAAACTATACTTTACAAAGTTCAATAAACTACAACTGTTCAGAAAATCAGGACCACCATAACCAGAATTCCTTACCATCACATTAGTAGTTTTACATATTACCATTTGGTGTTTTCCAAATACATTATACTGTGTGTTAACAGTTAATTATCAAAGTATTGCATTAATAAAGCTGCGCCTACACATCCTGAGGACTGCTACTCCATGCTCAAAGCTTACAAACCTGACATCGCCTGTACTGTTTGGACTGTTCTGTTCTTCGCATCTTAAAATTACACCAACAAAAGCCTCATACACCACCACCCTAATGCAAACATTCCCAGAAAATAATGTGGATTATTTTATGTAATTAAAAACACTAAATCGGTAGTACTTATCAAACTTACACTGCGGTATCAGTAATGCAGAGTGACATCAACACTGACAACATGTTCCCCATCACTTTTGCTATATTTCATACGACCATTTGCATCATTATTAGATATTAGGAGTTTGCAGCCCTAGCCCTGTGGTCCTACCTCCTCATGGCTATATCCATTTTCCTGCTCAAGTAAAGCGCTGCTAGTCCCAGGAGCAGAGCAGGGAGCAGCGGCAGTCATCCTTTTCTCTCTCTCTCTCCCCGTGTTTCTCCCTCTCTTCCTCTCTGAGTGACGGGCTCAGTGAGAGAGAGGGCCACTGGCGCCCACTCCCCTCCTCTCCCCACCTCCATGCTATTCACAGGCAAATGCTAGTCTAAATACCAGATGGGCCTGCCCCAGCAACTGAGAGAGAGAGAGAGAGAGAGAGAGAGAGAGAGAGAGAGAGAGAGAGGGAAGGAAGAAGGATAAGGGGGGGATGGGGAAGAAGTTGTCTGTTGTCGGCACTACAAAGAGCCCTAAAGTGTAGGAGGGAAGAAAAGAGAGAAAGAGGAAAAGAGAGAGTGACAAAGACTGAGGTAGAGAGGGATATAGATAGACAGACAGATAAATAGATAGATAGTTAGGAGGCAAGATTTGTATGAGGACAGAACGACGTGGCACTACCGTACTACCTGGACCTGTGAACCCTCATGTTTCATGTTAATGAGAGTTCCGGAGGAGAGATTAATGAGCCAACGTGGAGCCCAACAAAGCAAACCTGCTGCTCATTGCAACATGTACACTTAGACTGCACTGTGACTTGACTATGTTAAAGCATAAATCATTGGTAAAGCCAAGTGTGTGTACAAGGCAGGGGGATGTTTGTAGGGGGTTTAGTGGAGAACACAAGGAAGAGGTGAAATGCTAGTGTTAGGGGTAAATATCCACCAACTTCGTAAGTGTTTAAAATTAGTGATGCACTGATCCAATACACAGGTTTGCTGTCAGCACTACTTCTACCCTTATTCATGGGATCAGATATTGGTCAGATGTGAACAATCCACATATTATCTATTGATCTTCTTATGTGTTAGTATTCTATTTATCTACTTTGTACCGCAGAAAACATAATGCCTTAATAGAGCACCAGAATCTGATCAGTATGCAGAATCAGAATAAGAAGATCAGAATCAGTACTTGGAGAGAAAAGGAATAAAGCACAGAACTGTGAAGATTTCACAGTTTCTATATGTATATAAGGGGTAGGAATCACCAACGATCTCATCACAATACTTGCGTCTTGATATGATATTACTGTGATTTTAAAAATACTCTTGAGTATGGTGATAAAATGAACCACAATATTTGACCTTTTTTCAAATTATGTCCACAAAAGAAAACTTTGTAAACATCAGTTTAATCCAATGAGATAAAGTTTTCAGTCTGTTCATCTGACTTGAGTCATTTGTATTGCAGCAATGTGTGACTGTCAAACAGCCAGACTAATATAATCATACTTTACATTTATATAACATATTGATATTTTGCNCAATGAGATAAAGTTTTCAGTCTGTTCATCTGACTTGAGTCATTTGTATTGCAGCAATGTGTGACTGTCAAACAGCCAGACTAATATAATCATACTTTATATTTATATAACATATTGATATTTTGCATCCATATATCAGTGCAATATTTCGCAGATATTCAAAGTATTCCGGGTTCCAGTTTGTTTGAAGATGTTGTTACTAAAAAAACTGAAAAAGAAGAACCTCTGCTAATCAAATGTGTGGAAAAATACAACCAATGACTTGAGACTGAACTTTGTGTGGAAAAAACATTCCTAATGAAAAGAACAAAAACAGTTTAAAGCAAATAGTGGACAAGGTATATATACCAATATAATATGTTTAAGTTTTGTGTAAATATGTGCTATTCTGCTAAATATATCAGCTTTCTTCTGAAAAATTAATACATAATACTTTAAAGGCTTTTTTGACTTGGCAAAGTACTGTATGCGATTAATGTACCAAAGAAGCTTGCAGTGTTGTTTCTACTGTATCTGTTTTACTACTGTGTAAATACAGTAACTCCTCCAATCACGTCTCTCCATCCACTACATTTTAAAAAATGATTATGAATCTTAATGACATAAATCAAACTTGAGTGAAATGAGATGCTCTGTACTGTAATTCATAAAGAACTCAGATCGGGTCAAAGTGAGTTCAGTGATTTACACCCCTAGTTAGTGAGTGTTTATCTGAGTGAGTAAATGTGTGTGTTCTCTAAATGGACGATGTGAATTTAAAAGCCTTGCCACACTCTTGGCCTGATGTCGGTGTGTCAGTGGGGAAGCTGCTCTGTCTTTGAGATGTTAATCCACAGTGATGGTGGGGAGGAGAGGAAGAAGTGGGCCACAGAGGGACAGAAGGCCAGTGGAGAGGGACCTCAGAGATGCTGTGTATCAATAACCTGATCAATACCACGCCGCTCACAGACCGTTGCGCATACATGTGTGCGTGAGGCCCTCGTATCAATATCAGCACAGAATCACTCAAAGCTATCAGCGATAACCATATGGCAGAGAGAGAGCTGTGACAATAATGCCATAAACCCTTTATTAGTCTGAGATGGGATAAACGTCACTTCGTATCTTCACTTCAGAGAGCCTGGCACCGATATTTTAAAACCTCTGATCACAAGTTCCTGTGCACTAAGCTGCAGACGGGGGGGCGGGAAGGCGGGTAGTAACAACTAGCAAGTCACAAGGTACTCAAGTAACATTTTGATGGATTTGTGTTTTCATATGACAATACTGACAATATTCATCAAAGCATATTTGTGAGAAAAGTAACTTTTTACTCATTTAAGGGATGAACTGATATGGGAATTACAAGCCGATTGTGATGTCCAATATTTTTCATGTACACAAAAAAAATAAATTAATTAACTGATTAAAATTATTTATAATATTATTAAAACGCAGACCAATTTTAGCACATCAAAACTTTTGCAGAGTGTGATAAATGGGTCATTAAATATCGGTTTGATCAATTACATTTTGCACTGTAGTCATTGGTATTTGGTTCCTAATTAGTTGTTTTGTGTTTAACTGCATTATGCTATGCTGGTAACAGCACCTGTACTGCTTTGTGATTGGTCACACCTCTGATGATCCAATAAGAGAAACTTCAAGTAAACCTCATTTGTTGTACTGGTGGATGCTGGATGCACTACGAAGTTCTACCGCAGCTCTACAAGGTAGTGGCAAGTAGTTTTTGTCCTGATCAAGCTGTTTATGGAAAAGTGCTTTGACTTTAGTGATTATTTGACTGAAGTAAGAGGTTTTTGTGACTATGGGTTTAGGCTACTCTACCCGCCTATGTTTACAGAGTCAGGAGTCTTTCAGGACCTAGTTACTAATAAACCGATAGTAAATGAGGGTATAGTGATGCCAGTGAATGCCGCACTGCTGACTATTCAGTCTTTATGGTGCTGGAAAGACGAGAACAATATGGAAGTACCTCTGTTTATCTGTGTAAGTGTGTGTTCTTTGGGTTATAACTCTACAAGCTTCTCATGCTACAGTGACTAAAACTTGGTTTACTGCAGGGGTGTCCAATTAGGTCACTGGACAAAAAACTGTGTGACTGAAACTGTGTGCAATACCTTCACAAGCATGACAAACAGCTGTGAATCGATTTGGCATGGACTGGGTAAGTTTCTGGATGTAGGCCACATCAATGTTCAGACACTCTTGCATCAAAGAATTGCACAGTTGGTCCAAATTTGGTGGATGCCTTCCCTGGCACAATTCCGAGGATTTCCTGTAGACTAGGATTTTAGCCACTGCTGGTAGACCTGTGTGACCGTACTCTTCCTACACACCTGCAAATTTAGCTACTTCCTTCACGCTTTGGCGTTTGGCACACCCAAATGCAGTCACTCCTTTTTGATTTTAGCATGTCCTAGCGTCATGTCCTAGTAGCCTACTAGTCAATTACTACTGTCACTACATGGGGTGTGCAATACCAGACATTTCCCCAAGGCATCTCCGTGAGGAGTTGTAAACTGTGATGCTGGTTCAGTCATAGTGTTCAGATTCTCATTTTAAAATCTCTGACGCCAACCATAAGCAAATTCCCGCTGGAATGAATTATCTGTACATTTCATATTTCAGTGCTACTATATTTTCATTTATGCTGTAAAACTTTCACAGCATCAGCGCTACAGTGTGTTTCTGGGGGCCCTGCAGTTCTTTTGTTGTTAGTGTAGCCTCTCCTGAAGCCTGTCCCACTCTCGCCCCATCCTCTTTCTCTCTGTACCCCTCATATCTGGGTCTGGTTGATCTGTCACTCTCCCTTTGTCCTTCCATCAAATCACAGAGACAAATCATCTCTGTGGCTCTCCTCTCTCTGTACTCGTGCGTGCACAAACCATCTGGACAATGACCACTCCCCCCCCCCGACTACAACACACAAACCCTACCCACCTACCCCACCGCCTGATGCCCACAGCTACACCACAGGACAGTATAACACCTAAATTACAAAAAAAATAAATAAATTAAAAAAATTTAAAAAAGGAGCTGACGCTCGGCTGTCACTTTGCCCATTGATTTCTGTTCATTTCTGCAGTGATGCCTGCAGGGCAGTGATACAGGAGTGTCAATAACTTGTTTGTCACCTAATGTGCATCAAAGAGCCTTGGGCTGTAAGGCTGAATGAGGTCAGACAGAGCTGATTTACAGGACATGACAGCTTTTGTCGATTGCCTAGATGTGCTAGAACGCAAAAGCTATAGGCCTCTAACAATATGACTGCATTGCTTTTTGTCATTTGAGACCATTAATTATTACACTTCATGATTTTGAATAAACTAGAACTGTAAAACCATAAAATATTAATGGCATATAATCCCATTAGTGTTCACAGTTAATCACAATTAGTGTTCATCTGGTATGTTTCATCAGAAGGTATTTTTTTACTTACCCTGCATTCAATGGCCGCAAGGCAGGAAACACCCTGAATAGGTCGCCAGCTCAGCCCAGGGGAGACACACCGACATGCACACTAACACACACGCACACTCACATCTACCGGGGCCAAATTTAGCGTCTCCAATTCACCTGACTGCATGTCTTTGGACTGTGGGACGAAAACCGAGCACCCTGCGGAAACCCATGCGGACACAGAGAGAGCATGCAAATTCCACACCGAAAGGAATCAAACCCAGACGCTTCTTGCTGTGAGGCAACAACGCTACCCACTGCACCACTGTGCTGCCCATAAGCCATGCAGGAAATAATTATTGTTTGAATTAAACATCCTCTAAGGGAAACAGACTTACAGGTTTCATTTTTCTGCTCATTTTAGTGCATAATCTCCATTTACTTGCCACAGTAGAAAAAAGAAAGGAAAAAAAATAAAATAAAAAACAACAAATATAAAATGTACCATCTTTTTTTTGCCCAAATTTTTGTTTTTACCCCCCCACCACCAACCAATGTGTTAATTTCAGCAAATAAACAGTAATTGTGCATTCAACTGTGGGAATGCAGACGAATGTTCTTGTACTTTTTGCCTTTTGTTTTTATTTAAAATTAACAAAACATTTGACCAGGGGTGCCCAAACCTCTGCAAGCAGTTGTACATACGCCCACACACCTACTGAATTCTGTACTAAATAAAAAAATAAAATAAAAAAAAACATTCCAAGGTAAACCCACAGTTCCACGGTTAAGGAGGGTGTAGGCATAAAGTTTCATGTTGTTTTCATAATAATAATAATAATAATGCAATCAGTTATGAGCATGAGGGGTTTAACTGCCGCCCAACATACAGATCTTTGCAGTTTAAGGGGTTAAAAACACCAGTGACACAAGTACAACATTATTCTGTGATAAATGAGTGACCTTTGCCCTTCAAATCTGTTTCTTCGAGCTTAGTATGTGCATTCACTGAAGTGCTATGCCATGTCAGTGAGTGTATGACCTAGGCTAAGCTGAAGCTGCTCAGCTGTCATCTCGCATGTTGTTTATGGTGACTGCGAGTCTCCGTCACCGTTTCATCTGCCCGGTCCAGGCCGGTCACTAGGCAGCCAACTTAAACAGCCGCATTCTGACTTCAGGGCTGGGCCCACATGTCATCAGAGACAAATTAAGTACTGGGTTTCTAGACTCACTGACTCCATACATACACACACATACACATACATGCACACACCAATTTACAGAGGCCTGTTGGATACTGAACTATAAGCAATGTGTTTGTGACTGCTATCTGTAAATCAGCTGCTCATACCAGCACTAAATGAGAGGGTGCCACAAGTGTCACTGTGCTGAGCAAATCCTCACCGAATTAGCATTATTAAGCCCCCCGAATTAACAACTGAAAACAAAGCAGCGGCTTTACATGGCTGCTGCTCTGGGCAGAAGTGCAGAGGCGGCAGTGTTAAATACACACCCAGGTTAAAAACTGACTTGGAGACAAGACAGAAATACATATGAATTGATTGAATAAGCACTTGGTGGGCTTTTGTGTCACGCCCCTTTATATCTGGTGAGTCAATATGCCAACAGATGGCAGGAGAGGGCTGGACGAGTTGACAGGGAGGGGAGAGATGATTATGCTAATGGTAAAATCTCTTGTGGTCAGACTCCAAGGCCAGCTGCCCCTGCCACACAGAATGAAGGGAGTCACATGCTAGAAGTAGAACATACATGCAACTTTGGTGTGTTTTGTACATTGCTAGTTGCTAACCATATATCAGTTGTCATGCCGTTTTGGTCTGTGGCTCTTGGCCTTATCTATAAGCGTGTATTTAAGAGGAGGAGTTTACCTTCTCCTAACTTTTCTCGCTAACGTTTTCCCAGCTTCTCAGCTTGCATGATCACACATGATGTCCTTTTCCAAGACTCTCAATTCCAGCTAAACCACCTACACGGACTTACAATGCATTCTCTTACCAAATCAACAGTCAAGTCCAGATGTTCAATATTCTTTAGCAGTTAGCCTGAAATGTAGAGCAGCAGCCTTCATTTGTTTCTTCTGTTCCACCTCTGACGACAGTCACTCCACTGAGAATGGCTTTCTAATTCAAGAATTTACAGCATTGTTACAGCATCCCTGTGAAGTCACCAAACCTCTGAAAGACAGACACAGCTTCTCCCTGACTATCCATCCATTCACAGAGAGAGAGAGAGAGAGAGAGAGCGAGCGAGAGAGAGAGAGAGCGCGCACAAAGAGACACCATTGTTTCAGAGTAGGAAAAGCTGCAAACTACTCTGTAAAGTCACAAATCCATGCAGAGGAAAGGAGACTTGCTAAAGCTCGAGTGCTCCAGGGAAGGTCAAAAGCAGTTTCTTTAACACAACATACGGGTTAAACTTTAGCAGACTAGCATACAGATTTAGAACTATAGCAAACTGCAGACTAAGCAAACCAAGACCTTCTAAATATCCGTTCTAAGCTAGTGCTGGCCGATGTGGTCAAAAATCTTGGTATGATACAATACCAACACCAAAAAAACAATCAGAATCAGCACGGATGATTATTTAATGTCCAGACAGAACTGCCAGTAAGTACAAGTTATTTTTATTTTTCCAGGAGGTAATTTTATGGATTAGCCTAAAACTTTCATCTTTCAGAGAGAGGAGAAAATCAAGCTTCATTCTTGATTCAGATCTGAAAACATCTGCAGGAGTCCATCATTCCACTGTGAGAAAACAACACTGAAAGGATGTATAGCTGTTAAAGAAACTGTTACTAAGAAAACGAAAAAAAAAATAATAAAAATGAAGAAGAACAATGAACTGACCACTGCAGTCCAGACTTCAAGATTATTGAATGTGTTTGGTAGAGAGATGCACTAATTGCAATTTTCTTGGACGATTTTGATTTTTTGATGGGTCCATTTAGCCGATTCTGATTTACTTTCTTTCTAAGAACTGTATTTGACAGCATACACAAACATTTTTGTAACCTTTCCTTAATGGAACATTCTCACTTTCTAAATGAAAACAGACGAATAGCTTGTAGAAAGGCACCTTTAGGTTCTGGCGTAAAAATTAGGTTCAGGCTCAACAAGAAGTCCAGTTGTTCAAGTTGTCTGAAACTGGGAAATATCACTTGTCCGGCTTGTAAATTGAGCTTGAACGGCAACGGAAGTCTTTTTTACAGCTGGTAAACTTGGGATTCAAGATGAAAGACAAGTTCCTGAGATGTGAGGTATAACACGACCTTTAACCTTTTACACAAATAAAAAAACACTACAGTAAAGAAAAAGCAGGATGTATTCTCCACAACTTCATGCTTTCTGTTTCCGCGCTGTGGGCGTATGAACGAGCCCTCGATGGAATGAACTCATATTTGCATGTTAATCACCTGGTATATACAACCTCCTGATGACACTTGCTGCTTTGGAATCGGAATCGCCTGCTTGGTATTACATACCTTGGGCTCAGTTAACGTATCAAACTTCTAAAACCTTTATCCTTGACAACAGAAAATGAATTCCATGCTTTTCCTTGCAATGACGTTGATCTTTTCACTGGTAGATAAAAAGTATATAATAAGAAAGACAGCAGATAGGAAAGGCTGCTGGCTTGCAGCTGCACTGCTGTTGCACAATGTGAACCATTATGAGGAGCAGGAGTAAATTTGACCACATAGAATAGTATATATATTAAAACCAGTCCGTCCATTTTTGGTGTTTGAGATAACATGGTTAATAAGAACTAGAAAATGACCCAACTTCTACAACTGAATTTCGGGGGTGGTGAAAAATATTTGTAGATTTTTGTGGAGACACACGATTAAAACAACATGTACTTATTGGCCATATATTTTATCACCTAATTCAATATTCAGTCAATATCGATAACAATCAATAAATGTTATGGGCATTTGCTAATGTTCAGTTTTAAGTGTGAATAGTAATTCGAACCCTAAAGAAAAGAAAAGTATCCTGGTACAATGTAGAAAACTATGTAGAAGATCGATATCAAAAGAGTTGTGACTGCCAGTGCCTTGTCTAAAGGCTCACATCTCTGGAGCTCTGTCTGGCCTTCCACTGATGGAAAACAGCTCAAGAGCACTGGGACAGAGCTGCATGCATCCAAAGCCAAGACAAAGATTAATTCATGTCAAATTGAGCAATTAAACGTACATGACATGTGGGCTCTCTCTGCCAGCATGCTGATGTACTGTATTTCCCCTTTCCAATTCCTTGCGTGCCCCCTTTCCAATGGCCTTTATAAACCTTTCGGCTCATGCATGTTTACATTTTATGGCCCTCTAGCAGGCACTACGTTCGCCAACACCACAGCTTTCATGCTTGTGTCTGGAGACGTGGTTTGGTGCCAGCTTATATTTTTGACTATACAAAAATTTGTCAAGCAAGCGAGCGAGGAGTGAGTAGAAGTCTGGTGTCTCACGTTGTCGAAGAACTCATAGAGGCGGACGGTCTTGTCGATTTTCTCCTTGGTGTCCTCCACTCTCTGGGAGAAGTCCTGCAGGTGGACCCAGAAGGAGCGCACTTTGACCTCGTACACCTGCAGCTCGGCCGACGAGACGTCCTCCCATCGCTCTAACCTCTTCAAAAGGGCTTCCCCACTCTTACAGTGCTCCTACAGAACACACAGAAGCCCAGTACATAATGAATAACTGTACATGCATATGCACACTCACAAACATTCATGCAAGCATCATAGCATTTTGGGGAGACCCTAGATGTTGAGCCACTGCTGTGAGGATTTGATTGTATTCAGACAAGAGCATTAGTCAAGTCAGATACTGATATTGCAGAATCTTGATGCAATCCTGACCCTCCTTGATCACTCCAACTCATCTCAAAGATATCGGATGGTGCTCCATTGCTCCAGAAAATGCAGTTCCACTGCTCCTCCGCCCACAGTTGGAGGCCTTTATATGCTTTGTGCCAATGCTTGGCACTGGTCATGGTTATCCTAAAGGGGTTTTCTCTTTCCTTTAGCTTTCCTTATTAGCTTTTTGTGCACATACACCATTGAAAAGCTACAAAAACCCACCAGAGGGATCATCTCCATCCCACACAAGCCACTTTTACTTCCTGCCAGAAGCATCTTGTTGGAATTCCCTGTTACAAAGTGGCGTCATCTCACAACACAATCCTTATTAGCTGCCTAACATCAAGACTGGCACGACACAAAGACAACTTAAACTCTGAAGCATGAGGGGTCGAGTCTGGTTTGCTAGGGTGTATCTACCAAGTTGTTCTACCTGACATTCAGGATTAGACTCTGACTCCTCAAACTGATACAGCAGTAAGAATAGTTACAGCGGTGTGGGGGCAGAACTTGTAGCAGGATGCTGGTCTGGCAGCTAACCAGATTACACTGGGCTTACACTGGGAGGCGGGGCTTAAAGACACAGGTGTTCTAACAGAACGTTTCAGACTAAGAGAGAATACAAGGTAGATTATGAGAAAAATTAAGCATGTAAATCTACTCTAGCAGATTCCAAAAATCAAATCATCAACACTGAAAATGTGCAAAAGGTCCTCTTCAAGCTAGTGCGACCCATCCTTACCAATGGTTTTCTATTTGGATTATACAAGTTGCATGTGCACAACTGAACGAAGCAACACGTACAGGGGTTGGACAATGAAACTGAAACACCTGGTTTTAGACCACAATCATTTATTAGTATGGTGTAGGGCCTCCTCCTCCTTTTGCGGCCAATACAGCGTCAGTTCGTCTTGGGAATGACATATACAAGTCCTTTTTTGGATACAATCCGGGTTAGCACCCGAACATCCCTTTCAGACAGCTTCCTCTTGCGTCCACAGTTAATCCTGCTGGATGTGGTTCGTCCTTCTTGGTGGTATGCTGACATTACCCTGGATACCGTGGCTCTTGATACATCACAAAGACTTGCTGTCTTGGTCACAGATGCGCCAGCAAGACGTGCACCAACAATTTGTCCTCTTTTGAACTCTGGTGTGTCCCCCATAATGTTGTGTGCATTGCAATATTTTGAGCAAAACTGTAAAACTGTGCTCTTACCTGCTAACTGAACCTTCACACTCTGCTCTTACTGGTGCAATGTGCAATTAATGAAGATTGGCCACCAGGCTGGTCCAATTTAGCCATGAAACCTCCCACACTAAAATGACAGGTGTTTCAGTTTCATTGTCCAACCCCTGTACATTAAATAGCTGAACTCACTCATTAGAAAGGGTGTCTGAATATGTTCGGACAAACACAGTACTGTGCAAAAGCCAGAGACCACCATTGATCTATTTTAGATCCTGTCAAAGCAATAGAAAAATGCGAAAAGAAAACAGAAAAAAGGAAAAAGAAAATCTGCAAATCAAACAAAGTTGTTGCTAATGTTCTTAGAACAATGGACTGACCACCCCAGAGCCCAGACCTCAACATTACTAACTAAGTTTGGGATCACTTGGATCATGAGAAGCAGAGAACGCAACCAGCTTCTTAGACAGAGCTCTAGAGGTATAGGGACTCTATAAGCATGAGGCAGGGTAAAAACCTCCACGTTTTTTTTTTTCCATGTGTTTATTTGGAAAAAAATGAGAATGCAGAGAATGGAAGTTAAATAAACGAACGGTAGTCTCTAACTAAACACCATTATGATGAATTTAATCCAACCACAATGTAGACAAAAGTGAGAATGTTTACAAGTTTGAAGTATACATAGCGCAGGCGAATTTCAGGGTTGTTGTGTCGAGTATGCTAGACATCTATGAGATATGAGTACAAAAACTTAGAGTACATGCAGCAGCTGTGCAACACGAGAGAGGTGTATTGTGATATCTGAACAGCAGCAGTGGTGTGGACATACATAAGCAGCAGTGTAGAAGTCCCTGAAGAGGGTCTGTTTGCCATGTAGCTGCTCCAGGGAATCTTCCAGCTCTCCTAGGGTCTGTAGTCGACTCTCGCCTACCTCATCTATCCACTGGCTCACCTAAGAAAGGAGAGTACAAATATAGAAGTACACAGGTCAAACTGTAACCAAAGCTACGAGACAAACATCAAAACTATCAACCACCATCTTGAAAACTTTGGCCCTAAACTCATTTTGCTATCTTCTCTCTTTGAACAGAACCACACAAGTACAAACAAAACGCAAGACAGAAAGCACAATATGCTTCACCCATATATCTCTGTTTGTGATATCCCTTTCACGCTTTTATGCTTTCTACGGCAATTTCTGCGTACTGGTGAAAACAGTTTTCTAGAGATTAAAGCAACAAGATATTATTCAAGCCTGGTCTTCGCTGTTTGGTGCTCTTAGGCCAATGAATTTGACCTTAAATCTTGCCACTGCGTAATGCAAAACTATAGAGTGACAGTCTCCCATAAAGATTTGTTTAGCTGATATTTTGATGGGTTGTTTAATGGGGGGGGGGGAAGATGTTTCTCCAGTGGAAACAGCATTTTAGGACGTCAGTTGTGCTGTGAAAAAAAAAAAGAATCTGATGTTTCTTAGTGTGCTGAAAAAGCATTTAAAGAGAACCAAAACTTGGTGAAGGACACGCCTACTAACCTCATCTTTCTCTTTCTATTCTCTTTCTTTTCCTACTGTATCAAATCTTCATCAGTATAATGCTGATTATGTATATGTGACCTAAACATTGAACTGGACTTGGTTTTTGAGCCTATGTGAGTTACCATAATTGGAAAACACACAACTCCTTTCTCCATAATGCTGTTTCTTTCCATGTTAATACACATATACCTGTTGACAGCCAACCAGCTGAATGCTATGGAGTTTATGAAGTCACTATATACTGGTTGTTGTTATTTCCTGGCTCTCAATTAATGCTGCCTTTTATGCTGCAAGTAGTTGTTTGATGGTTTTTATGATGCATGCAGTTGTTCAGGTACTGAGGACATCCATACCATACTCAGATGTTATGACATTATTTTGTACAACAATGCTAACAACATCATACTGTAGACCTTAGAGACCTTTAGGGCTGCATGATGTGAACTTAAAATGTTAAGCTTGATAAACATAAACACCTTTCACTACTGTGCAAAATACAAAATAACCAAAAACCGCAACATTATTCTTGCAAGTATTTAGTATTTCCAGAACAGCTTTTGTATAAAAATTTGTTTTACATATGTATACATAGACATAATAAAACAGAAAAAAAATTAAGCAGAAAAACAAAAACAAAAAAAAAATCAGCAAAAAAACTCTATACTGAAATGTACATATTTTCAACTGCAAAATAAACAACATGAAAACATGAAATGTGCCCAGTGGCATTCAAACCTTGAATGTCTGCACACATAAATGAACATATATTGAAAAAACAAAAAAAAAAAAACCTTCAGTTGTACCTGTACATTACAACTGTAAGTTTTTTGGCAGGTGCTAAATCTGACACACAGAGAGCAGCACTCACCTCCCTGAAGCCTTCTTCCAGACTCTTAAACTCCATGACGAACTCCAGCTCCTGGGTGCATTTGTTGGACAGCATTACCAGCCTGTGGACCAGCTCGTCCACCTGATTATACAGACTGCCCACACCCTCGATGGCATCTCTGCAATGCAACACAAACAAAAACACTGATTATAAGACGGGAAGGAACAAGGACTGAGCCCTGTGAGTTTTGTTCAAAGCAGATCATGCACAAATTGCACAAAATCTATCAATTAATATTTACCTCCCTCTAAAGTCTTACTGTTAAAGCCACTGATTGGACCACGCAGGTCAGAAAAGGCGAATGTGTCAAAAAGTTTGATTATTCCCTCAGAATCAAGAGCTCCTGCACCAGAAGCTGGAGTTTAACGAACTTGGCCAAGATTACAGTATCACTGAGACCCTGCCTGGATCTGGGTTTAGTGGCACTGTTCTGACTGGGTTGCTTTTCTGACTGACAGGCTGCTCAAGCAATGGAATAACGTACAGACTGGTGTTTCTGATGAGGCCATCCATGCCAGCCCTCACAGCCAGCTGTGCCAGACCCATCACCTTAGACGCATACTGTGTGTATCTGTTTGTGTCTCTGCCCTTTTCTCAGCAGAGAAACATTAGTGCCGAGCTGTAATGCAGTGACTGGGCACATTGTATGCAGTGGCAGAGGTTGATGACTAAAGGATGACTTCATCTCTGCTGCGGCTCAGTAACACAACGCCGGATTGTGCTCCGATTCAACTTCCACACGACATTTCCTTCAAGATCACAGTGGTGGAGTTTTCCTCTTTCTGAATGTCCCTTACACACATATAACACCACCCGGCTCAATGTTTCGTTGACCTGATTGAAAATAAGATGACAGAGAGAACAAAAACCTTTCATATGGATTTTCTGTGTGTAATTTTGAGTGTACAATAATGTATTGAGTTTCTGAATTTAACACACTGGAACATAAATTCACATGTATAACATGTATTCTGTGTTGTACATAATCCAGCAGCACTAAGAAGAATAACTCCTCTTTAATTATTCAAAAACCATCAAAGAGAAGTTAGTATATAAGCTGCCCCTTCAGATAAGATAATGATCTGACTGAACTAACCAGAGTTAGTGTCACGTTGCATGCTGATGAGGACTGTAGATTTTTCTTTTACTAAAGAATATATTTAAGTATAATAAAATAATAAATGTCAATTTTCTCACTGAGTGAGAAGCTTTCCTGCAGGTCAGATTAGTTCTTGTGGGCCAACTTTGGCCCACGAGTCCCACTTTGAGCCGCCCTGATGTAGATTATTCAGTAAGAAAAGTTCTGTATGTTGTTACACAGTCACCTGGATTACGGACAATTATCCACAGTGTGAATTGAGAAATTATATTGCTGCCATGTTTACTACACAGTTTAATATAGTAAATAAACAATGAATACATTTATAATATGTAATACAAACTGTGTGTGTCTAAATGAATATTTTGAAACTGTAGAAACTCTATGCACTGTGTGAAACTGTGTGAATTCTGTATGAGACAGGAAACACACAGACATGACTGGGTTTTTTTTGTTGTTTTTTTTTTAAGAAAAAAAACTTTTCTTCAGCATTGAGACTGATAAAAGATTTTCCAAGAATTTTCTCAAAATATCACAACCCAAATCAAAGAGTAAACCCTCTGCGTTTCGGTTTGAGATTACGTTATAATCTCTGTTTTGGTCCGATGTCAGTGTTCGATGGAGTGTTAGCTGAAAGCTAGGATTTATCTGCCGTCAACCTTCATACTACTAGCAAATTAGTTCTAAAGAGCACACGCACGCACGCACATACATAAATACACACACACGCACACACACAAATACATACACACACACGCTCATACATACACACGCACGCACGCACATACATAAATACACACACATGCACACACACAAATACATACACACACATGCTCATACATACACACACATGCACACATACATAAATACATACACACATGCTCATACACACACACACGCACATACATAAATACATAAATACATGCTCATACACACACGCACATACATAAATACACACACATGCACACACACAAATACATACACACACATGCTCATACATACACACACATGCACACATACATAAATACATACACACATGCTCATACACACACACACGCACATACATAAATACATAAATACATGCTCATACACACACGCACATACATAAATACACACACATGCACACGCGCACACACACAAATACATACACACACACGCTCATACATACACACACATGCACACATACATAAATACATACACACATGCTCATACACACACACACACGCACATACATAAATACATACATAAATACATGCACACACACGCTCATACACACACACACAGACACACACACACACATACCTAAAGCCAACATTCAATTTTCCAAACAGGCCTCAGATATCAAAGGCATTCCAGAGAAAGACAGAAAGAGAAAGAAGAGAGGGAAAGGATCTGCATGGTTGGCTGAACAGAGTGATAAAAAGCTGAAGAGATGCTCACTCATCCAACCCGCATACACACACACACAAGGTGGGCCGCGCTATCTTACTGCTGAGAGCCAAGTTTCTTTACTTGAGAATTAGTCGCACTAGACACGAGTGAACACTTCAGTTCACATGCATGCCCACGCACCTGCCTGCGTCTCTGAAATGCAGGAAAAAGCCAGGCTGCACACTTTACTGCTTGTCTAACTCTTAAATGGCCAGGACACGGTGGGTCCGAATCCAATGTTTTCTTGACCAAAAACAGCCATAATGCATTCAGTTTAGGCTTCCCCTTTCAGGTGACAGCACTGGAGCTACACGAAATACAGCAACACAAACACATTTCATTACTCTAAGACAACAAAGCGAAATCAGTAACCTGCCTCTTCACTTCAGCTGATGAGCTAACAGGACAAAACCAGAGCTAACTACAGTCACGTAGCACGCTCCTAGCCTCTCCAACTTTTTGTGACCTACTGTGCTGAAACGTAACGAACACCTGAACACTGACTTCAGTATTCAAACACTAGTATCTCTAGTACCTGCACACATCCTCAGTGTTTACATGATCATGTTACAACCTTTATTTAATTTTAGGAATTAAACATGCTGTTTCCGTTACTGTGCCTTTAAAGAGCAAAACATCATATCTCCAAAATAGCGATGGGAAAGACTTCCTTAACTAAACAGAACTTAATTTAGCATGTTTTCCAAGTTTGCACTGTAGTCCATGTAGTGACTGACCAACATGCCTTTGGATGTAACACGACTTTAAGGGGTTAATCATTGCTGTTATATTGGCTTTTGCAATACTGACATTGCAAAAGATCGCAATATTCAAATGAGCTATTTCACAAACTACAAAAATACTTTCATCATGTGCTGGGCGTATCTGGAACCATGTCAGATATCGCTGGCTGGGTTCTCTGATAGTTTTCATAAACAAATAAACTGCAATACTGCATAAATGTAATAATTATTTTATAATAAAATATCATTTATCATGAGTGTAAATACACTACAGATGTATCACTATTGTTGCATTGAAATAATAAAATACTATAACCAGGAGGCATATTTTCAGATGTCTGCTCGTTGTTTTGGCATCGCCAATAATTTATTGATAAATGATAATTAATAATCAGTAATTATCTGTTTACAGCCATTTCTTGAAAAGTTAACTACGATAGCAACTGTTTTCTCAACCATTATGGAATTACGGGCAACTCTGTTGACTTTCTGCACACATCTAAAATCTCTTTATTCATTTTATTCATTTATTTTACTTATTTATTTGACTGCAATACTCCGCAGTATAATCACAATATTATATTTTGCTAATACTGTGCAGCCATAGTACTAATCATTCAGCTCAATTTAGAGAGGTAGGAAGAGTGCCGAGAGGGAAAGAGGGAGAAGACTTGGTAGAAACAAAAGAAGAACGAGAAAGTCCCTTTTTAGCAATTCAATTCTCTTCATGTCAAAGCACGCTGTCATCTACCCTGCCTGCATATCGAGCTCTGCTTCCCCCGAAACAAGGGCTTATTCATCCTTCAGTCAGGTTACACACACTGGACAAACATTTCATCCATCATGGTCAAAGTTCACATCCAGGATCCAAGAAAAGTGTTGACCTCACAGCAACCTCAAGGCCTGAAGCTGTGACTCACACACAGCAAAACTAGCTCTCACACACACACACCCACCCATCTAAGGCTGTCTTTCACTGAAAGACAGAGAATGAAGTGCCAGGTTTGACCACAAGCATGAAAGACTCAACACTAACCAAGGCAGAGAGCGAAGGAGAACAAAAGAGAACAACACAAAGTGCATAAAACAGCAAGAGTTATTGCTCCTGACAAGCTCCAAAGCAGTGACCCTGAAATGCTCTGGATCTCTGAGCACAAGAGGACGACCCTGACTGAACTAAACATACACACATTTAGGCCCAAGACAGCTTCAAACAGAAACAGCCAGAAATATTTAGCTTACGGTGTATATCTGAAACTAATGACACAGTAAGACAGACATAGACAGATGCTTAAAAATCCACAGTAAACAATCAAGAACAAAAACACAAAAGCATACACTACCATGTACACACACACAAACACAACTAGGCACACACAAGAGGGTTCTTCCAGAGTTCTTTGGCTAAGGCCATAGCTCTATTTAAAACAATTTGCATGCTTAAATTGGTCTTTGCATGGTGAAATTGTTGATGGAGAACATGTTCAAAGTTCTACATAGAACCTTTTAGAAAGTTTGACAATGTCACAACAGCCGAACCCTTATTGGTGCGATACAGAATCATTAAAAAGGTTATATATTGTCGCTGTCCAAAGAAAAACAAGTATCTCCAAAATGGCAACTTTACAGGAGAGGACAAAACCTTATTACATTTTAACGTAAGTCAGTGGAACCAGACGTCTTTCCAAGCACTCCTGGGCCATTTCTATTGGTCCATTCATCATGCGATTTTCACACAGTGTAAACAGCAACTTCTGTGGCCAAATGATGCATAAAAGTAAAAATGGACAAAAACGGAGATACATATTTTCATTGGACAGCCACGATATACTTGGCCAGCTTCTTATATCTACTGTAACATTCCACCTTAAATGGTTTATCCACATTATTTAAGGCGAAATGGACAAAATCAAACAAGACATTTGTCACAATATCCATGCACAAGCTTTGAACACAAATATCTTCCATCTTCAGACTCTTTAGCTGTCCTGCACAAGTCTTAACAAGCACATTCAAACACGTTGAGTGGCAACAGATCATCTATTTCACAGTTCCTCTGACGTCAGACAAGCGATCTGCAATCACAGTTCATGTCAAGACCAATACTGTGATAACAATTAACAAATGACAGACTGCGCAGGCCTACTCCTTTCTAAAGACAGAAATGCAGAAGATGACAACTGTGAAATCTCTGATTTGTATTTGAATCAAACACATGCTTCAAAATATGCCCAGGATAATAATGTCAACTTTCAGTCTTGATCTTAGGCAGCCCTGGGCTTGTTCATAGAGCTGCCACACAGAGACTGTAGACTGAATAAGGGTGTTTGTCTTTAAACATACTCAAGTAATATAAAGTAACACATTTTTACAAATCAGTTGAGGACAGTTTAAACTCCACTGATAAGGATTTGATTGGATGTTTAACTGAAAAGAAATTCGACTGACCGGAAAGAAAAACAAAAAAAATCTTCTGCTCCTTAAAAACTGTACTTTGCACTTCAAAGGTCTATGTATGGAGGACAACAGTACTACCAGTGGTCTCAAGGAAATGTATCTGAGTAGGTGTATAAGTATTCAATGCCAATAATGCTGCAGTGCAGTACAATAGGATTCAAGTTTTATTATTTTAGATTAATTAAAATTGATTGATTGTGCAACATCTTGGCTGAGAGATATTTAGTCCACTAACTAGTTCCACAATTTGAGACATCGACACCATCCCAACTCTGGAATGTTCGGTCTGATCCGGAATGGCGTTTTTATAAACAGCTTTTTGATTTGACCTGCGTATTTCAGAAATAATACATTTTTTTGTTCCCCATTAAAAATGAATAGGATGGGAAATGACACGTCCTTCTACTATACTTCTGTTTCACTGACAGACACCTTTTGAATATCTCAGGGCAGACCCCTGAGCATGAGGGCAAAGTTGGTCTGACCGCACTCGTCTGTTTGCCCCCCCCAATCACTCCTTCCTACCATGGAGCCCTATTCATTTTCAACCCCTATTCAAACCCACCTATTGTTTTTACCTGACAGCGCCCAACTGCATGTACTTACTCAGGGCAGCTCCCCAAACTCTAATCCACAGACATGCTGCCCTGCACTTCTCTACGTGTCATTTATTGATCCCTCGTTCCTGCCATACACTCCCATTCATTTTTAGCAACACTTTAGCAACCAACATGCTTAAGCTGTGTAATTATTTTCTAGTTATACAGCTATTTGTCCCTCCTGCAGCTATCAGAGGGAGTTTAGCTACACATTTAATATTTATAAACTGAAAAGGCAAACCTATTTCTTATTGCTTATAGATGTTAAAGGTAGAGGTGAACAATTATTTGTTTTTCTATCCAAATTTCAATCTGAAAGAATGTGATTTTCAAGACCTGCAATTTTAACACTATCTTAGACCTTTCAGCATTATATTACCAATGGGAAATACAGCTGAGCCCACATCCTTACATAATATAAAAACGAACGTGTGCACTAGAGTGAGTAAGAGTGACTAGCGTGTGATACAGTTTCAGGGTACACAGAAAGCTTGTGTAGATAAGGGCATTTCTCTTGGCTGGGCTATAGGAAAAATACTCTCACATCACTGCAGACGTACTGCGACAAATCAGCGGTCTGGACATGCTCACTCAATCTCTCCGTCTCTAACAGCTTTTGTTCTGTCTTCTCATCAGTCTCCCTCTTTCTAAGAGCTCTGTTTGACAGATCTGTTCTGTGCTCTGCCTCAAGTCCACCATAACAGTCCTAAGCACTGCTCCGGTCCACTGCAGGAGAATACCCCAGGGCGAGGTCTTGATTTTGATTGTAATGGGCCATTTAGGACAAACAAGCACGTTTGACAGAAGAAGGAAAACAAATAAACAAGCCTGTGAGAGCAAGACTGCTTGTGGCTCTGGCAGGGGTGTAAAAATGCATCAGTGCATCTGATGCATCAATCCGATGGTGATCACTCCGCTAAGCACTTAATTTTGGCCTGTAAAAAACAGAAGGGAGAGGACTCCAAACATAAAACTGTGGTTGCTATGACGGCCTAACTGCCTACATTTTTGGCCCACTGTCGGAAGTTTGGAAGATGTTCTCTGGGTGAGAATGATGGATGGAAATGGAAGAGAACACACCATATGCAACCAGCCCAATGCACAGAGATGTCTTTTGACAGCCAGTTTTACTTCTATTTATATCACTTGTTTTGTTTGCTGCTAAATGTGGTTTCTTGCAGAGACTGGGCGGTGGTGGTCACATGCCAAGCACTTCATCCATCCCTGCATTTACTCTCTTCTGCTCATTGGCTACCTGTCCTTAAATGATCTAACCAATGGCTGTACCTATACCATGATTGACTTTGGGGCAGTGCTACTTCTTCATCCTCTCATGTTAGACTGATTCTACTGCACAGTGAGCCATTATCACCTCTAGAGGTACAAAATGGTAGAGTGGGTTTCCTCCAGGTGCTCCGGTTTCCTCCCACAGTCCACAGACATGCAGTCAGGCGAATAGAAGATTCTAAACTGCCCTTTGATGTAAGTGTGTGGGGGGAAGGTGTATGTCTGTGTGCCTGCCTTTTGATGTACTGGCGATCTTACCTAGGTGTTTCCTGCCTTCCGGCCAATGAGCGCTGGGATAGGCTCCAGCAGCCCCCGCCAGCACCAAAATGTACTTTATAAGGCCTCACTGATCTAAATAATCACAGAAGTGGCTGTGTGAGACACGTGTGTGTAAATTCCCAGGTGATATCTGTGCTCACCTATAATCTTCAGTCAGGCTAACGCTGGTCTCCTCTTTGCGGAGGCGGGACAGAGCAGCTCCACCTTCCAGCTGCAGCCGAACCAGCCTGCTGTCCTCCAGAACGCTCCTCATCAGCTCCTTATATTTACTCAGCAGCGCCTGTGCCTCCTGCAGTGCGCGCGCACACACACACACACACACACACACACACACACACACACACAAACACACAATTATACTTTCCCAAACACACAGCTCCCCCGTAACTATGTTTATGTGGGAAATGGTCAAGTCGAGCTAAAGAAAACATCCCTTGTCTTGAATGTTATTAACAATGTGAATATTACTTTCATTATATTCGTTTCCACAACAACAACAGTTGACCAAGATGACCTCAGAACGAAAAGTCCTGCACAATATTCTACCGCTGATGAGAAAACCAAGAAAGGCTTATTCACACGGCAGGATGCGCATGTTGTCCGTGTGAAAACAACCTAATTACTTCATTCTGTCAGCACATAGCAATAATCACCTACTGCAGTGATTTCTTTAATTACTATGTTAGTGTGCCGGAGTATTCGGTCAGGCTGGAATGCCAAAGATGAGCATGGAATGCTGAGGGTTTCATACTTGCCGGTCCCTGTGGACTGCTTCACTGCACATGTGTGTGCAGAGTCAGTACCACAAAAAGAGAAAAAGCAAAGAAAGGGACAGCGTGCAAAGGGAGAATGGGCAAGTAAACAAAAACATTAATAAGAAAAAACAGGACTGGAAAAAAAGCATAGATGAGACTAAGACATGAAGCTAAGAAATTACAGGTCATGAGGAAATTAGGGACCAAAATGGGCATAAAAATGGCACTGTCAGTTTTGGAAAGACAGCAAATTAAATACAAAGATTAAACAGACCTAATAATTAATTAGTCCAAATCTAAGAATTTTACTGCCAATGAAAATTAGGTCAGGTTAACATTACAAGCCTCAGTGCTCAACCTTTCTAACTGGATGGCTCACATTTATGCAGGTAAGTCACTCAAAACGGTCAATTGTCCTGAAACGACCTGCATGTGCACATCCTAATTATCCTACCCGTTAACATGACATGAATAAACCATGTGTGACAGTAACAACAAACAAAACTTATTAAAGACAATGTGCTCTGAACAGCTTGTTATTAGACAAAGAGAACGAGAAAGGGGTCAGACACACTGCTCTTGCAGCTTCAGGTTAGGCACTGCTGCCATGTTAACGCTGAATCATGGGGAATGTGCTACAAATGAAAGTGTCTCAGATCTGATTTAAAAAGATCTGATTTGCGTGTCCACACGGCTCCAAAAAAACATCAGATCTGGGTCAAAAAGGGAAAAAAAAGGTTTGTGACACTTCAGCCTGGCAATGTGAACCCAGTCTTGAAAACGTGTTTAAACCGTTTGAGAAACAGCAAATCAACCGTGAAATGTTCAGTCATGTGGAACTATTTCACAGTTTCTACCAGCAACACTAGAATCTAATCTAACCTAACAATCTGTAATTCATTTCAAGTGTCAAGAGAGGGAACAACAACTGCTCTAGAGCTTTTAACACACATGATGCAGAAGACTATTCATTTCAGTAGGTTTACTTTACATCAACACTTTTATTTATTTTCAGCTTTATTTATTTATCCATTTATTTTTTGGCTCAGTGTGTCCTTCATTTTCTGATCTTGAAAACCATGTCAACTCTCCATGCCATGAAATCTGGAAAAGCGGGATCTGACATGGTTCCTCTTTAAGCAAGGAGAAATCCATACCCTCATCAGAAGTCCTTTTGTTTCTGGACGCCCCACCAAACAGTCCTTGTTAGTGATTTCAAAGATGGGCTGGGATACACTCAGCCCCTCAGGGGTTTTTCCTCTCCCTTCCTTTTTTTTTTCCCAACTCCCCACAGACGAGAGGCGTCCTTCACTGACCTAAACTGACAGCCAGAGGTCAATTCAGGCAAAGCCTAACACACAAATGCTGAGGAGCTGTGTATTGGCTCCGTATTTTATTTATGCATCAATTTTAGTCCTTGTTAAATCAGTCTAGTGAGAATTAACTGCTACAGTCTGTTGGGTAGAGTAAACGCAGACCAGAACATTTTAGTTTTGGCAAGATGGGCTTGAGCAGTGGGCATGCAGGTTCAGGCACACTCACAGAACCCAGTAAACACAGCTAGACCTTAGTGCCGCATGTTAGCCTCTGAGCCTGCCAATTACACATTCCTCTAATTCTGACTGAGTGAAGAGCAGAGGAAGAGAGGAAAAGGAAGAAGAGAAGAGAAACACTTGAAACAATTCCATATCCCTAATTCCAAAAAGACTTCCGAGCCAATATGCTTACCTGTTCGCTCACCTACCAAGTTGGGAATCCAGCTCAGTTCTATTTATGCAAATTATACGTTTCCAGTAAATACATTCTATGAAAGTTATTACAGTAAAATAGTGCACAGTTTAAATAAGGGGGCTTCTCCAAAACCATTTTTGCCAAAACTGCCTTTTATGTCATAACTGTGCAGCTCCTGCATTATATAGGTTTGCTGTATATGAGAGGGAGCAGTGCTGTACCTCTGCAGTAGGAGGCAGAACTGTAGACTCCAGACTGCTAATAGTGCTTTGCAGGAGATTCACTGCATCCTCACAGTGACTGGTCAACAGCTCCAACCTCTGAGAGAAGAAGAGGACGAGAGTGAGAGAGTGAGAGAGAAAGAGAGAGAGAGCAAGAAAGAGAGAACGAATTCAAGTAAATAAAACATTAGATGGCGCTTGTGATTAAGATCTTACCATCCTGAAACAGATCCAGCCAGCATGACAGAACGGAAAAGTGCCATCAAACTCGGTGGGGAGCTGAGAGACGTCCACGTGCTTATGTAGAGACTTCAGAGAAGTTAGAAGCTCCACCTGACAAATAGAGAGAGAGAGCGAGAGAGAGAGAGAGAGAGAGAGAGAGAGAGAGAGAGAGAGACCAAATGAACAAATGAACATCATAAACCATACTAATGTATCTGCAGCATTCACAAAAGCCTGTAAATACTGCAACCATTAACCCGGGCATATAGTCTAAACGGAGGTAACCTTTCTGAACATCATAACCTTCTGAGGAAAAAGTAATTATTCATAGTTTGAATGTTCTGGGATGTTGAAATACATGAAAGCTTTGTTCTGGCAAACTGAAATACCAATTCAAATACAAGAGTGTTCTACAGCTGTGATACTGATATCCCTTTCCTGTCCCAGCAGCAGAGACATCTGTCTTTCAAATAGTCCTCATCCTCTTAGACCAAGTTCAAAATGGTGCACTGTGTGTGTGTGTGTGTGTGTGTGTGTGTGTGTGTGTGTGTGTGTATATATATATATAAAAACACATTGTGTGTGTGCAAACGTAAACATAAAAGAATAAATATACTTATGAATACATGAGCATGTGTATTTATTACCTGTACTGAGGTGGGTTTCTCCATGCGTAAAGCCAAATCTCTGTCAGCCAACAAGAGCACTGTATGGATACAGCCAGGCATGGCCTCCTGTGTACACAGAACAACACGAACCTCAGGAAATGTACATACTGTATATCTCAAACTAGGTAAAGAGCAGATCCAGAGTGGTTCAATCGTCTTCATCTTCAGAAGATCGAGTTTGATTCCCGGGATTGCCACAGCCATCCATGAACAGGAGCCAGAGAGCAGAACTGGCCTCACTCTCTCTCTCTCTCTCCACCCAGTCACAAGGTCAGAGAATGGCCTTCTTGCCCTCTGTCACTTTGGATGAGACAGGTTTATCCTTATTCGGAACAAAAAGGTACTGAAGCTCTCACCTGTCTTGAAATCCCGTTTTCACAGTCCACTTTTCTTTTGGCTAGCTATGGGTTTGGTAACATGGCTGATGTGGTGGACATATGGTATAACCGCTGTTCCATGGTTTGTTGTTGGGGGAAGGAGTAAAAAAATCCTCCCCAGGATTTTGTCCCAACTGCCTGGCTTCTCTAATTTCCCCACAGCAGAAACAAAGGTGTTCAGTCACTTGGGACAAAATCCTGCGGAGGATTTTTATTTTTTTAGACCTGGATTAGCCAGCTCTGGTTGGAGCACACATCACATTGCATTGGGGACTGTAGTGCAGCACATTTTGTAAGACAGGACAACATAAACTGAAAATTAACTTCATGGGTCATATAGATTTGAGACAGGTCAGGCTTGCGGGCTTTGTGTTTGATCCATGATCTTCAAGGCTTCTTTGAGTGAAGCCATAGAAGAACCGGGTGTTAAGGTTTAAAGAACCTTCACCTGGTGTAAAGGTACCATACCAATTTAGGGTGTCTATTGAGAATCTATTGAGAATCTTAACATTATGTAGAGCTTCCTTAATCTTAAAGGTGACATTCTTAATACTCATACTGTATATCTCCTTTACAAAAGTGGTTCTCTGAAGAACCCTATACTAAAAGGTTCTTTGAGGACCCAAAGGAGCTTCTTTAATGGCATCTCAGAATGATCTCTGTTTGGCACCACTATTTTGCTGAGTGCTTCTACCACTAAATTAAGGTTCATTAACATTAATTACCATTAAGAATATGTAAAATACAACTTCTTTAATGGAGCGGAAATACAAATTACAAATGAAAACCTAGCACATAGAGGGAGTAGAAAAAAATGCATTTTATTTTTTTATGCTCTTTAACAGGAGTTTTATCAAAAAGTAAAATTAATAACTTCGATGCAATAAAGAGGAAGATTTCAAGGAATGCTCTGGAAATGTCAATAGCACTGCCTTGGGAAAGTGCCTTTTCTGTTTGTTTTTTTTTTCTTTACCAGTAACACTGTAAAGCTGTTGGATATCTTGTATTCCAGTATTTGGCTATTGTTCATAATGTTCCGAAGTAAAGTTGTGGATATTACTCATGTCTGTGTCAGATTTCCGGGTTTTCCTGCCACACTGGGACCTGGGCATTTGTCTTCCTGCCATGCTGAAACTTGGGCATTAGTCTTTCAGACACTGTGATGAATGGACAGAATGATAAACGCAGGGTTTGGTCAGGGCAAACAAAGAGTCTGGAGAGCGACAGGGTCCAGGTGAAACACCAACGCACCTATGCAAACAAGAACCCGTCTTGGAATGCGCTCAGCTAGCTCAGGCTTAAAGCAGTGGCCGACAGCCAGCCTGAACTCTTACGCTTGAAAAATATCCATTTCCTTTTTGAAGTTACAGTGCTTTTTGTTTTACATTCAGAGTTTCTCACAGTTCTGCCGCCATTAGCAACCACCACCATTTCATAGACTGTCACACATCTACATGAATTCAGTGCCAATCATGCAACAAAGGCATGGCGACACATTGTTACCTGACTTTTCCGACCTAGACGTGCTCAATCTGCTCAAGTCACAGAGGAGGAAAGTATTGTTCATTCTCACTTCCACCCACATCTTTTACTTGCACAGCAAATCTTTAGTCACACCTGCGATCAGACCACTAAACCCTTTCAGTACACAGTAACCAAGCTGCCTACAGCAAAACAAACACAGCCAAAAGATGGCATGATGTAATATCCCTTTTCTCACCTGTGCCCTTCCTGGGATTCAGAGGTGGAAAGCTGTCTTTCTCAGATTCTGTGAGCAATTAAAACATGACATATATTTGGTTTCCATCCTGCATATCTCACGCTTAGCCCCGTGAGAATCTGGCAGCCAAGTGCTACAATGTCTAGTTTTGCCTCTACAAATACTTACTTCTAGATGCCTCAGGCCCAGCCAAGAATTCACATCTTATCAAACACCAACTGCGACTGTATGTGCCTGTATAAACAAGACAAAGTCAAAGTGCCTGTATGAACACAGTGACGCTAAAGTGGCCAAACTAATTCAGAGAAAAATTCCATTCTTCGGCTGGCCGCAGTTCAAACTCATCAGATCGGAGAGACGGCCTTGGGGGCGGCTGCTATGTCAGCTCAATGAGAGTATAATACGATGATCGTATCTCCTACGAAGCCTCGGGCCTTCCACATGGACCGCTGGGCCAGATTCCTGCATTCGTCTGAATGGGATGTACAAGCTACCTCTCAATCATTGCTAGCATTGAACTAGAATAGAATGAAGGGCACCTTAACGCACTTAACTGCTTTCCAGGGCGTGCTCAGGGTTGGTGCAAGATAGAGAGCCTTTTAGCATAGTAGCTTCAGGGTTAGCACCATTCTTGAAGGCAAATTGCAAACTCAGCTGTAAACGTAAACTACGTGTTAAAAGCTGTGCTATAAAGGAGGTTTAAATCAGGTCGAACTGAACGAGAGGAGCCAACAAAAACTTGGTTAAATTCTGTGATACTTTCATTCTGATCGTGTGAAAATGTTCTCTGATGACAGGTCTATGATGATATTCTACATGAGCCATCTACCCGTGTCACAGCTACTGCCATCTATTTGTAGCCAAGAGTCAGCCTATGCTGAACACAATGTGGTCAAAAAAACAACCTAGATCTATAGATCTTATTTACCTGGAAAGGTATGCGGTTTTAACGCCAAGGAGAAAGAGACGCAATTACTCTGAAATTCCCTAGCAAACAGTAAATGCAATTTTTTTACTTTTTTTTAAACAATTTTCACTGTTCTACTTTTTCTACTTTTTTTTTTTTTTTTTTTAAAGTTGTTACAGACCCTGAACTCTTTTTTGTTTAATCCAGCCATAGATCGTTTGGTAGCTCTATCTACCTTTACTTTCTTTTCTTTTATTTGATGTGATATCCTAAACTGCTTGTCGTCAGTAGTAGGGATATTAAGCTCCTCTATTAAAATTTCCAGTTTTTATAGGACGTTTTTCTCGTTTCACAGTCTACAACAGTTTGAAATGTGATGTGACTAGACCTGTGTTAATAATGTGTGTGTGTGTGTGTGTGTGTGTGTGTGTGTGTGTGTGTTTATCAGACGCATGGCTTTTGCCATTTTAAGTGATGAGTTTTAGGTCTCCATATCTAACATCATATCAATGTTCATCACATTATCGACCACATGGGCACTATTTCATTTCTTTGTGCTTTATTATCAGAACAGAAACCAGAAAAACAGAAAAGCAGCATGTCTTTGAGTGCCATGTAAGATGTATTTGTGTTGTTCCATGTTTCTGCATCCGTCAAGAACACAGTTTTCAGGAGCAATACAGAAAATCTCTGGCTGTGTTAATCATAAAAAGCCTTTTTCTAGAAAATATGTATAAAATATAATAAAGTTAACATTTATTATTATTATTATTATTATTATTATTATTATTATTATTATTATTGCTATCATCATCATCATCATCCTATTAACGATTATTTTACTTTTTAATTTGCTGAATGAAACATTATTGTCCAACTAATATCTCCAGGTTTCTGTTCCCCAACTACCTAATTAATCAAACCATAATGGACCAAGTAATCAATGATGAAAATAGCTGTAGACTGCAGCCCTAACAGATACAACAAAATAACCGTATATTATGTGTCTGTTCTGCAGCGGATTTCGCTGCAAAAATGTTTTTTAATGACCAGTAATTATTTGCACCTGGTTTTCCCACACCCAACAGCCCAACAGCACTGAGGTACAGTAGAAGTCCATTGTTGAGTATTGGTTTTCTAACCCCGCCCTGAAAATTCCTTAACTTTGCCCATATTCATATTGTTACTGACCATGGCTACAGTCGTGGTACTGCCAGTAAATCTGACAATGCAAGCAAACAATAAACATTGTAATAACCAAACTGGTCACGCTACAGACGCTGCTTCCCACACTGCACACTAATGGGTATAAACAACCTGTTAAGTATGAATTAATTTGCTCACAAACACACAGTGACCTTTGTGTCCCATCTCTCTTTCTCTCTCTCGGTCACATTCTCCATTTCTCTCACTTTCTCTCGCTCTCTCAACAATTAGGCTGTTTCATTTGTGAATCCACTGATGGCACGCACACTGCCCAGGCCTAAGCCAAGCTTTGGCAGATGGGGACAGTTTTACTGGCAGGGGTATAAACATGTCGCTCTGAGTTCCTCTCTCTCTTTCTTTCTTCTTTCTCTGTGCTAACAATTACATTCCCGCAGCAGACAAATCATATTTATGACTTATCTGTCTGGCGGGAGCTCATTTTGGCCTTATTTCAGCTTTGCTACTTTAGCCTTACATGCTTTCCTGTTAACGAGGCTGACTAAGAAACTCAACTGGACAAAATGCTTCCAAGGTTCACTTATTTTGAAGAAAATGCCTAAGTGTCTGTTGAAGGTGAAGATTTATGGAGTCTGGGCTAATATGCTTCAAAGTGCTGCATACCTGAAAGATATATAGGGTATGTGACAGTGAATATTTACAGTGTGGTGTGTATGGGGTGATATTAGTAAGAAAAGACAGAAGGGAAAAAAAAAACAGCCCGATGAAGCAATTTCTCCTGGAGGACAGCTACAGGCATGCATTCTCACCTGAAGGATGTTGAAGGCTTTGAAGAGGGCAGGGACAGGTGAGCACCTGCGGGCGTCCACTAGAACAGTCAGACCCAGTGCACGCACTTCCTTCCTATAACACACATACGCGGAGTCATGCAGGTGAACATCAGGTATGTAAGCATTATTAAGCATACAAATCATATCACGAAATCATGTACACTCATCATTAAGAGAATAGCTGCTCAAATATTTGTACCCAGAAGGAATCAACCATGACGAATGAAGCTTGGTGGGTAGGTTTGACACGATAAGACGTGCAAATGATTAAAGTTTCACGCTCAGCCGTGCATGTGATGTAAGCAAAGACGGGCTTATCGCTGTATCTGACTGACCCAACAGCCACGATTATAGACATTCAGCGAGCAGTGATGCCCTCCATGAGTCATCCTGTTAGTGCCAGCACCACTGGCAGATGGCTGCACGTTGCAGGACTACAAGCAAGCAGACCGCTACAAGGACTGCCCTTAACACCACGTCAACGTCACCAAAGACTGCAATGGTGTTGTGGCAGACTGTCATGGAGTGACTCAGAATGGCAGCAGGTCATCTTCAGTGACGAGTCCGTCACTGCTTTTGTCTTGGTGGAGACGTGTGTGGAGGCACCGTGGTCAGCGGCAAAATGAACAGTTTGTTGTCACACGTCACATGTCCAGAAGGCCTGGTGTCACTCCACCTCCTTCTACCACACAATCTGCAAGAACTGTGTGAGAATATTCAAGCTGCATGGGATGGATTATCACAGGACACCATTAGGAACCTCTACAACTCCATGCCAAGACGTCCGGCATATTGGGTTAGCAAATACTGAGAGACACTGCTTCTGTATGTGTAGCTCAATAAATAATACCCATATCAGTCTAATCTAATATTTGTCATCATTTATTGTTCCTGGTGACCTTTATCTTCCTTCCCAATGGCACTGCAATCCCACACTTCCTTCTGGGTGCATCATTCTTTTGATGATTGTACCACCCCCTTCTACATACTGCGCTAGACACTGAATGATTAGGGAGCAGACTAAGCATAGATTTCTCATGGTTAAAAATGATCAGCAAAATTGTCTGTAGTGGCTAAAAATAATACACAGTCACTGTCATAAGAAATACCGGTATTTCTAAATGGGGAAATTTAACTCCAATAAAGTAACTTGAAAGAAAACAAAAGAAAAACAGACTCAGCTTTTAATATAAGTTATGATAGAGATTTTACTTCAGATTTGAATAATTTATATTCATCCAATTGTCAATACATTTTTGCATAGCATAAAAGGAAGCTTGTATTTTAGGATACAAGAGATACAAGGTTTTGTTCTAACAGCAGCAATACAAATAAAGCTTGATTTCCACATTTCAATTGACATGTCTACAGTATCTAATGGCAGCTGGTGTTTTCGAAAGATGAAAAGCTTTTCTCATGCCCGTGACAATAACATCTCTCTCTATCTGTTCATCACAGAGACAGTAAAGAATATAGTTTCAATGCTACAAGAACGTTCAGACATTTTGAGTTCAGAGACCTGATACAATATGAAGAGTTTGAAGGCAATACCTGAGAATGGTGTAAAAGTAGACCATGATCCGCACAAGCTCGCCGCTGTTGCAGTTTGGGTTCAGCCAAGCCGTGTTTCTTGTTGTCACTGTTACAAGTGCATGGCCTGACTTGTCCCGCGTGCCTACAGAGAGCACAATGATTTAATATCTTTGTAAATGAGGCAAAAGCATCCCTAGCACCTGCATCCTGACCATACTCTGTGTATTGTAGGTCTTGTGGTGGAGGTCTTGAACTTCAACCAATAACTTATGAATGCTTCTTACAGACCTCAAGTATATATGCAAGCACGGTCAAGTGAGAACAAACCCAATTCACTGTAATAATTCCAATACAACATTACATCACCATGCTCAAGTCAGAGACCATTTATGTATTTTATTTCCAAGGCAACAAGGACATGAAGTGCAAGTCACTAATTTTAGAACATAATTTTTTAACAGAAAGTCTCAAAAAATATACAGCACCATTTTCTTTATTATAGCTTCAATTCTTTTTAGGGGACCTGTTTTTTTCCCCTCCTACACCTCCCAAATTCAGTCTTAGAAGCATTTCTGCTGCTCATGATACATGTAATCCCAAACACATTCAGTGTCATTCAATGTCTACCTTCAGTATGACAACAAAATGCATATACTTATGTGTCACATACATACAAATCCAGTCGCTTACCGGGCAGGCAGAGCACTCCTGAGCTCAGGATGTCAGGATCGATGTTATGGGCTTCAGCGAGAGCAGGCTGGCTCCTTACAGGCATTGAAGGCACAGGGACAGCTGCGGCTTCCGAGAGCTTCACTGCTGGTGGGTTCTCTGTGTGGATTTCGCCCGAAGATGGAGTCACTGAAATGGAACACAATGATGGACTCCCTGTCTGAACGGAGTCTGGAAGATAGAAATTGGTTGAGAAGAGCGGGAAAAAAAAAAAGAGTCAGTGAACAACTTATAGCGGACATCATACTGTCTCACAAACACATATACATACTCAAAAAATACATTCATAATCAAAGCCTCTTTTCCATTTGGTGTGGCCGAGTAGGAAACACATATGCACTGTGCCATTCCACTCTAGTCTGGTTGCTGGTATCTTTTTTTTCTCATCTATTGAAGCAGAAAGTACTAAGCTTGGGTTCTGAAATGATGCCGGGAGAGTAGAAGGCAATTTGCAGAAAAGCACACCTCAGGCTTCTAAGGGTTTGGGGACGGCCATGTAATGACATCTCTCTGGGGTTGCATGCAAGAGGTAATTTGATCTGTTCAGTCATCGCGTTCACGGTTACCCTCCATGCAGCTCTACTAGGGATGTAAATGAGCTGGTGACTGACAGTTAAGCAAAAGCTAAAAGCATAGCTAAAAACAAGAGCGGTGGTCAGGGACCACCCGTCAACGACTGCACAACTACAAAAACACAAGGAAACGTCCACAACCGAAAAGACAGACAGTTACTTTCCGTGTTCTCCAAGAGATACTGTGATGCTCAACGATGTAAACCAATTATAGAGAATTATAGAGAGGTACATGTAACCAAAGCTAGTTGTTCACCATCTAGGTAAAACCTATACTCGGTTATAATGTAGATCATGTTTAATATAGTTTTGGGCCATTTACTTCATGTGCATGCTACTGCCTGGCCCCACATGTCAGTACTACACCTATGGCCCATATGAGGTCACTAATATTTTGAAGGATCATCTCCCTGACTGCATAAATTGCAGAGTAAATAATTTTGACAGTGAAAAAGAGGACAGTGTGTTTCACAGATGTTGCTAATAAACATCCATTTCATTCTTGACAATTTCAGGAAGCAGGAAATCACTCAATCCTATCAGCAGAGCGAATACCATCATAAGCGGATGATCAGTGCCTGGTACACTGTTTTCCTCCAGCCTTTTGTTATAAATAGGCTGGCTTTAATCACATGGCCAGTGGCTTGTTGAGCTCAGCCTATTGATGGTTGAGCGATTTGAAGCGATGGAACTCTTTTTAAGCTATGATTCTCGAAAGGTCATTAACATACTCAAATCTCATGGTCAGGAAGTTCAAAGCTATTGAACCTCTAAACTCTCTAGCCCTTTTCACATAACAACTGGACAAAGCTCAGCGATCTACATTCCGTGGTCAAATTCCCCAACCAACACACACCATCACAGGGATTGTTAGGGCGCACGTGATTCTGCAGCAGGGACTGCCCTGGGTCTTACTCTTGGCTTGTAAATCCACAGCATTCCAGGTGTTTTTTGGAGCGTTTGACCACGAGAAGGCTCGGATCCCAGGTCTCTGACAGCGCCGAGGAGCTTGGAGATAATGTTTAGTTGAGATATGTTGAGTTTGGCTTCCGAGAACCGTTAACAACAGAAACACACGTCCCCGGTGCACCGCCACTGCAGAAAACAGCTCAGATCAAAAGCAGATGAGAGATAGCCGAGGGAATTCCAAATGTAGCCTTGCGCTCGTAAACCACAAGGACATGGAAAACAGGTATAAACTGTTCAGAGATATAATCTGGCAAAGTTCGCTGTATTTCAAAAAAGGGGATTAGAGCTGGTATGGCCGAGGTGAGGTCCTGAGGACAGGGCTCCAGAACATAATGGAATGTTATTCTTCACCAAGATAAGGCGGCGGTGAATTTGACAAATCTTTCGCTCTTTCTCGCGTTCGCTCCCTGGCCCGTTCTCTTCCCCTGTCAAAGTAGACTCGCTCCAGGAAAGCCAACAATATCAGCAGCTCCAGGCTTTGGCAGGGACCCTGGAGGATTTAAAGTGCTGCAGAGCAGGGCAGGATGAGGTTTCACACTTCTCAAGTCTGGAGGACAAGTCTGGCCAAAGCCCCAGAGCCATTCGGCTTCTTTCTTTTTATTCTCCATCACCTTTTCTTGTCCTTGTTTTCGATCCATCACAGACATGGCTGCTGACACCGGGTTAGGCATTTTGGTGGTTTATTTTAGGTGCTCGGCAAAAGAATTTATAGCTGTGCAATTCTTGCGGCAGACATGCAGTCTGAGCATGAGTGTGCATACATGTGTTTAAGTCTGTTATACCTATCACCCATACTGTGGAAACGTCAAGGATCACTCGTATATTTATTTAATTTCCAGTCAAAATGGCTATCAAGTATTGACCAAGTCAGTCCTTGCTCTGAATCAGAACACACATAGCTGACCCAAAAGCCACAACCGAGCAACCACAATTTCAGCATTTAGTGTGCCAGCTTTTTGGCCTTTATTATAGCTTCCACTCCTTCAAGGAGGCTGCAGGGATCTATACCTCCAAAGTTTAGTCTGATACTGGTTCTGGGTGCTGGAGTGGTCAGCCCATTGTTCCGCGAACACCAGCAGCTTTTTAGATTGATTTACCAATGTTGTTCTTGATTACTTCCTTTATTCGCTAACAGCTTATTGATAGCTACACATGCTTTCAGACCCATAATGCCTTCCCTTAGCGACAGGGTAGACAGTAGCTGGACTTTTTCAGATCTGAAGGAAGAGCTGAGTCTGGTTTTCTCTAATCTCTCAAGAGCTATAGGTTCCATTTATCTGAGGGTGACGTTTTGGTGGTCTATTAGTTCCTGCACTACTATGTTAAGCATGTGGATCATCTCACATCTAGTATCCTCAGAAATATCTCCTTACCTAACTTGTACAATTTGCCAATTTGATTGGAAAATAAATGAAGGATGGTCTCTGGTTTTTTGCACAGTACAGCTGAATCCTTCACAGTACAGCGCTTCCTTGCTGTTAAAACCTACCCAGAACTTTATTGGTGAGAAAGGGCTGCCTGACTTTATACTACTTTCCATGTTCCATCTATGTATGTATGTGTGCATGCTTTCACCCTATACTGGCTCTCCAGTGTGCACAGCTCACCAGCACCAGGTTGTATAGTCATCATGCTCTCTTAACACAGAGCAGGAGATAAATTAGACCTTTAATTTACTTTCCAGAGGTGATGTGTCAAAAAAAAATCTCTAGCACTAACTCAAAGACTTCACTGTGCCTCAAAAAGTACTCAGTCACATGATTCCTGGGTCTTGCCTAGTTTTTTTCCTGAGGTCAAAATGCTCTAAAACTGCAATACTATAAGAAATGATTCTTGCTTTGATAAGGAGCGATCGCGTAAGGCTAGACAGGGATGCTAGACAGCTCAGACAAAGTACCTGACAAGGATGAACAAGACGAATGTCGGAAAAGTAAGAGTCGAGTAATAGGTGCCAGTATGGATGTAATTACAGCATCGCTCGCCATTGTTGCAGAGAAACCCAAACACTGCTCAGTGTGTGTAAACCACCCACCTGGATGGAGACAGCGGCATCAATCACAGCGAACAAACTCACAACAAACAAAGACACCGCCACTGTGGCCTTCCAAACAGCAACCCCTACACCCATCCAGACCATCCCCCACCTGCAGCAGCCCACCCACCTGCCCCTATACCTGCACAGTACTGTTCACACCTGGACATTGTGAGAGCAGGGGAGCATCACCTAACACTCACCCAAACCATACAGGTGTATTTATAGACATGCCAGAGGTGTACAGCTGTAAAGCACAGAGGATGTCAATGATGGAAGAGATGAACACTCGGGATGGGTATTTCAACGGTTTTGCTTTTCAGATATTCGCAGATATTTCACCCTTACAAAACCCAGGCCTGCGGCATCCTAAGGCATATCATTCAAGGGCTGCATGGACTGCACAGCAAACTGTCTTACATAGTTGATATAGTCATTCTTAGGTTATAGAGCAAGCAATGGGCCCTTTCAGCATAATTCAGAGACTGAGATATAAACAAAGAGAGCTCATTAAAATGCCCTGTGTGTAACTTTTCCTTATGCTTTAATACAAAACTTCATCTCAAAACTACTGTAAAACAATGTTTTAGACATCAGGCAGCTTTACCATTTCACGCAATAACCTTCTGTGAACAGAGTTTTAGAGGCAAGCTCTTCAGACATCTGGTTCTCATCACCACCCCTATGAATAATTAGAGATGTTTCTCTGGAACTGAGAATTTCACATCAAACCCTCCTGAATGACTTTAACTCAACTATTTAATTACGCACACATTTTTGGACCATTAGTTACATACTATGAGTAGTTTTCAAATTTCTCCACAAGATCTTATTTTATAATCTATTTTAAAAACAAAACACAGAAAGTAAAACAGTTACTTACTGGATCTCATCTTACGTAAGTCTTATTTACATTCCCTTGAGATTTGCGATCGAGATTAAATGGTTTCACTGTTTCAAACATGTTCTTCATATTAATTAAAATATTCTAGTTTGCATTTACTGTATATTTTTGCATATGAATCCATTCATAAATGATTAATAGACCGTTTGATGATCTGTATCACTGTGTTAATTTAGGCCAGTCTGTGTATTTACTTCAGCTAATTTAAACTTACCTGTGCATTTAAGGCAGATGTGATTTTGCATACTATCAGCTGACCTACCGATCAAAGCTGGAGTCACATCTTCATACTAAAATTTCTTTACTGCACAGTTTCACATTTCATTTAATCTCAGAAACAATACAAGCTGCAGAATGTACAACAGATGCCTTGTTTAACCTAGATAACAAATATTAAGGTGAGGATGGATATTAGTATACTCAAATAATCATGCTCATCCTCAGTAAATACTTCCCACAAAAACAGACCATAAAACCTGTTGCCCTAGGAAGTGTGCTTTGTTCCACTGTCTCAAAACGCTCCATAAAGCTTATTTTGTCCCGAGTCTTGACTGTTACCAACAGTCTGTCTGCAGAGAAACAATCAACAAGCACTCTTAAGCAGACGCACCATCACTAGCCAGTCAAAACATGGACAAACGAAATCTGCCGTCAACATCAGCCCAAGGCCATAAATGTTCACAAACACAATTGAATCCAAAACGAAAGCTATTAGATTTCCAAATACACAAACCAGAGACACAGGGTGTGCTGCACATGACCTACTCTTCCCGCCAGCTCTGTCCGTTTCCAGCAGGACTCTAAAAACCAGCGTTGGCCATTGTTCAGCGGAGTCGCCGCTAAAACTGAAAACAACCTGTCTAGAAACCGGAATATGACCTGCCATGAAGCCTGCCCTTGTAAAATGCCCAGACTAAGCAGAAACAGGCTCCCTCGCTCTCCCTCCTTTCAGTGTTTTTTTCCCCCCTAATAGAGGATGAATAGAAGGCCAGGTCTCTCAGGCTATAGCACGGGCCATTTGAGAGCCATTTGTAGCCTGTCAGTTGGCTGCTGCCGGAGATCCCTGCGCAGGGAACAGCTCAGCGCTGCATGCTGGAGCATCTAAAGCATACACAGCCAGGTGGACACAGTGCTGGAGAAAACTATATGCCAAACAGACTAAAGCTAGCACCATCCTAAAGGAGCAGTGACAGTTTACAAGGTGGCACGTGATACATGAATAAACCATTTTTCAAAGTCTTCATAACATGCACAGACAGCAACAGGGACAATCGCAAAGAAAATAGCTAAGTCTGAGTTGAAAATGAGCTGATGGAGAGGTGAATGGAATGAAAAGATAAAATGAGGATAAGTGGGCTGAGGATAGAGAGAGTGCTGAGGACAAGGAGGACGAGGAGGCAGAGGTGCTCCACTTATTTAAAGGAAAAATAAACAGCAGGAAGGTGCAGCTTGGTAAGTGGGAAATGGGTCAATAAAAGGGTCAGATCCAATGAAAAGGTTAACAGGGAACATGGAAACGACTGCAGGTTGACAGGATAAAGAAGAACGGGTGGGTTTTGGGATGAGAGTGGATTCTACCTTGCGGCTGCAGATGAGGATGGAATTCCATGTCTGATTCCAGCTGTGTGGAGCCATTAACACTAACAGAAGATGCATGCTCATCCTCTGTCCTCTTCTCTTCGATTTCTTCCTCCACTCTCTCCTCGTCTGGTTGAACCACAGTAAGAGTGTTGTCTCCTTCCTCCACCTGTGTATCCGGAGCGTGTGTGTCCGTTTGCTCTTTAGGCACTTCTGAGAATTGACAGACTGGCTCTGGTTTGATTTCAGAAACGTCAGACACCTCACTTTCAACCACGCCACCTTCCTCGATTCCCTTGGAGCTAATTAGTGCACAATCTACTTCCTCAGACTTCTCTACTTCTACCTGTTTCTCCTCCTCTACTTTCTTCATTCCCTCCTTCTGTCTCTCTTCTGTCTGCTCTGTGTCCTGAGCTGGAGTTGTGCCAGGTTTGGGTGTGGAATCCGCCAAACCTGTCTGAGGAGTCTCTCCTCTTTTGTCTTCTACATCAACTGCCGCTTCGTCTTTGTCCTCTTCACCTCTGCTCCCTCTCTCCATCTCCTCTCCACCAGTTCCTGTCTCACTCATCTCCTCGCATGGTGTCTCACCCTTTCGCTCCCTCTCTTTGGAGCTCACTTCCTGTACCTTTACCTCCTTTTCAGTTTCTGTATTTGTATCTCCCTCACTCTCTTTCTCCTCGCACGAATCTGTCCTCTCTTGACCTGGACCAGCAGCTGTAACTTGACTCTCCTCAGGCTCTGTGGGGACAAAGGCACAGTCTACCTGCAGCCCCATGGGGCCTACTGACCCAGGCCTGCCCTTTTCAGCATCACAGAAGCTGGGGCTGCTTTCGCTACAACATTCGCTACCACATGGATCATTCTCATAGGCTATTGGCAGACAGACTGTCCTGTTTACTGGATCCTCCTTTTTAGCCTCAGCTTGTGCATCTGTATCCATGCTATTCTGTACCTGGCTGGCTTCTGCCAGTGCCTTAGTCTGCTTCTCAACAGATATAGCAACTTCTATAAGCTCTTGCTTGCTAATGTCTTGCATGTCTCTCACACTGCCAGGCATTTCAATCTCACTTCCAACTGTCTGTTCACCCCCAGAAGCCTTTTCTATGTCTATGGTATTGCTACTTTCTGTAGGCAGGTCGTGGTTGGTGTTTTCTGGATCTTGACCATTAGCTACTGGACAATGATGTATTCCATTTAATGTTTCAGTGTCTGAACTTGATATGTCGTTCGTTTTTGAGTCACAAAGTGCTGTACTCCTGCAACCTGAGCTTTCAGTCACACATTCTCTCTCAGATTCATGCTCAGGCATACTGTCGAAGGGGGCTTTACATGTACCTGTAGCACAGATGGCTTCGAATTGGTTCACCTGCTGCTGCTGGTTGTGCAAATCTGCTTGAGTGGTGCAGGTTATTTCAGGCTGAAATGCGTCACTCAGGTTCTCCTCGATCAGCATGGCACACACCATGCTTTGAGAGCAAGAGGTGTTTCTGACAGGGCTCTGGGAAGGACTAGTGTGTCGCTGCGTTAGTGAAGGCCCTGGAGTCCGTGGCTTGTGCTGGTTTCTGTAGTTCAAGCTTATGGATTGGGTCAAAGAGCCTTTCTGTGGCGAAAAGCGGGGCAGCTCAATTTCCGCCAGCTCCACATACTCGCCCTCAGAGTCCTCAGCAGTGCAGCTCGAACTCCTTCCGCTGCTGACCTTACTGGACTGTTCTTCTAGAGCAGGGAGGAGCTTAACTCCCTCACTCTGATTCTCTCCATCTTCTAACTGACCCATGGAAGTGTCAATCAAAATCCCACGCCCCGACTCAGTGGAGCTACCTTCACGCTCCGAATCTTTTCCACCTTCTACGTCTTTCACCCTTCCGTTGCCCAACACAGACTTGGTCACTTTCGGGGGTTTGCTGATGAACTCTGGCTGCACAACATCCTCCCAGGGGACCCTGAAAATATTGCTATCGGCAGAGAGAAGGCAGTGCTCCAGCGCAGCTCGGCCGTCATCAACCCTCTCCCGATTGATGGAGTCCAGCCAGGCCATGCTGAATAGGGACGTGTAGGCTAACTCTGGGACCTCCAGCTCCTCCACATGCTGCCCGCTTGCCGACAGGCAGTTGAGGGTGACGCGCGGAGGGTGTCTGGGTGACGCTGACACCTGCAGATAGAAGTCTTCGGGTCGTAAGACACGGCTGTCCAGAGAGGACAGCTGGATTATGACCTTCTCATGGACACACAGCGGCCAGCCCTCGTGGCGGAACAGGAAACCACAATATGGGAACTGTAGAGACAGAAAAAGTGAGTTTTACAATTGAGTCTTTTGACTAATTTAACAATAAATGAGACTTTACAAGCAGTAAAGACAAGAGTAATGTCACTGTTATGGGTTTGAAAGAATGTGTAGCTGTGAGGGAGCCGTTACTGAGAAAGGGAATTAGACAAATCAAACAAAAAGCTGTTTTTAGGAATAATGATCTGACCAGCCAACCAGCCCAGACCTTGGATTTTGGATTTTGAAAGGCAGAAAATGCAACCAACTTTCAGGAGTGAACTTTGTAGGTAAACTTTTAAACCACAGCTCTGGGCATCTCTTTAAAACACCAAAAGTAAGTCTTTCGAAAAGAATGGAAGCTGTGATGAAAGCAAAGGGTGGACATCATAAGCTGTTTCATCTTAACTTGTGACAGGGCTGGACAGTGCAGAGGATGAATGGACAAAGACATCCTTTATGCCAAAAACTGTTCCAAGAAGACATTTGCTCTCTGAGCCTATACATATGAATGAATGCCGCACAAAACTTCCACTGTCCGTTTACTAAAACAGGAATGACATGAGGCTAGGAACTAGTCTCAAAGATCCGAAAACACGGCCCTAAATAGGTCCGTAAATGCAGCTCAGTTAACTGCATTACTGTCTATAGAGTGTGACAGTGTGCTACCGGTACACTGAGCTGCTCTGTAATGCGATGCAAACGGCCCCAGATATGCCAGTGATGGATCGACTATTCTCCTGGAATCTGACTCGGGGGGCGACCAAAAATGACCCAAGGTTCCCTTTCAAAGCGAAGGCTGGAGGAGTCCGGAGAGGATGTAGGGTAGTGTGTTGCAGGCGGAGGCCATGAGGGGGGTGAAAGGGCTTTTTATTCACCGAGCAGTCATCCTGCTCAGGCTGCTGGTTCCCATTATGATACACTTATGTGCCTTCATAAGGGCCTCTAAACGGCGACCCCGTGTGCCGCTCACGGTGGAGAGATTGCGAGGCACCCCACTGACCCCAGGTGCAGCAAGGAGGAGATTTTCCCACACAGCCCGAGAGGGAGGACACACACACACACACACACACACACACACACACACACACACACAGAGCAGATAGATAGAAACACCACCGCACTCTCAGTAAATATATGGTAGACACAGACAGTGTGAGATGTAACCAGGGTTTAAGGTCAATAATGGGCCATAATCAACATGCCCCCCTAATACAGCAGTACAGGTGCAAAAATGTAATAAGCCAATATGAATAAACTCTATGCAGTCACGCAAAGCTGAACACCCCTGGTAAATGCCATGGCTGTTTCATTGATTTTGTTGCTTGAATAAAACATTAGATATAAATATAATAAGCTTAAATAATAAGCTGATCAAACCTATCTGAGAACTGTGCAGGTGTGGCTAATGACCAGCTTGATCGACAGCCTTTTGTCCAACAGTCTTTGGCCTGCTCCATCACTCATACAGAACCAAAACAGTTACCAAGCTTTTCTGTGGCATTACGTGGACCAGAAAATGTCCCAGACAAACAGAGTGCAGGGGGATGGAAGTAGAAATGAATGGACAGTTTGATGAAGCAATGCAAGAAGGCTTCATGAACAGACGAACAGACAGACAATAGAAGGAACAGGCAAACAAACAACGTTCCTGTAGAGATAAACGAATGAATGGACCACAGGCAGTTATGGACAGGTGGTCCAGCCTGCGAGCTGTTGGTTATGCTGGTTTAGCTTTTATGTTTCTCTGACCCTGAACCCGTTTTGTGTGGGAGGGTGCAAGAGATGTCAGCCTTGTGATTGGTCAGGAAGAATGCTTATGGACACATTACTCAAGATTAGGGCCTTCTAGTGTACGCAGAGAGAAATATGGTGAAATATATCAGTCATTTACAGGTAATTAAAACTCTATTAACTAAGTAGATGTTTACTTTTTGCCTGGCAGATACAGATAATTAGAAGGGGAACAGGAATTTATTGAACATATTTTCACCTACAGACTCAACAAGGAGCACCCGAACTTTGGCATATGACTGCATATTAGAGATGCCACAGCACCACTGTTTCTTTTCCAGCACTAATACCAGTATGACTATAGCTCCCATCTAGTCCAAAATGTTTGTCTTTAACAACTAAAATTTATAACAAGCTGCTGTTGAATAAAGCACTTCAGTTAAGATCATATAAGCTTAGATTAGATTTCTTTTCCCCTGATGACACTGGCCAATACTGATACCCACTGATAGCAACATGTCATCAATAAACGTAATTAACGATTGTTGAATTTATTTGCAAAGAGCCCATATTCGTGTTTAACATACCTGTATCTCAGTCAATGAGGCCATAAATTACCCCTACCTCATACACAGAGATATTGCCTTCGTCTCTTAGAAAAAGAAAAATAACAATAAAATGAAACTAAAAAACTAAATCAATAAATTGGTTAATGTTTATCATTATATTAGTCTTTGCAATACTGACACTGCAGAATCTCTTCATATTCAAAAGAGCCCTGTAAACAAGCACAGTGTTTTTTATTGTATGCTATGAGCATCTTGAGCAATCACAGTTCCAGACGAGTATTTCTGTGGGCACTTTAATAAATCATGGAATTCTTGTTTTCAAACTACAGTCAATTATGGTAGCCAAAATAATGGAGGCCAGGGTATTACTGATTCACCAATTAGAATGTATTACATTGCAAAGCGTATCATAATCACCCTACATGGACACAGAATTAACACAGGGCACCAGAAGGGACTGAAACAGACACACACATCCGTCTGCGTGGACACATTTAAAAGGGCGGGAGAGGCTATAAACAAGCCAGTGTCAAGCAGCTTCCGTTTTAAAGGTCGCCTTTCAGCCTTGTCACCACACAGACCCTCTCTTCCCCCACAGGTGTGTGTATCCGAGTGTGTATGTACGCACGTGTGTGTGTGTGTGTGTGTGTGTGTGTGTGTGTGTGTGGGTGAGAGAAGCAGAAAAGATTAGAAAACAAGGCTGTGGTCACTGCGCTATCGGAGCAATCAGAGGTCAGGGGGTCGTCTCGTTCACTGCTTCAATGGCCAAAGCAACAGAGAGCCACTGATGGACTCTACATTCACAGCTTTCCTGCCATCTTTAATGACCAGTCTTTTCCCCCTCTGTCAGAGCAAGGGAACCTCCAAGGTAAGTGTTTCTCAATCACTGTTTTTAATCTTAAAAGACAAGAGCATACAGCAATACAGTCATTTTAAATAATTAAGATGTTAAAAAAAACTTTGTGTCCACAATGATAAACAGCTGCAAAATGCCTAAGAAATCAATCTGGTCATAATAAAATGGATTTCAAAAGCAGAGCACACAACATGACAAAACATGACGAAACACAAGGGTCAGCACCTTGCACTTATTCCTGAATTTCAGATTTTCAGACTTTTTTGGGGTCCATTTCTAACATCTATGGTATGGTACTAAAAACAGTTGTCTTGTATTATAACTCATAAAGCACTCAGAGCTGAAACCCTGCTTTGAACTTCAATGTGAATGTGCGGAGCACAGATGCTGTGGGCTGAATAGGTGGATATATGTAAATGGTTCTTGTGACACCAAAGAAACAGAGAATTCAAAAGGGACACTTTTGTTGCTTAGTTTCCACGTATGGGCCGTCTGGATGGTAGTGAATGGTAATTAGTAACTGTAACAAAGTTTAAAAATACAACTTTTAGAAAAATGTCTTATAATTACACTCATCATCAAAAAATAGTTGCAACTAGAAGGAAGTGTGGGATTGCAGTGCTATTGGGAAGGAAGATAAAGGTTACCAGGAACAATAAATGATGATACATTTAGACTGATATGGGTAATATTTATTGACCTACACATACAGAAGTAGTGTCTCTCAGTCTGGCATTGGGCTGCCATGTTTGGCAGCAACATGAACATGCCAGAAGTCTCTGCATGGAGTTGTAGAGGTTCCTAACGGTGTCCTGCGATAATCCATTCCATGCAGCTTGAATATTATCACACAGTTTTGTGCTTCTCTGTGAAGTTAATTTTTGGAGATTTTGTTCCAACAATGATAACATGCAAATTATTACTGTATAAAAATGACATGAAGTATCTATTAGTTAAGCTGCATCGAAATTTTGAATGGTAGTGTTAGCAATCCAACACTGAGTAAAACTGTCTGAGCGAAAATGTCAAAATAATTAACAAATAATTTATTTTTTCCTATTTTATTACAAAAAGTGACATGATGGAGCGGCAGGAGACGGAATTTGGTGGCTACAGTTCTTTCATTACCTGCATTCCTTTGGACAAAGGCTCTGGAGTTTTGAAGGATAATGCACAGCTATTAACCCTTAAACGCATGTTAATAGCTGTGATTTTACTGTCAAAACTGCAGAGAAAGGAATGCAGGTAATGAAGAGCAAGGAATCAAAGTCTCTCACTCTCTCTCACTCACTCACTCTAGAAAGAGCACATCATGGCTAGAAAAGCTAATTCTGTGAGTGCATATGGATTAGCTGTTTGGTCAGTGATGAGTGTTGGTGTTGAGGTGACTGGGTGTTGCAGACTTTGCTTTGTGTACGTGTGCGTGTGTGTATTAGGGGTGAGCAGTATACCGTTCTATAAGAAAACTCCGGTATGACGTTCTCTCATGATATGGATTTTGCTGTGCCGTGGATACCGTGATAAGCTTAAACACAGTGTACCACAAACAGAGACACCCACGAGATAAAGTAAACATGAGCATGAACAGCTAACTCCTACAAACTCAACCAAACAGTGTTTTAGAGAAAACTGCACTGCTGAGTGCTGCTCGCTGCCACTCCTAGGTTTATACTGGATGAACTGTAAGTGGTGCATGTGCCAAAAATGACACAATCGAGGGGTCGAGCATGTGCCGGTGCACTGTGCGTGTGGTGCGTCATCCATAAGAATGAATCTGAAGGAAAGTCTGCTGAGCAGGTTCACCTCTAAAGCCACGCAGATCAGACTGCTATCATTCCCCAGATACTGCAATGACGGAACAGACAGGTTGCACATGGCACTATGCTGGGAAAGTACAGCTAGGATGGGCGCACAAACCAAGTGCATTGTTGGGTGTGTACCACACGCATGAAGCATCATGAACATGTTCAGTTTTGCCGGTAACGCTGCACAGTGCTTTCACATATTTTACTTTGCTAGGCTCCATTTAAACTCTTGTTTGTTCTGACGGACAAGACAGACTGTACCCCAACACTCAGGGTTGCCAGATTCCCGACAATTCCATCTAGTTTGAAAGTGCAATGCAGGCAGAAATGATGCAGTGGCACAGGAACATCTTGGTTTGGACTGTTTTCTAAATATATATTATTTTTTTGGTTGGTTTTAGATGGTACAGCTTGCATGCCCTGCCTGCTCATATATATAGCATTTGTTCTGCTCAGAGGAGCATCAAAAAAGTTCCACAGATATACGTTTACCAAACTAATAAGCACTAGTTCCTAAAAGATCCCCGTACATTTGTTTACCCTGGACAAGCACCCTGATTTGTGACTGGGCAATTGTTTCAAGCCTGGTGGATCAAGACACTGCTAAGCACAACAAATAAGAACAAACCAGCTAATAAAACTCATCCAATGGGCACAGAGCAGATTTAATGTGATTAACTTAACACATCTGGAATTCTTTAATAGTTACAGTAAACAGGGTACTGCTACTATGGACACCAACTACAGGGTGAAGGGTGGACCCTGAATGTATGAACAGTTCCCATACTGCAGAAAGTCCTAGATGGTGTGGTAGTATTTACATGAAGACTGCTTTTTAGTGCTACTATAATAATAATAATAATAATAATAATAATAATGTTCTGATTACTGATACTATTACATATGTTTTCCCATTTTGCATATTGTTGTCATAGTGGAAAACAGCGTGATATGAATTTGAGTTCACGCCCACCCCTGGTCACGCACTGTGTATGCGACATGACAGCAGCATTCTGAGTGGCATGGAAAGGCTTCCTTCCTTTAGGACGCTACCCATTAGAGTCAGCACTGGCTTTATGGAGCACTAAAACTGTGCTATTCCTGCTCAGCTTTCTTTTTGATCTGGTCATAATTCTGCATACGGGCAGGAACACACACACGCACATTTCACACCATCTTCAGCACATACAGTCAAGTCACGTTACAGACGACGTTTTACCGGCGACTGCAAAAAGTTGCAGCAGACACAAAGCACCAGCAAAACTGCAGTGCCTTAAATACTACCGATTTATTTACTGACCAAATCTGTGATTTGAAACAAACCACTCCAGAGAAAACTACCAAGATGATGTAAGTGGTGTAATAGCGACAAGACATCTGAAGCATATAATTCCCCCAAAATTTTGAATTATTACATGAACCGGTTATGAGAAGTATGCTGTGAGAAGGTTTACCCTCAAAGCAGATTTACTTATTAAATTACTTTTCTTTTTTCTTTTTTGCCATTAATAACAACACATTCTGCATAATGAACACGAGTGAAGGGAATGATTTCACTAGCTAGCTTCCTTCACAATCCAGCACCAAAAGTTTAAATGAATGCCCACAGACGTGTATTTACAGCACTTTCAAGTTCACATCTGCATCCATGTGACATGTTACTAGGTAGTTTATGCAGTTACTCAATTTTAATTGTGGTTTACAGAGTCTTTCATGGCACGTGCAGTTAATTTAGTATTATGTGGGAACTGATAATACCAACAATATACTCATATAAAACGTCATGTGAAGTTATTTATCATGATATCATCAGAATATTCTCATCATGTTGCAGAACCCTGACTACACAGACACAAAATGCACCAGTGTTCAAAACAGCTGCTAAGTAAAGTCTCTAGGTCAAGTGGGTGGTATATATAGCTTACAGCCACACGGGTTGCCAAAACAGGGGAGATGACAGTAAATGAAATGAAGCCTGAAGCATGTGTGATACAGGCATGAGAGAGAGAGAGAGAGGGAACGAGAGCGATTGAGCGAGTGAGAGAGAGAGAGAGGGAGGGAGAGAGAGAGATAGAGAGAGGGAGAGAGAGAGTGAGAGAGAGAGAGATAGAGAGAGGGAGAGAGAGAGTGTGTTCTGGCTGGGAAAAACCCCTCGGCTTTGAATCACTGATGGGGCTTCTGGGGCTGCTTCTCAAATAACCAAAACAAGAAGTGCTAACAAAAACATCTGAGCTTGCTGGCTCCCCAGGTCTTTTGTCTAAGGTGTGTGTGTTTGTGTGTGTCGGACTGCGCCCACATGGTGACTAACAGCGAGTGGATGGAGAGCGCCTCACCTAACCAAACATGACACACCACAACGCCATCTCAGGCATGACACTACACGACTAGAACGAGAAGCGATAGTGTGGCTTAACATGACTGAAAAAGATAACAAGCGACGGAGAACAAGGAGAAAAGGAAAATAAAGGTCCTGAGTAAGTGTGAAGAAATGCGGAGGAACCGCAGTGCGTCATTCACACGACGTGAAAAGCATCCAAATGCATCTAAATGAAAGATTTCACAAAGAATAAAAAGGAGAGAGAGGAAAGGCAAAGCTAGTGCGTCACTTACACATGCGTCCTGCTGGATGCTCTGGAGGATGTGCTTGGCGGGCACCAGGAAGTCGATGAGGTAGCGCAGGCCGTCTCCACGGTACAGCGACTCCACCACGTCCAGGACCTGGCAGAGCACAGTGGCCCCGGTGGCCTCGAACGGCGGGTAGAGTGCTGCAAGCGTGCTCTGGATGCAGCTGTCCAGAGATTCAGAGTCCTGCAGACATACAAGGAGAGAGGGAGCACATTCGTTAACTACAGATGGCATAGCACTGCTTTTTCTTTTCCTGATATCAATAAGGTGGTTCTGATAAACAATTTGAAGGCTGGCTAAAATTAAGTAACACTGGCAGATATCCAGTTGGTTCGTTTGCCTATTAGTCATCTCTACAACAGTGAACTGAGTTCTAATAACAGCAACGTGGTACAATGGCCTAAACTAAGAATCATAATTTAATCAGAAGCCAATACCAATTCAATAAAATACCATCAGCTTCCAAGTAGACCTTTCATAACGAATGAGGAAATTCCCAACGACAGCATCAGTGAGAAAAACTGGATTCAGAAAAGCCCCATTGGCGACCAAAACACTACGGCCAACTGGCCATGCAAAAGGGCACATCTGTAAAAACAGACACATACATCTGTATATACAAATACGGATGTACATCATGTATACAAACGCCCAAAGAGCAGAACCACAGTGGTGAAGATGGAAGGGCCTGCAGTGATCGCCGTCATGGCCCTTTTCCTCTCTGGAGCTGAGGAAAATGCAGGACCCTCAGGTCCCTCAATGGAACCTGACTCCAGAGTCCCCAGAGAGTCTAGGGCCAAAACCTGCTAAAAATATCAGCCACTCATAAAGGCAAAGAGGCTCTGAGGCGACCGCCTACACACCCTCAACCCTTCATAAGATTGCTTCTATTATACAGGCCATTAAAAGCGCCCACCTTTATAATGCAGCAGTTTGGTGAAAGGGCTAATTTATGTAGTTTCCCCAGAGGGGAATCCTCAGGGCCTTCTAGGCTTTCAGATAAGGCCTGAAGACTCCCGGAGCTCAACCACCGTAAGTATTACAGTGCTACTGCTGTGTCACTGCCAAGCTTTGCTTAAAAGCAAACAATTTAAATTCTTAGAACATAAATCTGGCCGATCAGGGCTTGTTTTTCTCCATGGTATCTGTGTAGATATATCCAAGTGACTTTTTCTTTTCTTTCGTTTTCTATAGGTGTGAGCACTGGGCTGGGGTTGCCAGGTAGTGCTCTTTTTGCTCTATATGTGTGTATTGATCTATCTAGGTATCAGCACTGGGCCCCTGTTCGGGCAATGTCTGAGCTCATGGTTAGTTTTAGGCTCTGAACTTCCTGTACTAGCTGGAATATTATCCAATGGAACACTAAGGACGGTTGTAAGTCGCTCTGGATAAGAGCGTCTGTTAAATGCCTTAAATGTAAATGTAAATGTAAGTCAGCTCTCACACTGCTTAGGACTCCTAGCGTAGTAGATGAACCATTAGCATGATCACAAAGTGACAGAAATGAACCAATTGTGTTTTGATTTTTTAACAGGTGGGACCAACTTCATGATAAAACATGGAATGTCTTATTGAAGCTTCAAATGTCAATGTTTAATCTACAACAACAAAAATTTAAACTGACATCATTAGAACTGCCGTTAGCTTAGCAAACTGCTAGAATCCCTTAGAGGTCCCGTTGTCCCCATCATTATGAGAAAAGGTATAGGCGTAGGACTGAAAAATATGGGCAAAATATTTTATTGCGTTTTTTTTGTGTGGCCAAAACCACAACTGCATTGACCACATTGTGATTATGGGGTGGTAGGGTGTTTGGACTGCAAAGCAGATGTTAATGATTGGCTAAAAGTGATAGTATTTGAGTGTGCCAAAGACCATAGTGTGCAGGAAGTAGCTGAATCTGCAGGTGTATGGAAGCGTATGGTCATACGGGTCTACCAGCAGTGGCTAAAATCCCAGGCTACAGGAAACTCTCCTCAGAATTGTGCCAGGGAAGGCATCCGCCAAATCTGGCCCAACTGTGCAATTCTCTGATGCAAGAGTGTCTGAACATTGACGTGTCCTACATCCAGAAACTTGTCCAGTACATGCCAATTCCAATCACAGCTGTTATTCATGCTCGTGGGGGTATTACAGGCTACTATTTTTTGCCCAGGGAGCTTATACGTTGTGACTATATATAAATTTAGGTCCAGCCCTTTAGTAGGTCAGGAAGACTAGCGTATCCACTTCTGGTGTGAGGCTTGAACAAAGCCCCTTAACACGCCAGAATGTCAGTTACTTATGGCTGTGTTCATGCACATAGCACATGCTGTTGTTTCTGGTTGGTCATCTACAGGTGGGTCACCAGCTCTATTATTAAAATCAAACTTCTATTTGTTAAGGCAACACAGAGTACATGATAATGTGAGCTATTACAAAAATTCCAGTTCTAGCTTTTTGAAAATTTCAGTGTTTTATATTGCACAACAATTTTTTGATACAACAATTGTGAATCTTTCAGTCCTAAATTTCCCCAATTAAAACCTAAGACATAATTTTTTGGCAATTTAGGCTATAATAGAAAAATTTCCAGCTCTGCGATTTGAAATCTGCACTCTACTAAACTGTAATTTCAACATGAAACAATTAATCTTTCAGACTTGTATAGGAAACCAAACTTACATTCATATTAAATTTGCTCAGCCAGAAATACATTTCATATGCTACATGTTATATGTAGAATGCTCCATGTAAAGAAGCCGCCATTTAGTATTAAATATCATCTTCCTATATCAGCATCGAAACGGGTGAGAACAGCATGGACTAAAAACATCTGGGATGTTGTTTGAAAGTACTGCTTGATGAATAATTTAGTTGCAGTGGAATTTTTAACTGTTTTGACGTATTTATCCTTGATCCAATAACGTCCGCCGTTCCCCTATGCAGCACCAGAAACGTCGTACTATGTTATTATGCACATTGAGTGATGAGTTGGTTGGCACCATTTCAGACAGAATTTTGTAGGTCAGTTTCAGACTCGAAACTTGATGATGTGGTGCAAGTTCCAACAAAATTTAGCTCGGGTCAGTTCGGGGTTCAGACTCCAAACTTGACATGGTTCAGGTCGGGACACGCTCAGACAGCAAGTCATTGTGCTGTCCTCAGACACAGAAAAATTAAAGCTCATCTGATTAAAGCTCTACAGTTACAGTGATGTATGAGGGTGTTTCCTCGCTAGTAGGCTAATTGTAGACTCAGCTGTCAGAGAACATGCCACAGGATTCTATACAGCCCGGAGCAAATTAAAATGTGAAAATATGAAAATATAAAACGCTCTACTTTTTTTAAGTGAGCAAAGCCAAAAACCTCCCTTAACCACTCTTCAGTCATCCTTGTCCTACTATCTCATAGCAAAACTATTTACAGCAAAAATATCTGCCCCAAGGGCATCTCTGAACCCTCACACCTCCTTTCTCTTGGTGGATTTAATTAGTGCCTTTCCCAAATAACAGAACATCCCCCAGCAGCCCGAGGCCTACAGTTGGAGACAGTCTTGTACTCAGTGTTGTGGTATTATGCATGCTTGATGGGGAAAAGACATCTGCAGTCAGTCCTGGTCACAGGAGGGTGTTGGATCTTCAGGATTACACTGAACTGATACGAAGCCTTTGTGTGTGAATGTGAACTGATAAGTCTGGGAATGGAAGCATCCACACGCAGGGTAAAACATCAACATGACACAGCTGCAGAGAGAGAGAGAAAGATTGCCACAGGTGCAGAGAAGGGAAAACACTAGACTTTCAACTTCAGTGAGAGTAGAAACGACAGGAAGAAGAAGCAGGAGGAAAAATATACTGTCACTGGTGGAACAAACTCTCATTTCTCAGTTTGGTTGGTTTCCCTTTAGGCTGTGTTAACATTTCATGACCGAAATGGCCAGTAGAAATTGTTCAGAATGGGATGGAAGAAAATACTGAACCCAAATTTACATTCACTGTTTCCCCTCTTCTATAAGGTTACCATTTTTAAGACCAACGTTTTTGTCCCTAAGCAATAACAATGATGTATTATTAAAGGAATACTCCAATATCGTTGAAACTAACCTATATCTGTCAAATCAGCAGCATTTAACTGATTACCACAAACAATTATTTTGACATGCTCCTCTGTACGTGAACAGAAAAACACTGATCTGAAACACATTTATAATACAAGCCAACAGAGGTGGGCAATACGGCAGAAATATAACATTGCGATACTTCAAAAAAACTTTCATAATGTACGATATATCACAATACTTAATGTTGGCAAGGTGGCTCTTACACACAGCAGCAATTTATTGTAGGATCATCTGTAATATAGATAAAAACTGTGACTGAGAATGCAGGCACGAGTGAGATACAGCCCTTCTTCCCTCCTTCAAGTAGCTCCACCAGAGTCACTTACTTTATGAAGTTCTGGCTGTGCATGAGTTTAATTTACAGCACAGGAAACACCGGCTCTGTATGGGTCAGACTCAAAACTTGACCTCTCTCTCTCTCTATCGCTGTATTATATTATGTATTATGTATATATTATATATGTAAATTAGTAGGGAACTCCCAGATGACTGGATGTCTGACTAGCAGTCCAATAGATGATACAGAATTTCCCTGTAGGAAGGACCAAATCAAAACCTACACCCACCCTGTTTCTCTGTATAATAAAATCTTTTCATTAATATAATAAAAGGCTCTCTATTTTTAAGTGAAGCAAACCAAAAACCTTGAATCACCTTCTATTCAGTCAACACTGACCTAAAAGCATGTATAAAAAATTCTGTACAAAAATCTGACAATTGATTTTGAATCTTTCAAGGGAAAACATAAGAATCTCACCTATAGCACTAATCTATACAGTACTCTATACAGAGTATAAGTCTATAAGTCTGACTCTAAAACTAAACTAGACAAATTATAGTCATTTTGCTGCTTCAGGCATTGCAGGTTAGGCCTGTTTTTCCCATAAAGTCAGGAACTTTATCTCTTGAAAACACACACACACACACACACACACACACACACATACACACACATACACACACATACACACACATACACACACATACACACACACTCCCCCATAGCTAGGAGGGTGATGTGAGAGGCCACGTCTCTGCAGGTGACTATAGTGCTAGGGGACAGAAAGAAACAGTCGGGAGAATACAGACGCCACACTGGCAGATAAGACACACTGCCAGTCTGAACTCCAAGGCAACAATGAGCCTCCATTATCTTATGTTTGTAGTTCCATCAATACGGGTTAGACACACGTGTGCACGCACACACACAAACAGATCACCTCATACTCCAGCATAATGCTCAGGCATCACACATCAATTGGCGAAAAACAGGTTATCAATTAACACCGGCTGAGAAAACTGTCAGGTTAATGGTTGCTGAGGGAAGACAAACATGAGACCGCTCTTGCTTCTCCTAGGTGCACAAATGAGAGGCGTATGCTAGATTAATGGGAGGAAGTTGTTTAAGCCTGGCTGGTCACAGCTTCCAAATGGACTGCTGCTGTGTGTGTTTGTATGTGTGTGAAAGAGAGTTTTATTATTTCAGATGGCTGAGCTATGTACGCTTAAAACACAAAGAGCGCACGCGCACACACAGAGAGAGAGAGAGAGAGAGAGAGAGAGAGAGAGAGAG